>CM065729.1:7567668-7657668 GCA_033310375.1 Conus canariensis
TACGCTTTATCTGGCTGCCCTGGGACATGTACATGAGACACACACATACCCACCTTCTGCATATGTTTCTGATCTCTACCTTTTCCAGAAGGAGCAGTGAGTCAAACCCCTTTCCCACTTCCATCTCGTGCACCAACAGTCACCCCAGGCGATGGTGCTGTTTGTGTCATAGTGCTGCAGATGACATCTAGCAGCAAACAATGGCAACAACCACTACTGACTGGGGCAAAGGGTTTTTTTTCCTCATTCCAACTGCATGGCATTTGAAGTGCAGAATCGTTGACTATAAAAATGACTTGACAAGTTCACAAGAAATGGAGTATTATCTTCTATGAATAAAGCACCTTTTTTCGACACAAAGTGACTCTCTGGTTCTTGTGTTCAGTCTATATATTAGTGCTGTCTTGACATGAGCCTTAACTTTGGTGATGGTTCTCTATTTTGATATGGATGAAAGCAAATGATGCTCCTTATATACAGATATGTACAAAACAAATTTTAAAGAGGTTAAAGTGGTACTTCTTGTCACCTACCGCCTACGTATCAAGTTGCGTCAGGTCAGCTTGTACGATACGATGATTCTGATTTGGTTGTACAGATGCTCGTCATCTGCATTGGTGTCAACAGAAGTGAAGGCAAAACGGCTTAGAGGGGTACACACTGCCGCTGGTGACAATGGAAAGTAAAATGACAAAATCTAAGAGAACATACCAACACGGCTGCTTTTTGTCTTCCATTTAACGTCTTTTCACTTGCAAATCAAATCAAAGACAAATCAAGCACTATTCACATTGCACGTACATGCTTATGTTACAAAATGTGATGCATTTCTTATAATATGCCTTTACTGTAATAATTAGATGGAAGTATTAAACATCGAAGTTCTCTTGCATCATTGTAAACGCTCTCTAAAAGTCACGGGTGCCATATTGTTTAATCTACTATATTCCACCCCGGCTCTCCCCAGCACAAAACCCTGTGCCTTTAGTCTATAGAGAACAATGCGTATCAGTTCACCGTCAGGCACCCACAAAAGGAGACACTGTTCTACCACAGTCATTTTGCCTGGCTCTGGTCCATCATTTGCCTGGCATCAGTTTCAAAGCCCCTGAAGATAACAATGGTTCCTTACCAGAAGAACAGTCCCAAGTGAACATTTTTATCTGGAAGACCGCACTACATCGTTCCAACCACAGTCATCATAATCTATCAGATACTGACAACTTTTACATGAATACCGAAGGTATGGATGTTTAGAGGGCATTGTAAGAGAGCTTACCACAAAGGCAGAGAATGATCCAATAAATGATTTGAAACTTTGTTTTACATGGAATGTACAAGGAAATGATAATAACAAAAATGAAGCTTACCACAAAGGCAGAGAATGATCCAATAAATGATTTGAAACGAAACTTTGTTTTGCATGGAATGTACAAGGAAAATGACAATAAAAAAAATGAAGCTATGGAGTCCCATCATGGTCCGGGAGTAAAGAACATGATTGTTCATTTTATAATATACGCTGGTTCAGTGGATATTGGCGACTGCAGACTTCGTCAGCAAACGTGATCAGCACTCTCAGAGATGCATCCATTTAGTAGACAGAGCAAAAATGTGTTTTCTCGAATCCCACTTTAATAACCTGAGGACTGAATTGTGCATTACCTTATCACATGCAAAAGTAGAGGCAAGTTCTATACGTACAGTATTCTGCATAAGAAAGAGCAGTTTGGAACACTGCTACTATATGATATTTAATGTAAGACTCTTTACTGTTGTTTGATCTAGCAGTTTATTCTCATTGACATTTTTACTATGTCCCTCATATACGCTACACTATTTCTTTTTTTTTTCAGAAAAAAAATCTTCAATCTGTATGATTAAGATCTAGTTAAAAGAACCATTTATATTTAAATTAAGTTTTATAGTGAAAATGGTCTTTTCGAAACTGAATGCGAGGTCTAAAATTCAGTTCTCTGTTAACTACTCAATCTTTGACTCTCATCTTTTTATGAATCTAAAGTTCATTTTCGGCATTATCTATATTATGCACTTACTTTTGAATAAGGTAATCATGAATTTGCCACATTTCTTACCATGTTTCCCAACAATCATTTTCAAATATCTTGCTATAGTTCCCATGTGTTGCAGAAAACATATTTATAAAACATTGTAACTAAGAGTTCTTATGCTGACTGTAACCACGAATCTAGATTATCTTAATAGTCACACACATGGCTAAATGGCATATCATAATTTAGTATCTTTGCGACAAGATATTGCTTGCACAACACAAACTCTCCTGTATTTTCTGTAAAAAAAAAGTTCTGCATCAAATTATTTTAAGCACACCATTCATGTCTAAGCTGAGTCATTTTCACACGCTGAAACAGATTGGTGATTTACTTGTTCCTCAAAGAATAATGCTAAAACGGAAACAAATAAACACATGAACAATCCTTTATTTCCCATGTAGACTTTTCTATGTGAATAAGTCCCAGGAAAAAAAACGCATTGCTTCTCGTCTCTAGAGTGTGAAAGACTGCCATATAGCAAAATTGAATCAAATTTGGCCAAAACCTAGCAATGTCTTGCAGCAAGATTAAAAAAAGAAGTTCCCCTTGAATGAAAGTCAGTTAGGAATGCTTGTCTCTAGCTAAATGTCTGTTAAGGATGAGTTTCTTACCCATACGTTCGTTGTGAGAAAGAAATAATTCTCTGACAAGAGTAGCATTATTCACCAAACTAACAGCTTACAACTAAAGGTGTACACTAATCCGGCCTGTCACAGAAATTCAGCCTGAAGGAGCAAACGTAACAAATATCGTCAATCATTACAGAAATTGACAGCATACGAAGTACATAGATTAGAAATCTCTCTCTCTCTCTCTCTCTCTCTCTCTCTCTCTCTCTCTGTATGCGAGCGTGTGTACATGTGCTGAATGTCCCTTTTATTATTAATAGTAGTAGTTGTTGTATTATAATTATTATATTGCTAGGATTATTATTACTGTTATTATTATCATTATTATATTATCATCATTATTATCATCATTATTATTATTATTATTATTGTTATTAGTATCATTAGTATGATTATTAGTATTATTGCTGTTGTTTGTTGTTGTTGTTAAAGGTAAAATGACCAGCTACTCTTTAATCAGGACACTGTTTGTATTCCCAGTAACTATTTGTCGAATTACATCAGAAACCTGCATGATGTAAACTACAACAAACTTTAAATTTACATCAAACTTTAATAAGTGAATACCATCCGTTTTGGTAGCAGGCAAACAAGTCACAATGGAGAGAAAATCAAGGGCAGAAGTGTAAAGGAAGATTAATATAAAAAAAGAAGTACAAATACAGAGGAAACCACAGAAGCGTGAAAATGACGGGGAGATAATTTTCAAAAAGAAGTGGTATCGTTTATATGACAAACGTATGTCGATGATGAATTATAGACTGTGCTGTTACGCTTCTTTGTGAGCGAACGTTTCAAATTTCACTGTGAGAAAAGCACATGCACAGTTCTGAGTTGTCAATTACACTGAAGCGAAACACGTCAGGTTTGTACTCTCCATGTTCATAGACATTGTTTAGGAAATGGGAGCATACAGGCACAGTTCACATGGTGAGGTTGTCTGTGTATTTGTAACGTGAGTGTGCAACGCACACACACACACACACACACACACACACACAACACACACACACACACACACACACATGCACCACCTATGCACATAAACACATACACCATACGCACACAGACAGACAGGCAGCCGCAGACAGCGCACACTCGCTACACATCATCGCAGCACACATACACGCAGCACGCAAACCACACCAGAACACACACAACACACAAGACAACAACACACCACACACACACCACTCACACACCAACACACACACACGTGTTACCTCTCGTCTCGAGCTAGAGATTGTGTTAATTTGTTGGTGTGTGGTGTGTGTGTATGTGTGGTGTGTGTGTGTGTGTGTGTGTGTGTGTGTGTGTGTGTGTGTGTGTGTGTGTGTGTGTGAATGGACTGATGTATACTCTCTCTCTCTCTCTTCTCACACCACACACACACACACTCTACGCACACTCTCACTCACCACACCATCCACACACACACACACACACACACATGAACAATACCTTTCTTGTCTAAGCAAAGAACCTATGTTGGTGTGTGTGTGTGTGTGTGTGTGTGTGTGTGTGTGTGTGTGTAGAATTTTGCAAGATTGTCAGTGGACCATTGATGGTAAATAGAATTCTAAATAAATGCCCATAAGAAATGAAGCAATACAGTTCACATCTTATCCTAAAGCAACACACACACACACACACACACACACACACACACACACACACACACACACACACACACACACAGACACGCACACACACACACACTCTATATCCTCATACAATGGAGCCATTGTTGAGACAAGATAAGCATTGTTCTCTTGAGAGAGAGAGAGAGAGAGAGAGAGAGAGAGAGAGAGAGAGAGAGAGAGAGAGAGAGAGAGAGAGGAGATGCCAGCCTTCATCTGTCTGTATAAGCAGCTTCATCGTTGTTCTCTGCACACGTTTGACAGCCCTCGCCATGTTTACGTTTGTTTCCTGTATCTCTACACCACCCTCTTTGATAGCACAACTGTAGAATCACGAACAGACCAATGATATGTGCATCAAAGCTAGGGTATAGCTGACAGTTGGAAGTGTAGGTCACAGGAAGAAGAAAAAGAAGAACAAGAAGAAAACACGATTAAATTTCCCTTCTCGAATATTCATGTCTGTGCGTAATACACTTAACTGCTGAGCCAACCGGGCGACGATCGTTTGCATGTTCTCGCGTGAAATAAATTTTGTTCGCCAGTCACCGGATCTTAAATAAATTGAGAGATTTATTCCCTTTCGTTACAGACACGAATCATGATCGTGTGTTTTGAAGATTTAGTGGATTTTAAATAGGAAGCAACTAAATAAATCAAAGACGTGATTGTTTACTCCTTTTCTCTGTGCCTTCTCTCTTCCATTGATTTCATTACATTGATGTGTGTGTATACTTATAGAACTTACTGTCTTTTTGTGAACTACCTCCCGATGAGCTTTTAGCAAGATCTACGTTTACTTGTTGCATACTCAATGGGTGATTGTTTTACTTACTGTATTCGTTTTGTGTGCTTTTTTTTTCTTTTCTTACTATTTCGTCTTTTTCTTTTTATTGCATTATCAGGCCCAGGTTTCTAAACCACAGCTGCGCTTTAATTTTTTCCCTTCTAAATATGGACATGATTATGTTGTCTGGATATTCTTCTCAACAGCTTCTTTCAAACAACAAGCCTAATAGCAACGAAGTTGTTCGGGTATTGAGTACGCTAAATTCGCGTTTCTCAGCGACAAAGGTTGTACATATTGTCTGTTTTAGAGCCGGTCGCCTTTGGTAATCACTCATGATCCACCCTCGACGCTCAAAAGCATTTGATAGAAATGCAACGATTTGAATGCAGATTCCCGATTGACTAGCTTACAAACAGCACACATACAGGAAATCAAAGCTCACACCAGTCTGGAACAAACATCTGTTTTATTAGTACATTCTTGCTCTTTCTGCCCTTTTGTGCACCACATAGGTGAGAGGTACAAGGGCAAGCTATGGGTTGCTCTTTCTGAGGACGTTTCCTTGTTTGTTATTATATTTGCAAGCTCTGGAACGTTTTTTTTTAATGTTTATTTGTTATTTGATTCTCTTCCCGTCACCTTGAATCCGTTTTACATGTACCACACTAATGCAACATGTAGAAATCATGTGGCAATGTCTACAGTGCTGTACGAATGTTAGAAAGCTTATCTGTCTCGGCACATTTGGTCTGCGTTCGTTCTGTGTGGACCTGTCAGGTCAGGGTATAGAGGCAAGCTTGGGACTGACTTTGCTCGATGGAGGTTTCCTTGTTTGTTCTGTGTACCTTGTTTGCCTACCTATTGTAACAGAAGATAAGCCACGAAAAGAAGGTGATGGTCATGTGTCTACGCTGCAAAGTATTTAATAATGGCATTTTGACACAAGATCAAAATCGTATTCTAAAATATGGTAGTCGATTGGCGAGAAATCTGTATTTCGTTTTCTCTCTCTCTCTCTCTCTCTCTCTCTCTAAACACACACACACACACACACACACACACACAACACACACACACACACACACGCACGCACGCACGCACGCACGCACGAACGCACGCACACACACACACTGTTTTGTTTTGACTATTGAAGTGTGATTTGTTAATGTTGATTTTTGCTAAGGATTGTTCTTATGTAGTATTTCCACTAATATTTAACACACACACACAGGCGCGCACACACAAGCGCGCGCGCGCACACACACACACACACACACACACACACACCACCACATGCACACGCAAGCACGCATGCATACTACACACTCATACATATATACAAGTAAACACTCACTTCCTGCCTAATATCACTTTGAAGTAAAAAGACGTTAAATCGCAGAACAACAACAATACACTCACAGGTTCTTAGCAAAAACTAACACGACGGAAGTGGGGAGGGAGACTGGAAATGTGGGTGGGTTTTTTTTCATCTCATGTGCTGTACAGTTACTTTAATGTTCTGGCTCTTCAACATGTCAACATTTAGGACGTTAGCCGCTTGCTCACGATACCCGGAAGACTGGAT
This sequence comes from Conus canariensis, assembly GCA_033310375.1. Classification (NCBI taxonomy): domain Eukaryota; kingdom Metazoa; phylum Mollusca; class Gastropoda; order Neogastropoda; family Conidae; genus Conus; species Conus canariensis. The sequence goes on from CM065729.1 coordinate 7,574,388, forward strand.
GTGTGTGCAGTCTGGCTCTCGTAGTCTGTAAAGGGGGTGACCGCCTGTCCGTACGCCCCTATTGTCCAGAGGAGGGGGAATCAATATACAAAAGCTGGAGTGGTGACCCCGGTCAGTATCCGGCTTGAACAGTCTTCCTTTTGGGAAGAAAAAAAAGCACTGTAGTATGTGTGAGTGCGTGGTACGCCGTAGTGTTTCAACAAACAAGTTTCAGGTTTGTTCGTGAAATAGATTTATTATTATCATTACTATTATAACTATTGTTATTATGTTATTTATTACTGTTATTACTAACACAATAGTCATATTATTATAATTCTTATCAATCTTCTTCTTCTTATTATCGTTCTTCTTCTTCTTCTTCTTCTTCTTCTTCTTCTTCTTCTTACTATTATTCTTTAATCTCTATCCTCTCCCTTTCAATCTCTTCTCTCTTCAGTTTCATTCTATAGTTTTAGTTTTTCACCCAGGACCACAATTTGGCGCCAAGATCAAAGGGATATGTGACTCTTAGTACTTTGTTTCCATTGTTTTAAAAACTATTTGTCCTGCCTGCAGAAGGTAAGTCGAAGCGTGTGTTGTCTGTTTTTCTAATTTCTTTGTTCCTTTGTTTAGCAACCCTGTTATTCTATTTTTGCTCTCAAGAAGATTTGTTGCTTAGCCTACAGGTGTTAAACCCGTTCCCTATCATTTGACTTCCCTCCCCTCCTTTGGTTTATCGGTTCTGGCTGCAGGTGAAATCCAACCTGCTGTTGAGTGTTGACAGATCGTCTGCAACGTGAGTTCGCCCAGAATCATTCACACAGGCACGAGCGACAAACATGACAAAAAGTAGCGCCATGCTCCCTTGGAGTTTGTGTTCAAACCAGAGAAATTCAGACAGCTAATGTTTGCCTTAGGTGGTTCTTTTGCTGCGTTATTCTCCTCGTTTTTATCTGCTGCTGTTTGATTTTTTTTTTTTTGAGCAAGTGAGTGTTACTGTGTCTGTGAGGGGTACCTTTTTAATTAGAGATCGTTTAAGTTTTCCTTGTATCCTTTTCAATAGTTCCTAGCGGTGTTTTTAGTTTTTACGGTGATTTGAGCATTTAGTGTACCGGTATTCTCGTTTTATGCTATTTCATTTTCACCCGTCAACTTCCAGTTATCAAGCGCTGCTCATGGGGCAGTTCCTGCCATCACTATTGTCTTCATTATTACTGTAGTGATATTTATATTGTATTCTCATTGTTATATTCATTATCAGTAGTAGTAGTTGTGGAAGTGATAGTAGTTGTTGATTTTGTTGTTGTTTATGATGATGTTTGAGCAAAGACACTTTCCGACTCTGGGTTGTTCATATTTCTGTGTGTTCTGACTCAAGAGTCTGATAAAGATTTTACCTTGGGAAATTTTCGGCCAGCTACTGCTGGTCTTCATCAGCCCCGACTGAATGGTGGTTGTGGTGGGTGTTGGTGTTCCTTGAGTTGTCCTCACTGGTTGAGTGATGGGTGTTCAGCACAGACTTGTAAATGGGGGGCAGGTCATAGCCACAGTCTCTGTTCAAACTTGGTTTGCTCTCCCTGATTTCTATAGCTTCTTTCACTTTCCTTTTTGTGAACTGTGATTCAGCTGCAATTATCGTGGCTTGAAACTTGTTGGTATGGTGGGATGTTGTTGTCAAATGTTCATAATATGCAGAAGACGTTTTGGTAGTGTGTTCATTTAGCCTTGTTTTTAAAGGCCGACCAGTTTCTCCAATATAGTCCTCACTGCATTCCTCACATTGAATGTGATACAACATTTACAAGTCTGTGCTGAACACCCATCACTCAACCAGTGAGGACAACTCAAGGAACACCAACACCCACCACAACCACCATTCAGTCGGGGCTGATGAAGACCAGCAGTAGCTGGCCGAAAATTTCCCAAGGTAAAATCTTTATCAGACTCTTGAGTCAGAAACACACAGAAATATGATGATGTTGTTGTTGTAAGAGGTGGAGGAGGAGTGGTAGTAGTATCAAATGTTAGAACTCTATCCATACATCGTTTAAAATGATCGGATTGTATAACCAACCTTCGCACTTATTCTGGCTTATTTTTTTTGTGATAGCATAGACCATCTTATGTTATTTTTCGGGAGACATAATCATCATTAGATACTCTTAACCCGTGAAATCGTCCGTTAGATAAACGTTTCTAGGACTAGACAAACTTGTATCAGACACTCGTGTTTATTGGTTGGTTAATTCCCAGGAAAGGAACAAGCTTCTCGTTTGAACATTTGGTTGGAAAACTTTGCCTTTAATCTGTCCAGAAGCCTACAAGCAGTTCCCAGTTTTTGTCAATCCTTTCTTAATGTTTTAAGCAATCAACATATTCTACTGTGACTTGGTAATGATCCACACATTCTGTCAATTTTCTGTTGTACGAGTAGTGGAAGAAAAATACAGCGCACCTCACAAGGCAAGGAAGTTCAGCTGGCACGCTTTCTTTCTGCTCATAATGCTGCTCATCGTCTGCAGTTCTGCGTTTTCTGTGGGGATGTTAATTAGTCCTTTGTCCCGGACAGCATGATTGCCCTGATGTCACGGTTGCCTGCATCTGTGTTGGGATTATCTGAAATTTCAGGGCTGGATTGTAGTTTATTTCCACCTTCATCACGTCATAACGCCAAAATAGTATAGTGTATCACAACGCAACATAATTCAATACATGTCGTAGCACACAATATGCACAACACAACACGATGCAACAAATCACAGCATGGTAGCATAATATTCACCAATATCAACTAATATCTAATATTAATCTGAGATTATTGCAAACATACACCTATTGCCCAAGGCTGACACACGGACATCCATAGAATGTTCCTGTCCTCCACAGATTTAAGAGAGGAAATCCATCGATGTTCTTTTTTAGCTCCATGGGACATACTGACAGTCATACGACGATGTAATGCCCTTGGCTTCAAACCCTGGAGAGTGGTCTTTGTCATGTCTGTCTGGAACGCATGCAGAATGTAACTAAACGTGAAATTCTAACAAGCTTTTCTAAGCTTGATGACCAAGAATTCTCCGTCAGAGATGATGAAAAGGCATTTCCTGGGCATTAGCATGGACATAGCAGATTCGTCCCAACATACCAAACTGGGTCCACGGGCCTATTCCTTTAAACATCTTCGATAATGAATCAGTGAATCGGAGCATGTATTCTCTCGATATAGATAATTGCCTATCATATATCATTGATGTGTGTGTGTGTGTGTGTGTGTGTGTGTGTGTGTGTGTGTGTGTGTGTGTGTGTGTGTGTGCGCGCTCTTGAACTCGCTTTTTTCCTTTGGTCTTATTTTCATTTTCAGTATACAGGGTGTTCGGTGGTGGTGCTCATTAGCACCATGAGACAAAGGCTACTATGGTGTTGGTGATGACCATCGTCTTCAGCCTACTCACAACGATTATCCTTCTTATTGAGTTCTCTAATGTCACTGCCTTTTTACAAATCTAAGAATTTTCTTTTCAATATTTGTGTGTATGTTTCCACACACACCCTTGCGAAGACCATTGCATCATGGCACAAAGTCTAGACAGTGCAAATCTTCCTCAAAACTGCAGGGGCCTTAAAAATGATCGAACTTTGCAGAGTGTTTATCTCTCCCGCTGTATTCATCAATCCACAGTGAATATGATGCTAACGTGTTCAACTCCACAACTTGGAACTGACTGTGAATTCCATATAAGCCAACTGGTTCTGGTTTGATACACGTTTAGTCAGAGCTATGGCGTCTTGAAAATGAAGTCTGAGGCTCCAGCCAGAATGTAACCATTGTATGTGGGTCGTATCTGTCTGTACAACAAGACAGGAAGCTTGCCCACTGGACCCATGTAAACTAAATGCATGCAGCAGGAGGACGGAGGGTGCCGAATATGTGGAGGAGGGAGAGGCATACAGATACAATCTCAAACTATAACACATGACAAACAGTACAAAACATGCACGTGGCTGCCAGCAGTGGCAGAAGTAGACGTGGATGAACAAATAAAAGTCTTATTTCTAAGAACCAGTTACTCTTTGCTGTCCAGTGGTGCTATAAAGCCAGTCTTCAACTCTCCACATCCCCTCCCTCTTTCAGCCTCCCCTCTTCTCCCAAAGGCTGATTAATTCACCATTCCTCCCTTGCCTTGTCTCCTCTCCTTATGTCATGGAAATCAACGCCGAGAAGACGGCATTAATGGTCAACACACTACCACCAGATAGAGACCTGCATGCAAGGGCATTATCATATGTACGAGATGTAAGATCAGGCTCTTGTGTGTGCTGATTTATTCCATCCTCTTGTATGCATATGAGGTATAGACCCCTTACATCGGATTCGGACAGAAGAACTGAAGCCATGAAAATCAGATACTATCACGTGATGATAGACTCTAGACATACTGATTATATTATCGACGAACTAGTGAGTCAAACGATGAAGCAGCTCATCGGACCATACGAGAATCTCTTGACATCAGTAATGATAACGAAAACAGTCACCACGAGACATTATTGCTAAAACAGCCCTCCAAGTTGGAGGGAGATGAGAGGGAAGGACAAAAGCAGACAAACAAAACGGATGAACAACAACATTGCAGAATGGATATGGAAACCATTGGCATAGACCAGCTCTTTAGAACAGGAAGTGAGGCAGACATCAAAATCCGTTCGAGCTTAATACATGACTTTAACTGACACACGTCTGTAAAGGGACTGGGGTAAGAGAACAAAATCCTTCTGCAATGAGTGCTCTGTGAGTTTTGTTGTTCCTCCAGCCGGGCCAGCAAGTGACCACTGTTTCACTTAGTGAAGAGCCCTTCAGGCTTGCTACCGTATCCTGGTTACCTTTGACCAGAAACACTTCTGCAAAAACGGCTCAAAGGCTGGTCCAAGACATGCACAGTTGAAAATGATAACAAAACCTGGCCCTTGTGCCTTCCAACGTCACAATCGATCGCCCGCGTTTGTAAGCTTGGTTTGAAGAAACTGGTGACCAGCAGTGCGCATGGTGTGTCGCACGTCCAATCTCCTTCTCCCCTCCTTTTTCATTTTAGTTTACTGACTTATTCAATAGTCTAGATGGTTAGATTTTGACGTCTTTGATATTCATGGTAGTTTTTGTTTCAGATCTGATTCTTTTATATTAATAGATTAAGTTACTACAAAGCAGAATCCTCAAAACCTTTGCACACTGGTGATGAGGTATGCATCTTCACAGTTACTGCACTTTATGAAGAATCATTTGTGACGTAATTTTACACGTCACCTCTGTTAAACTGATGGCACGTTTTTGGTATGAGATTGCCTCACGATGGATTCTTATGAAATGAAGTTGTCAGAGTCGTGACTTTGATATGCTCTCAAGTGGGCTATGACACGTACATTGCCATGGGCGTGGACGTATGCTGTTGAACAAATTCTAACGAAATTTGCTGTTTTTGCAATTACAACCTAATGTACTGCAAATGAGAGCCTTCAGAAACTGATTAATTCATTGAGTTATTTTGGAGGCATCGAATTTGCTGCTTCATTGATGTGCACGTACTTGCAGGGTTAAACAAGAAAATCGCAATTTACCGACGGCTGTGACTCAGCCTCCACTGATAAGAATCTCATGTCTGCGGATAAAAGTCACGCCACTGACACGTCTGAATAGGAGTGGACAATAGCCTGACGATGTCCAGACCTCGACTCACACAAACAGCATTAGCCTTGTCTTCCTTGAAATTGACATGCGCATTGAAATCAAACTGGTGATTGACATGAACCAACCTGTTCATAGTCACGTGCTTATTTTGAAATAAAACAAGAAGCCACCAACCAATTGGCCACTATTTGACATCTGCTTTTCTTTCTGTTATTCTTTGTTGTTCCTTTGCTGTCAGAGAGCCTTACTATCTCTTAGGTCATTTGAGCTTATGAGTCGTTGCATGTTTTTTTTTCCGTTTTCTGGTTTCGCTGGTTGGGTTTTTCTGCTTGAAAGGTGTTTACTTTGCGTGGTGAGAACAGTTCATGTTGAGGTGCAGCTTTGTACGCGTTTGCATTGTTTGTTTATATGTCTTTTTATAGCCATGATCATGCAGAAACTCTGTTCTCATTTAGGTGCATATGGTCTGTTTCAACAGGTATCATTTCGGGCTGAACTTAAGTTCGGAATTCTTGGTCGACAAAGAGGATAGAATAGAGGTGCAGACATCATGATAATTGATTTGAGGTCCAGTGATCTTTATACATGTAATAATAACTGAAACGTGGTTGTCGATTTCCAGCTCAGATAAATATGGCATCCTCTGTTGGCAAGTCGCGTTTCCTACATTGCTGACACTTGATACTCCTCTCAACCCTGAGTATAATGCAAGAAGGATTTTACCAAGAGGTAATCTTTTCGGATAAAAAAAAAAGGATGGAAGATGTAGTTTATGAGCGCCAGCAGATTCTTTTAGCCCTCTTGGGAAAAGAAACATCTGTCTGCACTGTTTTTTCATGACCTCTTTTTGAGCGCAACTAGAAAAGAATCTGTCTCCAGTTTTATGTTTTATCTTTATTATTGATTTAGAATTGTAATTATTGCTAAAATGATGTTTGTATTTAAATTCAAATCTATGTATGTTAACAAACCCGTTACCTTATGGGTTATGCTTTGAATAGAACCGACCGTGGTTTGGTCACTTATGAAGTTTGCTTTCACATTGCACGCATTTTATTTTCAGTTAGATTCAGATGCCTCAAGCGTATTTTCAGCAATGCGTTTCCATATAACCTGAATTGTTTTTTTAATACCTATGTCATACTCCTTTTGGACCTACCATCACCCCCCCTCCTTTGTTTTCATATAATAAACCAATATTTATTTTGGTAAGAGCATGGGTGGCATTATGCATTCGTCAATTCGCGAAACGTTGAACAATGCGATGTTTTTCTGTCTCATTGTCCTAGCCATTTCAGTGGCATTACCTCACTCTACTCAGTCTGGTTCCTCGTCTGCAGTCACACCCTGGCTTGTACCGTCGTAGCCTACATACCGGCAATCCACGGGGAGAGTCAGTATCATTACTAGACAACCCACCACAGGAGACACTGCACTTCCGCCAAGTCACTTTGGTGGCGTTCAGTGGTGCCTGTTCTGATCCAGCATATAAAGGTCACAGCCTACTAAGCCTCCTACTGACGATCACATTTCCTTAGTCACGGGGCCAGCGTGACAGAGGGTGCTTCCTTCTGGAAGGCGCCACCGTGATGGTCCCCGGGAACTTGTCATTACCGCTGACCTCGAGATGAACTCACCCGGGGCATAGAGATGCAGTGGAACTAAAACCGAAGCCCCAGGGCATACAGGACCACACAATCCGAGATTTTCAGGCTGATCAACGAAGATGAGATTGATGAAGATGATGATATGGAATTAAGGTCTGAGACAGGGCTGTACTCTATTCTTTCTTTCATAACATATCCATGCGTCAACCAGGCCCAAGAGATTCAGAGAATTGCAGTATTGATCAGCATATCTGTGCAACACTGTCAGAGACGCATACATTTGTAGGATGAAATGCGACTGTGTGGCTCAAGTAAGCCCATAAGCGAACTCAATTCTGCATAGGGGACGGTCTTGGGATGAAAAATCGTATAGATACACATGGCTCTGATGCGGATCGAATCCACGATTTTCCAGCCAGGAATCTGTCACGCTAACAACAGTACCATGGTGGCTGAATTGAGTTGTCGGTTCTACTCGCACAAGTGACGACCTGGAATGATCCATGTGTGACAGTAATACCATACACTCTGTACAGAGTGTAACAGTGCAACATATCGTACTTTCGTTGTGAACCCGACATGTTAACCAGCAATGGCAAGCCTGAGGTGCCAGGTTACATCACGAAAGACTGTACACCTGCGATGAGTTGCATGATACTTGCTTCAATGCTGCTTTGCGCACGCGCATTTGTGAAGCTACATTTGGCATTTCCTCAGCATCAGGCCAGGCAGGCTCACAAACAAAAGGCTGAGTTAGTTCACTTTCCAAGATTACGAGTCCACCTGGCTCTATGGGCTGGCTGGTAAATCTCAACATTGGAGAGCGAAAATACGTATACTTTCATTGCTAAAAATTGCAATGAAAAAACATTTAAACACAAAGAGGGGTAACTACATATGCTTTTTTAAATATTTTTTTTAACCCAAAGTGAGGCCACAAAAATATAAATGGCTTCTGGTCTCAAACAAATTGCTCACATGATTTGTGTATCCTTTTCCCCAGGCACCATAAAGATCGAAAATATTGGCCAGGAGCCAAACCACATATCCACAGCTCTTTTGTGGTCATGTTTTAAATATTCTTCTGATCTTCGAATTACCACGAGTCACATAACACTGACGTACATCCAACATAACAATGACCATCGTGTTCAGAATATTGATGCTCTTGTCAACAAGACCTTCAGATGTCAGGTGATGGTCACCATACCTCCACACCACGCGTTGTCTGTCTTGGCCCTGGAGCACCATGCATGTGTGGAGCCAGAGTCCTCCGTCTCTGTGTCTGATGGTCTGTTGGCTGAAGTGTGGTCCAACTGCAGGGAATTCTTCCCCCCGGGGCCAGACTTTACGTCGGAACGCAATGTGGTTAACATCACCTTTGTTCTCGGCACTGCCTCCGTCCACTTGGTCTGGAGACTTGACATGGTGGTGAAAGAGAAACCCAGGGCTGGACAGCTGGAGAGTCGTTATGTAACGCCCAAGACAGGTAATGTAATTGAAAACTAAACGATGTGTGGCGATCAGAAATTGGTAAGCTAATGGGGCTCTGGCATGAAAATGTAACATCCAAGTGAAAGATCGAAGTAAGGAAACAAAGTGTATTGCTATAGGTCTTCTGGTATAAACGTCTATGCGCTGAATTTTTTTTACGCTACTATACCCATCAATGCCCTCACCTCCAGCTTTTGTTGGTCGTCCCCAACGCTTTTACCCCTTACCTTCCTACACACCATACCAGATATTTATCGTTCTTTCCCCTGTCTCATCTTCTGTACTACGTCAGTGGCGTTGCACCAACGTCTTTCATTCCGCCCACCTCATCCCATCCCCGTCCACAGCCACAGTCTGCCCCATCCCATCCCCGTCCACAGCCACAGCCTGCCCCATCCCATCCCCGTCCACAGCCACAACCTGCCCCATCCCATCCCCGTCCACAGCCACAGCCTGCCCCATCCCATCCCCGTCCACAGCCACAGCCTGTCCCATCCCATCCCCGTCCACAGCCACAGCCTGCCCCATCCCATCCCCGTCCACAGCCACAGCCTGCCCCATCCCATACCCGTCCACAGCCACAACCTGCCCCATCCCATCCCCGTCCACAGCCACAGCCTGCCCCATCCCATCCCCGTCCACAGCCACAGCCTGCCCCATCCCATCCCCGTCCACAGCCACAGCCTGCCCCATCCCATCCCTGTCCACAACCACAGCCTGCCCCATCCCATCCCTGTCCACAGCCACAGCCTGCCCCATCCCATCCCTGTCCACAACCACAGCCTGCCCCATCCCCGTCTACAGCCACAGCCTGCCCCATCCCATCCCTGTCCACAACCACAGCCTGCCCCATCCCATCCCTGTCCACAGTCACAGCCTGCCCCATCCCATCCCCGTCCACAGCCACAGCCTGCACCCACCCCATGCCCCATCCCCGTCCACAGCCACAGCCTGCCCCATCCCATTCCCGTCCACAGCCACAGTCTGCCCCATTCCCGTCCACAGCTACAGCCTGCCCCATCCCTGTCCACAGCCACAGCCTGCTCCATTCTGTCTCAGTGCCGGCAACGGCTATCCACAAGGAACAATCAATGTCAAATCGCCATGAGAAAACCCAACAGAGGAGACACCGCACTGCAACCTCAGTGTTAATTAGTGCCTGTTCTGGTCCAACATACGCAGGACGCCACCTGTTAAGCCCCCTTCTGTATTCATCGTCTTTAATGGTTTAACTCACTCACTCACTTACTCACTCGCTCACTCACTCTTTAATGGTTTTATTTGTCTGGTTGTGATTGTTTTCTATTCAGACTGATCTCATGCGAACTTTTGTGTTAGTATCTATGCTGTCAGTGTTAGAGGTTTAGACAAAAGCCTGACAGTATTCCACCAGTAGTGCTAACAGTGGACATCAAGATGCTGTCCATATTATCTGAAATCGGGGTCCTGATCTTTTTATTTTTCCTCTTGTCCTTATCCAGTGGAGCGATTGTTTGTAAAATGGGTCTCACGTATACAGAACTGTATCTGGGGTCCCTCCGCCTATGCCAGAGTTCTACATCCGTAGACTGAAACTCACTCTTTGTTTTGCCTTATACACAGAGATCCACATGGGTTTGAGAAAACCCTTTCAAAGGAAGAGAGAGAGAGAGAGAGAGAGAGAGAGAGAGAGAGAGAGAGAGAGAGAGAGAGAGAGAGAGAGAGAGAGCACTTCAACTGTAAGTTTTCTATGAACAAACAGCTAAAGGCGAACGGCTGCGGAAAGACATTTAAAAGAAAAAAAAAGATATTGGCGACGCTTTAACCCATGAACAATACGTTAGGCTGTTACAGTCCATACTGGACAAAACGTTCCCGATGTCTTCCGTTTTCCATGACGTATGCTCCGCTATTTCTTGTTCACTAACAATTAAAAAAAAAGAAAACAGAAAGAAAACAAAGAGGGCACGCTATTCCAGCATGTTGATGACAGAATTGTGTTGCGTTGCAGAGACCATGGCTGTCTTTCAAAAGTCCTTGTCAACATATTGCAGGATTTAGGGGCTAATAATTGTCCTAGGGAAGGCAAGTCTTCTCAGTATATTCACATTGTTTACCCAGAAAAGGATTTGCTGTTTGGTCATCTTTGAGGACTAGGGGATAATTCCCATGGAAGTGCCACACGCAGAGCTGGTGTCAGCCACCAGACCCTGTGACTCACCAACAGTGCCATTCAAAGTTGTCTGCAAACAAGACATGAGGGCTGGCAGCATGTGTTCTGCAGCGCTAGGAGCCTTGGTCTCTGACGACTCTTCTTCCAAATTCAGCAGATTGACAAAAGAAGAAACGAACAGTTAGGGGAGAAGAAAATGATAGGCAAACTGTAGAACGGTGGACACAGGATTTGGTGGTGATAGATACACGATATGGTACACATGGATACAGGCTATGGTGGCGATAGATACACGATATGGTACACATGGATACAGGCTATGGTGGTGATAGATACACAATATGGTACACATGGATACAGGCTATGGTGGTGATAGATACACAATATGGTACACATGGATACAGGCTATGGTGGTCATAGATACACGATATGGTACACATGGATACAGGCTATGGTGGTCATAGATACACGATATGGTACACATGGACACAGGCTATGGTGGTGATAGATACACGATATGGTACACATGGACACAGGCTATGGTGGTCATAGATACACAATATGGTACACATGGATACAGGCTATGGTGGTCATAGATACACGATATGGTACACATGGATACAGGCTATGGTGGTCATAGATACACGATATGGTACACATGGATACAGGCTATGGTGGTGATAGATACACAATATGGTACACATGGATACAGGCTATGGTGGTGATAGATACACGATATGGTACACATGGATACAGGCTATGGTGGTGATAGATACACAATATGGTACACATGGATACAGGCTATGGTGGTGATAGATACACGATATGGTACACATGGATACAGGCTATGGTGGTGATAGATACACAATATGGTACACATGGATACAGGCTATGGTGGTGATAGATACACGATATGGTACACATGGATACAGGCTATGGTGGGCATAGATACACGATATGGTACACATGGATACAGGCTATGGTGGTGATAGATACACGATATGGTACACATGGACACAGGCTATGGTGGTGATAGATACACGATATGGTACACATGGACACAGGCTATGGTGGTGATAGATACACGATATGGTACACATGGATACAGGCTATGGTGGTGATAGATACACGATGTGGTACACATGGATACAGGCTATGGTGGTGATAGATACACGATGTGGTACACATGGATACAGGCTATGGTGGTGATAGATACACGATGTGGTACACATGGATACAGGCTATGGTGGATACAGATGCAAGTTATGTTGGACAGGGATACAGGCTATGCTGGAGAAAACCCTATAGGAATAGTAACGACATGTATGAGTGTATTATGTGAATGGATGCAAGGTAAGATACGTGTGAGTTATGTTGGAGATGAATACAGGGTATGATATAGACACAGGGTAATTGGACATGTATACATGTCATGACATGAATGCATTCTTCAGTGAATATACATACACTGTTTGTGTTATTAACTAGGCCAACGAAAGCAACAAGAACAACAACAGCAGCAGCAGCAGCAGTAGCAACAACAACAATAACAGCAACAACACATACACACACACGTAATCATACACACACACACACACACACACACACACACACACACACACACAACAGATAAAGAGAGAGAGAGAGAGAGAGAGACGACAGACAGACAGACAGACAGACAGACAGACATACACGCATGCACACCCACGTGCACGCACACACAATCTCTCTCTCTCTCACTCACTATCTCTCTCTCTCTCTCTCTCTCTGCGTGTGTCCACAACACACACACACCACACACACACACACACACACACACACACACACACACACACACGCGCACAGAGATAGATAGATAGATAGATAGATAGATAGATAGAGAGAGAGAGAGAGAGAGAGAGAGAGAGAGAGAGAGAGAGAGAGTTGAGAACATCCAGGAGGCATGAGGTTGATGTGGCCCAACCACTTCACAGTGTTAAAAAATCAGGAGAAAAACTTTATCTGAGAGGTACGGTTTTTGTTTTTTTTTAACTTGTCACGTAGGAAACTATAGTAACCTGAACCCCATTATACAGACAGCCACCACATCATACTGTCGATAATCGTCATGGATATCGGACTCCGAGAACAAACACAAGCACACATCGCAGTAGATGGGGAAGGAAAAATGGGGTGGGTGGGTGGGGGTGGGGGTTATTAAAGAGAAGGATGCATAGGAAGGAAAAGAAATGGAATAGAAGAAAGCCGCGAAATTGGGAGGGTTAATGGGAGGAATGGTGGGTGAGATGGGACAAAGGTGGGAGGTAGTGATGGGGGGGGGGGGGGGGGGGGGAGGGGAAGGGAAGGTTGGTGGTAAAAGGAATGTTGTCAGGCTGAAAGCAAGCCCCGATAAAGAAAACGATCTGATAGTCCACTCGAATGAAGACAATAGTAGAAAGAAACTCGTCGAGAGCGTGGCAGCAGAGTCCTCAGAAGTGAAGCCCCCTTCAAGCAAGTGTTTCGGCCCTTATCTCCTGACACTCTAGGGGGGTTGGGCCACACCCGGTTCATGACTCCGGATGTCCCTCTGCTGCCCCTTTGTTCCCATCTTGGGACGAGCCATGGCTGGGATTCGAACCCATGACCTTCTGGACATGCTCATTTTCCACTTAATGACTCGCACTCTAACCACTGAGCCACAGGGACACCTGATATTTGTAGGAAATTTAAGCCTTATGAAGTTCACTTTTGTTCCTCCTTGACCAGATCCAGCTTGAACACCTCTCTGCCGCTTCTGCCATTGCTTTCAGGGCTCTGGTTTTTTCCCTCCCTGCAACTGAGAGCTGTTTCATGAGGCTGTATGCAGACGTTCCTACAAACCCCCTAGCTCCAATTTCTGCAGTGAGGACTTTGACCTGATAGCCTTCTCTCCTCAGGCTGTTTGCCAGCTCAGCATACTTTTCAGTCTTGTAGATTTGAGCTGCCTCCATTCTGTTCTCATATGGCACCGTGAGCTCGATCATGATCAGCTGCTTGGTTGACTGAGAGTGGACTACTATGTCTGGTCTCATGCCACTCTTGCTGATGATCTCTGGGTGACTCTTCCATTCTGGGAGGTCTGCAGACTCTGCCTGCATGTTCCGAGTGGCACTGTTGTTCTTGGCCATGATTTGCTGCCTCCTGCCGTGAAGAATGTTGCGGGTGCTTTTGGAGTCCTGACTTTCCCTTTTGTGGTGTTGGTACTAGCCCAGACTACTTTTACAATCTCTTTGAGCACTTGCAATATTACTGCAGCTTATAATAATACAAAATAGGAATACTGAACGTGACAGTGTGTTATTTGAAGGTAAGTTAAAGTTCCAATAGCAAAGTGGCCGAAGGGTCTGTGAACTGTCAGAGGTTCTATTTTGTCTTGGGCACAGCATGGCGGAATGTGGAGCCCTTCCCCCTCCTTCTGCCACCCTGAAACGTCCCTGAACTGATTCAGGCACCCATGTACTCCCGGGTGGATGGAGAAGGTTTCCAAACCAAAACGTTCGACACATGGGTGGCTTTATATCACGACCGTACGTTCTGAAATGGTCACACGGGCCCTTCTGATGATTATTATAGGGATCCATTTCAGTCTGAGACTGCATGAAATGCTACCTTTCAGGCTTACTTTTATGCCGCATCCCAGCGTCAGCCATCCTTGACGGGTACAGAATATGTTGGTCAGAGTGTGTGTGCGTGTGTTTGTGTTGGTTGTGTGTGTGTGTTGTGTGTGTGGTGTGTGTGTGTTGTGTGTGTGTGTGTGTGTGTGTGTGTGTGTGTGTGTGTGTGTGTGTGTGTGTGTGTGTCGCGCTGCGGGTGTGTGTGTGTGTGTGTGGTGTGGGTGTGTGTGTGTGTGTGTGTGTGTGTGTGTGTGTGTGTGTGTGTGTGTGTGTGTGTGTGTGTGTGTGTGTGTGTGTGTGTGTGTGTGTGTGTGTGTGTGTGTGTGTGGTGTGTGTGTGTGTGTGTGTGTGTGTGTGTGTGTGTGTGTGTGTGTGTGTGTGTGTGTGTGTGTGTGTGTGTGTGTGTGTGTGTGTGTGTGTGTGTGTGTGTGTGTGTGTGTGTTTGCAACTCTCTCAGGGCTGCCATCTGTGGAACTGTTACAGTGTTTGTTCAGACCCCTCTCTGGGACCCAGAAGAGCGAGTTCCTTATCCAACCCCCGTCAACTGTACGCTGACGATAACCGTTCCCCAGAACAATTCCTTCATCGTGTCCACCGTGCACAACCATCAGAGGGTCTATGAAAAACCGGACAGTGCAGGTTCCAATCATCCTTGGGGCTATGTTGACCGCATGAACATCTCTGTGGACAACGTTCGTCCTTCAGCTTGGTATTCCCTGTGGGGTGCAACCCATCCCCTCACGAAGAGTGGAGCTGGAAGAAAGCTACTGTTTCAGTTCTACACACAGACGGTGCCGGGTAGAGACACCACGTCATACACAATGACCGAGCGGGAATATAGCGATCTGATCCAGTGGAGCAAGCACTCTGGCAATTATACAGAGAGAGAGACTGGCTTCAGAATTATCATCACCTTTCATGAGGCAAGTGTATATAAGAAAGAGCAGTTAACAGATGTAAACACACGCAACGCACGTACTTAAATTAAATATGCGCATGTGTGTGTGTGTGTGTGTTGTGTGTGTGTGTGTGTGTGTGTGTGTGTGTGTGTGTGTGTCCGTGTGTCCGTGTGTGTGTGTGTGTGTGTGTGTGTGTGTGTGTGTGTGCGCGCTAATGAGCGCATGTGTGCTTGCATGAGTGTGTGCGTGCATGCACACACACACACACACACACACACACACACACACACACACACACACACACACACATACACACAAGCATATGTGTGCTCAAACACACACACACACACACACACACACACACACACGCACACGCACACGCACCCGAGCATATACACATATCTTGTTTTACACACACACACACACACACACACACACGCGCACGCACGCACAGAGAGAGAGAGAGATAAGAGAGGGAGGGAGAGAGAGAGAGAGAGAGAGAGAGAGAGAGAGAGAGAGAGAGAGAGAGAGAAGAGTCTGCCTGATGAATTGGTCTTTGGTGTGGGAAAGGCAGAACAACACCTACCCACTTACACCCACCGCACCCTCACCCGCACCACCTCCACACACACACACACACACACACACACACACACACACACACACACACACACACACACACTTGCTTAGTCTTGTGGGGTACCATTTTTGCACAGTCGATGTAATATACTCATCGATTATCGTCTAAAATTTAAATCACATGCAAAGTTTTGATTAAAAATAAACCCAAGCGGTGTGTTCAAAAGTTGTTGAAAGCTGTAACAGCCATTATATTAATCGTTTTGATAATAAAAAGTGTGGTCTGTGTCCAGCATCGCGAGGCAAGAAATTGCTAAGAATATTTATGAGGCTGTCACACTGCCATAAATGCATGCCTGCACTCAGCCCAGCATTCACTCCGTGCACACGCAATCTCTCCAAACAACCAGAAGGCACACTACAATAAATCTTCTTCTCCCCTCCTCTCCGGGGAATAATTTACTAAACAATAATCAACTCTTCAAACTTTTCAATCTTATGTTCCTCCACTCCATGAAGGTACAAACATTCCACAGATCCACTAGCTGGGACCAAATTTCATCTCATTTTATATACTATTTTACAAATTCTTCTTTCAACGGTCTCTCCTCCTCACTGGAGAAACCATGTATACATTTTCAAGAAGAATAAAAAGATGGCTTAAAATATAAGAATTTCATCCGAGTCCTGATTCAAGGGGGAACAATTAATCTTTGTGGGTCAACATGACAGATTCTTTAAAGTCTCTCACGACTCCGGCTGTCGTCGACCTCTTCGTACTTAGGTCTGTCATAGCACTGATGTCACACAACTGCCACGGTTGTCTGTACCACTACCGGTACTGCCACAGCACCGGGAAGGGCTGAAACACGAATGAAGTCCGTGTAAGTAATCTATTTCAAAATCTGAATAATGATAAATTCTTTTCCCTTTTCCCTTTTCTTAACTCTCTTTTTTTTTCTCTCCCCATCTGTCTATACCTCACCTGGTAATGGTGAATCGCAGGTGGAACTCGTTCTTCAAACAACCTGTCCGGTCAGTGTCCCCAAGCCATCTCTTTCCTATACTTTCTTTTTTCCTCCTGTGCTCACATTCAGTGAGTGCTCGTCTAACTCTACGCATTACCAGCCTATGGTTGCTGACCAATGGACAACGTCCGTCCATTCACTGAACTGTTTTAATAGCCACCAGCGACACCGATCACACTGGTCAGGCCATTCAAACATTCTTTTCTTTTACCTTTCCTCTTCCCTACCTAGGGAAATGCTTTATAACAAATAAGGGCGTATGCGACGGAACGTCACATGTCGCCATGTGAGGCTACATCACATGACAGAGGCACGTCACAGTCGATTAAACACCTGTACGAAGACAAAAACATTCTTGGTAAACTACTAAGTCACTACCTGTAGGTTTTTTTCTAGTAAATCATTTATGGCTAAACAGAGTCTTTTTTTCTTGGCTTTAAGAACTAATCTTGAATAAATTTTAGCGAACCGCCAAAAAAATGGACAAACGTATCACAAGACAACACACGACACGTTGCGACCACTTAGGTCTTCTTCAGGCAAAATACAAAACAATTAGGACAACGAAAATTAACGAGCAATCACTTATCTTCAATCACTTCAGCGCAAGATAGGCGTTGAATGGAACTAGTGTGCTGTTCAACGTTTCACTGGCATTGACATGGCACCCTTGGCACATAGAATGTGCGCACCCTCCTGGACTGAGACAATGCAAACAGGCCTCAGAGGAGAACAGCTGTATTTGGAAAAAGAGCTCGCCCAGTATAACATTGACATCACAGCCTTGAGTTGAGACCCTGCTTACGGGACATAGCGAACTTTGTGAAGGGCGTCAGTCTGTACCTTTTTGTTTTGGAGTGGAAGAAGACGTGAAGAGCACGGAGAGGTTGGTGTCGGCTTTGCAGTGAAGACAGCTCTTGTTGGCAAGCTAGCTGGACCTCCAAAGAGAGTGGACCACAGGCTGATGACCATGAAACTCACCCTTTCAATTGGAAAGAAGCACCTGTGAATTGCTAGTGTCTGTGCACTGACCATGACCAACCCAGATGACATGAATGACAAATTCTACGTGAATGACAAATTCTAGAAATTCTTCAGCCTGTCATTACACCTGTTGTGATAGCAGACAAGCTTGCCGTACTTGACGATTTTAATGTTAGGGTCGATTCTGACAGCGACTCCTGGGAAGATGTCATCAGCAAACACGGAATAGGCCACATCGACAGCAATGGTCTCCTGCTACTCCAGACCTGTGCTGGGCATGAACTGCTGATCACCAACACAGTCCTCCGCCTCCCCACCCATAACAAGACATGAATACATGCCCACTCCAAGCATTGGCATCTAATCGACTATGTCATTGTAAGGAATAAGGACAAGCACGATGTAAGAGTCACCAAATCCATGTGTGGTGCCCACAGCTGGAATGACAAACTATTAGCAAGCTTAACATCTGGATCCAACCTTAGAGACGCCCACAAGACATGACGGTTTAATATCACCAACCTGAAGAATACCAGAACAAATCACTGATTTGAAGCACTCCAGAAATCCGCCTCGAATCTGCCTCACAAGACAACCAGAATATGGCAGCCAGCTGGTCGACTTTCAGATAACTGGTTTAAGACACTGCCCCAGAGGTCCTGGGGCCAGCAGCCAAGAAACACAAAAACTGGTTTGATGAGAACTGTGATGACATCTAGCAAGGACTGTCTGAGAAACATCATCATAAAGCTAACTTCAGTGACACCAAATCCTTAAAAAGTGCATCCAACAACACCCGCAGAATAGTTGAAGAGAAACAACGAAAGATGTAAGACACATTGCTATGCAGACAGACAAGATGTGAGGAACTTATAGATGTTTATGGACCTAAATTATCTGGATCATTCTCTCCGATCAGCGCTGATGAAAACACATTGATCACCAACAAGGAAAATATCTTGGAACCCTGGGCAAAGCACTTCAACAGCGTAGTAAACCACTGGTCAAACATTAATGACAAAGCCTTGACCAAATCCCTCAAGTACCCACCAATGAAGAAATGGATGAACCACTAACCCTCTTAGAGACCCAGAGAGCAATATGGCTAAGACTCCATACCAGTGGAGGTCTACAAAGAAGTTGGCACAGCTCTAAGCAAAGAGCTTCATCAAATGTTTCCTCTGGTGTGGCTGCAGAGGTTGATCTTCTAGGAGTTCGAAGATGCATCCATCCACTGAGGCACAGTCCTCTTTTCTACAGCAGGCAAGATACTTGCCAGGATTCTACTGAGCCGCTTTATAACACACCTTGAGCAAGAGCTTTTACTAGAGAGCCAGTGTGGCTTCAAGAAAGACATGAACCATTGGTATGGTTTTTGCTGCAAGACAGCTCCAAGAAAATTGTCAGGAAAAAAATGCTGACTTGTTCTCTACCTATGTTGACCCGACCAAGGCATTTGATACTGTCAGTAGCGACGGCCTGTGGAAGATCATGGTCAAGTACGGATGCCTACTGGGATTCATCCCAATGGTGTAGCACTTCCATGGTGGCATGAAGGCCAGAATCCAGGGCAACAGAGAGAAATCTAACCCGTTTTCCGTTACACATGCTGTAAAGCAAGGCTGTGTTTTCGCACCCACTGTGCCCTGCGCCAAGTTCTCTGCAATGCTAATTGATGCCTTCACGGAAGGGAATGTAGGCATCGACATCAGATTCAGAACAGATGAAAAGCTGTTTAACCCCAAGAAGCTCCGGGCGAAAACTAGGGTTATTACAGACATCACCAGGGAGTTCGTTTTGCTGATGACTGCGCCCTCAATGCTGGCTCCAAACTGACATGCACTGCAGCATCAACAAAGTTTCGATAGTCAGCACCAGCTTTGGTCTCACAATAAATTCAAAGAAGATAAAAGTTGTGCATCAACCTGCACGAGGCAACCCTACACTGAGCCTAACATCAGTCAATGGTGTGAGACTTGCTGCAGCGAGTACATTCACCTACCTGCCTCAGAATGTTGCTAAACATCAAATGGCAGGACAAAATCCCAAACAGAGAGTTGCTTGACCAAGCAGGCCTGCCTAACATCCACACACTGTTTCAGCTTCAATGGGCAGGTTGTGTAGCTTGCATGCCTAACCACCGTGCAACAAAGAATGTGTTCTGTATGGAGATCAGAAGATATACTTAAAAGATACTCTCAAAACACCACCGAAAGCATTTAACATCAACCCTGGCATATGGGAATTACTATGGATCGAGCTAGGTGGCGCTACTTTATCCACAAAGGCACCGAAAGCATTTAACATCAACCCTGGCTATGGGAACTACTATGGATTGAGCTAGGTGGCGCTACTTTATCCATAAAGGCGCCAATTCATGTGAAGAAAGGACAGCTGCAGCAAAGCAGGAGAGACAGGGAAGGAAAGCCTGAGCCGGCAGTCAAGAGGACGTCTACCAAATCACCTGTCAAAGCTCTTACTGCACATTTTATGCATGCATTGGCTTGATCAGCCACCTGCGTACTCACAAATCGTATCCCCCACCACCCCGCCCACCTCAACCCAGCCCAAGATGACTGAAGTGGTCCTCGTCGACTCGAAGGACGAATCATAAGGATGTGGAGACAATTTGGGAAACGAATCGAAGCTACATTTTTAGTTACCTTGGGGCAACAAAACGAAAGTTAGCTATAAAAAAAACGACAACTTCCATAACACACACACACACACACGCGCGCGCGCGCGCGCGCGCGCGGTCTAAAACAAAATGCAAGTATGACCAATCACTCAGCAAACCGAACAAATTACATATATTATTACAGTACCTCATTCATTCTTTTTTAAGTGCTGAAGAGGGAGGTTAATGGGATATTCAGAAACCCTGGACAACCCCACCTTCCGTCAACTCCCCACTGTCACCCGGCATTGAAAAGTACATGGTCCCAGATTTGCATGAGCTGGTTTCAGTGGATGGCCAGCTGTGTGGGTTTTTGTTTGTTTGCATTGTTTTGTTTTAGGTTTGGTTTGGTATTGTTCGATTGTTTGTTTGTTTGCTTATTTGTTTGTTTGTTCGTTTGTTTTTCATAAGCCATTTGAATGATTTGTGACATTGCTTTCACGACTAAATTGTGTAATTCAAGATCTTTAAGCTTATTTTTTACAGCCATGTTAACTTTCACCTGTCGGCACGTGATATTCTTTACCTCTCGCTTAATCCTCGACTCTCCCTCTTGGTTGTCTTGTGCAGATCATCTTGCCACATGTTTTTCCTCTGTGAGGGTGGATGGGCATGGATGCCCATCGATTGGGATGGAAGAAACAATGAAGATGCATGTATTCTGATGAAGGAGCGGAGAGAGAGCAAAAGTACAATGGATGGATAGAGGGGAGGGGGGGGGGGGGGGGGGGTACGAACAGGAATTTTAGTCTAACATGGTGTAGAATGTTTGCCACTGATTTTGTAAAGTATGATTATCCGGTGTTCGCATTCTAACAATAGATGATACAATATAAAGCGATTAATTAAGATGGATAAAGGAATTTAAATGTAATCCAATGCTACTTATGATTGGTATAATCGGAATTATCTTGTTATTTCGTTTTCATGATATGGGTCACATATACGATGACTAGCATGTGCTTTCACAATCAGTTCTGTTTTGTTTGTGGATGGCGGAACTATTCACCATATTCTTTCCAAAATTGACAACAAAAACTTTTTTTTTGTTTACAAGATAGTGTTCACATTTTATTTGAATGTTCTTAATTAAATCATATGAATTTGAAAGTAAATAAAACCAAACATAATAGCCACCACACATAAAAAAGAATCCGTTTCTTCTCCATTATCCCTTGTTTATCCTATTCCTAATACACACATGGCACGTGTATTGATTATGTAGACTGCCACAAAGATTTTGGTGCAGTTATGGAAACAAAACCAACAACAACAAAATTGACAACAATAAGAACACCACCACCACCACCACGACCACCACCACAACAACAACCCACACACCTTTTTGCGGTCTGACTGAAAGTAAGACAAGCCGTTGACAATATTCTTTTCATGGTCTGAACATAAAATTGTGTAAACCATTTCATTAATCGCCCTAGCATCCTTTCTCATAAATTACACATTCTTTTCTAAATCAATTCTAAAATACGTTAGGAGGCTACCACAGGACTCAGTATGTGAACACATCCAGATTGCTAGTCTTCACATACATGCTCGGAAATTACCTATGCCACATCGGGTATTCTTCCACTAAATCTGGAACTCAAATACTTGCTATTACGAACATGTACTTAAATACATGTTCTTATACACATGTATATAAACTCGTCTGTCTGTCTGTCTGTCTGTCTCGGTCTGTCTGTCTATCTGTCTGTCTCTCTCTTTGACTGCCTCTCGATCGCTGTCTGTCTGTCTGTCAGTCGTCTGTCTGTCTGTCTGTCTTCTGTCTGTCTGTCTGTCTGTCTGTCTGTCTCTCTCTCTCTCTCTCTCTCTCTCTCTCTGTTTGTGCGTGTGTGTGTCCTGTTATATTGGCCTTTTCCCTATACGTATTCAGTTAAACACTCACTTTATGTATGCAATTGTAATTTGCATTGATGACTCTACTTATTTATTAATGTACATGTCATTCCAAAAACTGTGTGTGTGTTGTGTGTGTGTGTGTGTGTGTGTGTGTGTGTGTGTGTGTGTGTGTGTGTGTGCGTGTATGTGCGTGTGCGTGCAGGCGCGCGCGCGCGTGCATGTGCGTGTGTGTACTGCATTTTCCTTTTAATCAAACACTATTCATCCTGTTCACAGACTAAGAAATAAAGAACGAACATTTGTTCTGTCATTCATTTCAGACAAATGCACCGACACGGATCAGAGCTCATAAGAGATGGACCTGCGACGTTGCTGACTGGCCTATGTTTGCTCTTCATGTGTCTTGCAATCTTCAAGCCGACTGTATGGATAAGCGAGATGAGATGGACTGCCCTCGTGTCTGCCAAGGCGGGGGTTTCCGACTGGGTTCGTCCTGCTACTCCCTGTACAAATACAGGACCATGCGCAAGGACGGAGATGGGCCGAGCAGGAATGAAAGAGGGGAGTTCATGCTCGGACACCGCCAGGTATCGTGGAAGGATTTAGCTCTCAAATGCCAGGAAGATCCTGACAGTCATCTGGTCAGCCTCAACACTGAGTCCGAGTGGCAGAAGCTGGAGCTGAAACTGGGCCGGCTGTACAACTTGTATACACCTGTTCTGATTGGGCTGCAGTTTCACTCCCACCGATGGCTACACTAGTAAGGATCGTGAAGGGAAAGGGTACCTTGTGTGTGCGTGCGTGCGTGCGTGTGTGTGTGTGTGTGTGTGTGTGTGTGTGTGTGTGTGTGTTTCCTATTTTTTCTCTATTGTTATTGTTGCTTTATTCTGTTGCTTTAAAAGCTTCTGCAGTTGATGTAGCTTTTTTTTTTTTTTTTTTTTAATAAGCTTAAGTGTGGGTGTTGGCAGGTACAATTATAAACAGAATGAGTGTACCAGCCCAGTATATCGTGTCCCCATGTGTGAACACTTGAAGGGGTGGGGTACCTTTGCAACAAAACTGCAAATGTACCCAGATGGAAGTATTAATGCTCGTACTTTATTCCCACACCCTTTTGCCCGCACTCCACACACACACACACACACACACACACACACACACACACACACACACACACACACACACACACACATATTTGAAGGGGATGAGTAACAAAGAACATAATTAAACAAGGTATTCTATCAGAAAAAGTAAACATTCTCAACATATGCAATTTACTTACGTCAAATCACTCCTTCTTTTAAATGACTTGTACAGATATAAAGCAAGATTCCTTGGAACGTTATAATTTTTTTACGACAAAAGACGGACTAACTTGAACAGTGCTGGACGTCGATGATATCCTAACGGAATAAGTTTTTGTCGTAGAGCTGGCAGAACAGGATCTCAGAATACAAAATGAACATCTTCCCTATCGGATTTACACAATGGAGACAACAAATCCTTTTCTGTATGCACATCATATCGTTGACGATGCACAGCAATATCCAAAACACCAAACCTGAATTTTGTCAGTTCACACCTGATAATTCTATTCAAGTTCACGGACAGATACGCTTTTGCTTCTACTAAATGATTACTTTTCAGCAGTCTAAATAATGAAAATTGTTCGCTGCTTTGAATATGGCTATCCCAGTTCTCCATCTGCAATCTATTACTCGTTGCTTGAAACAAGCCAAGAAACTGCTGACACAGCCAACCCCTTGTTCTAACCATGCAAACGAAAAACCATAATTACATAAACATTTACGAATGCCCGATGCCCACGTAGTTTCCCTCTCATATCCAGGTCAAACAATGTTTTATAAGCTTTGGCTGGTAGTCTGTGTTGCCCCATACGTAACAGTTTAAGGCAGTAACTTACACATTTTACATATGAATTCAAATATCTAGGGCATCTACCAAGTTCTCCATACGTCAAGTCATTTGGGGTACGCCTATTGACATTCAAAAACCGTTTCATGGCAAATAAGCGCAATTTCTCTATGTCGTGTATTTTCTCCAAACCCCAAATATTAGCACCACACTGGTCTATAGGCTGGACCTGGATATCAAACATTCTGAAAAATAGTTTAACTGACTGGCTTTCAAGCTTATACAAGAAGCTTGAAAAATAGCCATAACAGCTCGCTTCCCTTTACCCACAAGATCTCTGTAGGCAAACGAAACGCTTCGTTTTGTAGAAAAAGATAAACCCAGATTTTTGTAGGCGTTCACAATCGCAATTTTAAAATTTCCATAAAACCATGTTTCACGCGACGACAAATATCCACCCTTTCGAAAAACTTTATTGTTTGGTTTGTCCATGTTTACTTTAAGATGTAATCTGTGCGCCGCTGAGAACAAATGGTTACTGGTTTTGAAGCCCTATAACAGTTTCGGAAAGTACAACAATATCATCTGCAAAAATTGAATGAATATTTCAATCAAATCAAGTTGTTAAACACCATGTTTTTCCTTCTCGATAATTTCCAAAGCTAATTCATTTATAAACAAAGAGAATAAAACAGGACTACAAACATTACCCTGCTTAACACCCAGTGTGCATCTAATGTACTCACTAAATTTTGCACCACACTTTATGTTAGCTTTAACATCGTCATACATGCATTTAACACATTTAAATAGTTTGCCTTTATACATTTTTTGCCAGTATTGGCCACAGAAGCTTTCTTTTAATAGAATCAAAGGCCTTTACGAAGTCTATAAATGGAACGTATAACTTACGATTATTTGAAAACTGCTTCTGAACAGCAGCCAGTAAAGTGAACAAGTGATAAATTGTACTATAACCCTTCTTAAAATCTGCCTGGTATTCACCAGTTATGTTTTTTTTTTTTTAATTCGATCCATTCTGCTAATCTCTTGTTTATTATAATTCCATAGTGTTTACCAGCAACATCGCACAAGGAGATTCCTCTATAATTATTAGGATTATTTACGTCACCCTTTTTAAACAGAGATAAGATGATCGATCTGGTCCAATTCTGGGAATAAATAACTTTTCCAAAAAGAACATTAAATAATTTTACAAGAAATTCGATACCAAAATCCCCTAAGTTTTTTTTTAATCCACAGACAAGTCCACCAGGCCCTGTTGCTTTACCATTTTTCAGTTTCCTTGATACAGATCGTACTTCATGCTTTGTAATTGGTCGGTCACAAAATTCAGAATATTCATCATCTGATAATGTTTCATCTTCACCAGTGTCTCTATCAATGTTGATATCCTTTTTTAACACGTTTTTGAAATGGTAATACTATTGCTCCAGAGTGATTCTGTTCTGTTTCTGTGCTCGTGTTTTAAGCGCCCGTTTGACGCTTGCCCGAAAATCTTCTTGGCTGCCCATATCAGTGAGAATTGCTTTGAACATTTATCATTGTGCGACTTTTGCTTCCTATATAATAAATCTTTATACTCTGATGGTGATACACTGTATAAGTATCGGCCATTTTTATCTAAGGTTCTCTTCCATACCCTAAGTAACCTCCTGATATCTCTTTTAGCTTGTAAACATTCGAGATCAAACAGTCATTCTGTCTTTTTGTCCTGTTCACACATACTCGTTTTTCCATATATTTACCAGTTTCTTTAACAGTATTGATAAACAAATCAAAAGCATCATTTACATTAATATCTATCAAATTGATAGCTTGCAAAAACTTTAATTTCATTTCATCTGAGGGCACCATATTAACAAAGTCCGTGGCGCAATTGTTATTCCAAACAAATTTATGTATATACTCTTTCGTTTCTTGCTTTACATTTTCACAATCATTAGAACCAGATGCACTCACATGAACTTCAAGAGGCATGTGGTCTGATTTCATCCGTTCTTTTACATGAAGGTTACAAAAAGATTGTATGAAATCAAAAAGGTCAGAAGAAGCAACAAAATAATCGTTCACACTACTACCAGATTCACTAATATAAGTAAAACAGAAATTGTGAACACCAGGATATACACCACTTAAAATATGTAAATGTAGAGCGTTAGACATTTGCCATAAGCATTTAACACCGTTTCAGAATGATGTCTAATTTCAACAAAACCAGATTTATCAAACTATGAAAATGTTCTTTGTTTATCATGTTGTGGTGAAACATCGGCCGTTCGGCCGTTAGAGTCAGTACACATAAATATTGACATTTTGTCCTTGTAAAACAAATGATCTATTACGCAATCTTCCAGTTGATTGATACCATTATCAACATTAAACACAGAATAGTATGGAGATTTTTCTGGGGGAACATACGAACATATAGAATATCATTCGTGATATGAAATATGTTTTTGTTATCAATAACAAAAAACACAACTACAGTTAGTACTCACTTTAGACACATATTTCATGAGATTATTTCTTATTAAACATATTACACTCCCCCCACCCCCCCGCCACGCACACACACACACACGCCGATCTCCTTCCACGCTGAGTAAATTTAACTGCAGGCTTAGGCTTAACAAACATATTATGATCAGAAAATATGGAAGACTGAAAATTGTACACAAAAAGTTTCAACAAGACAAATGAAATCAAAAGAAGAAACATATCCAATAACATCAGGATCAGACAGTTTAGAGAGTAAACCACAAATATTCCAAAGCAGAAAAGAATACCTCCTTGTGTTGCTAATATTCTCCGATACAGAATGACCACCATTAATCACCAGAGAAGGCTTCTGTGCTTTCAGAACACTGACACTGTCACACATTTCTTTATTTTCGTGCATGCATCCGGACACGCTTTTCACACTTTCAGAAACACACAAGGGTGCATGCGTATGACTATCATCGCTGCAAACAAACTCTCTCTCCCTATCTGAACACGGACTCACAATGTCAGATTTGCTATTTTGAATTCCCTGAGCCGTGTTCGCCTGCACATTGAGCCATCCCCTTGAAACCGGTGTCATTCCAAAATGTTGCCCACATGTATTTACACATAACCTACTAACACAAAAGCTATCTAACTCATCAAGAACATTTCCTTTTACAAAGCCGGCCGTATTCCTATGGTACCTCTACGATGCTTGTGTCATCACCAGACAAGAAGAATTTCTTCCCTTTGATGACCAAGTGGTCGTAGATCATGGTGGCCCTCTTTCTCTGATCTTTGGCTGCTCTCAGGTCAGATGACAACTTTGTTTCTAACGGACCTAACTCGCTGAGAAAAGTCATCTCCCACAAAAAGATTATTCCCTTTCAGTTTCCACTCCGCCTTCAAGATTTCAACTTTTCCTTTATAAAATTTGCATCTGACTATCACTGGAGATTTCCGTTTAGCATTCACACGATGAATTCTGTCAAAGGAGAAGTCATCAGTCAGATCCATCTTGTCAGCAAGTCTCTCAGAAGGTTCTCACATTGTTCAGGCGTCTCCCTTTCAGCTCTGGGAATTTCATGCACAATAATGTTATTTCTCTCTGATCGCCACCCTAAACCGTCCGTTTTTCTTTCTAAAGCTTTCAGTTGTTATTGCATGCACTTATTCGACTGGTCGAGTTCATAATTTGACTGTCTTAAGATTTTTACGTCTTCAGTAAGAACCTCAACTTGACATTTCAGAGTCGAGAAAGATTCGTTTACCTCCCCATCTCCCCAAGGTCTTCTTGAACTTTGTCGAATTTACCCTGCATATTGTCAAACTTCGTGCATAAGCAAGTCAACATAGTCATGACTTCTGTCAAGGTAAGTTCTGGCCCCATCTTACCTTCCTCATGCATAAGAGAGAGAGAGAGAGAGAGAGAGAGAGAGAGAGAGAGAGAGAGAGAGGAGAGAGAGAGAGAGAGTAGACGAGAGAGAGATCATACGAGACATTTGACATATGAATACCATCACCCTTAAGATAGGAAGAAGAAGAGTAGTTACAGTAGTTACAGGCAATCCTTGTGATCATGCTGCCTGACCATTCTGGGCTGCGTGCATAGCACTACAACGCCGTGCATAGCACTACAATGCCGTGCCCCATCCGGTTGTCTGAGTCTTTGTAAGCGTGCATAGTAGAACCGGAAAGATACTGGCATTTTTGTTGATATGAATATGTAGATATGAATAAAGTTGAAGATTTACCAGTCTGTTTAAAACATGTACTTCTAAAACTTAAAAGAACACGCCAAAATGACTCGAATAAAGCCTTCCAGGATTATTGTAATCAACGTGGATGTTTCTTAGATTTTGTAGAAAACATTTCCATGACTGGCACTTTTTATTAAAAAGAGTAGTATTGGATCTAAAATTGATGATTTGCTATTCCAGAAAGGATGCATCCTAGGCGTCTCTGGCTGTGTAGAACATGTCACTATTGTTTGGAAAGCAAACCACAGAGCTAGGGCAGAGAAACGGTACCTCGACGTGTGTGGCTTGATCTGGCAAACGCATATGGATAAGTTCCACACAAGATGATTCAACTGGCCCTCGAGATGTATTGTGTTCCAAGAATATCAGAGAAATGCTGAGGAAGGACTTCCATGGCTTCTCAATGAGGCTTCTCCACAAAAGAATGCACAACAATCTCTAAACTGGTATAGCAATGATCTTTCCAGTACAGGTTGTGTTGGCAATGGAGGTCATCTTGAAAGCTTCATGAGTTGTACAGGTCCAGTAGACTTCGGGAATGATACCAAATGCCGCCTCTGAAGACTTTCATGGATGACACAACAGTGCTTTCCACCAAGGAAGACAACTCTCGCAAAATACTAAAGCACTTAGACAAATTAGTTGCTTGATCCAGATGAATTTCAAGCCAAAGAAATCACGAAGCCTCTCCCTTCGGAAAGAAAAATAGCAAAAACAGTTTAGTATAGCCAACCAAGCCATTCCAACTGTAACAGAAGAACAAGTCAAGAGCCTTGGGAGGTGATACGATGACTCCTTAAAAGACACAAAGAGGGGAGAGGAAACCAAGCAAATGGCAGAAGAAAGCCTGCACATCATAGACCAGTGTGGACCTCCTGGCAAGTACAAGGTCTGGTGTTTCCAGTTCATGCTGATCACGAAGCTTCTAAGGCCTCTTCTGATATACGATATCACCATTAGTTCTGTGAAATCGATGGAGGCCCAAATCAACACATACACAAGAACATGATTAGGTGTCCCACCAGGTCTCACTGACGTCGCACTCTACAACCGCCCAGCAAAGCTGAAGCTTCCTCTAAAATCCATCCTCGAGGAACACAAAGTGGGTAAAGCAAGGTTACTAACCATGCTTGAGGACCCTGAAGACAAAGTTGTGAGCTCAGTCTGACCAACATTAAAGACTGGCAGACAATGGAAAGTTCGGGAGGCAGTAGACGTGGCAAAGGAAAACCTCAAGATCAAGGAAATAACTGGCCACACACAGACCAATAGACAGGGGCTGGGATCAACCGAAACGAAATGGTGGTTAAAAGCAAAAGGGAAACCAACATGAGACATGATAATAGAGGAGCTGAAGAAAGAAGAGGACGCCAAGAGACTCCAGAAAACAGTCCAGCTAGGCCAAATAGGACTGTGGACTACGTGGGAAAACGCACTGCAGAAAAGTTTTTAACTGGAATGATGTATGGCACATTGCACCTCCTAGAGTCCGCGTCATCCTCAGATCTGTCTATGACCTCCTGCCCTCAAATTCCAACCTGGACAAATGGGGTTAATCAGATAACTCTACGTGTCCACTCTGTCAAGGTGAACAAACAGTGGAACATGTCCTAGTTCACGCAAAGCAGCGCTAACACACTGAAGCTACATATGGAGGCACAACCAAATGCTTAAGGAGATCGCTCATGCAGTAGGTACTACTGGAATAAGCTCTATGCCACCAGAAGCCTCAGCAATAAAGTTCTACACGGCAGGAGTCCACAGATCACGGTCAGGAACAACTGTGATATCAAGGGCATGGAAGTAGGGTTCCTTGCATTAGACGACTGGAATGCACAGTAGACCTTCCAGAATGGGAGAATCGGTGATCATCAGGAAAAATGGCATGAGATCGGATATTGTTCTCCACTCAGGTTCATCAAAACAAATGAATCTGATCAAACTCACTGCACCATACGAAAGCAGAATGGAGTAAGCGCACCTCTACAAGACTGAGAAGTATGCCAATCTAGCAAGCATCTTGAGGGATTCCGGTTCCCAGACCCTGGTCTTCACGGTAGAAGTTGGAATGTGGGGACTTGCAGGCTCATCAGCCTATGATCTCATGAAACAGCTCGGAATTTCAGGCAAGAAGAGGACCACAACACAGAAGACAATGACTGAGGCAGCTGAAAAGAGCTCCAGATGGATGGGTCGTGGAGGAACAAAAATTAACTTCATAAGGCTTAAATTTCCTTAGTACAGGTGTCCCATCAGCAGTGAGGTAAGATATCCGTCTAAAAAGGGAAGCTGAGATGCCCACCCATCCAAAAGTTGCGAGTTCGAATCCCTCTCTGAAGACCCTCTGCTGTCAAGCTCTCTCTAAAGTTTCTTCCTACTTCAAGGACTTTTGAATCAGTGTGCATGTTTCTTAGTTTTTGTAGAAAATACATCCGTGACTGGCACTTCGAAAAAAATAATTATGAATAGTATTGGATCTAACGTAGAAGATTTGTTTGCAACTTTGTTCATTGGTGGGAAAAAAGATTCGTGCAATGTAATCCCAAGCAGCAGACAGAATATCTCTGTTGGTATGATTCTTGTCACTTTTTGTGTGAATAAATGATCTGAGCCTCACGGCCGAGATGAGTTTTTCGTCGTCCATATTCGAAAATACATAAATAGTGTAAAAAAAACAACAACAAAAAAACAAAAAAAAAACATCAGGGGAGAAATTCGGTCCTTTCATCCAGACTGCCGGGGAAAGTACGGTTTGCACGACTGGCAAAATCATGGATCTCATCCCACCGGTCGGGCCGGGTGCACTATGCACGGCTTTGGCCGTCACCAGCAAGCTGGAAAAGAGATAAACCAGAGCAGAGCACGGCTGGGTCAAATTCACTGTGCACAAAGCCTTAGAGCACGTACTCACCGCACGTGGCAGTCAACGCAAGACCTCACTTGACAAAATCAAGTAACACATGATTTGCCTGACATAGATCTAGTTGCAAAGTGAGGCGGCAATCTAAACAAATTTCAAATGTAATTAATAGCGAACCGCCAGGAAAACGCAGACAAACGAATCACAAGACAAAACACGACGCGTTTCGACCTCCTAGGTCTGCTTCAGGCAAGATACAAAACACTCAGGACAACGAAAATGAACGAGCAATCACTTATCTTCATTCACTTCAGCGCAAGATAGGCGTTGAATGAAAACGAGGCTGTCAAGAAGGAGACGATGTGTGAGTCGAGGCAGTAATGATGATAGTTAGGAATAATGGTAATGGTAATGAAGATGATCAAAATATTAACATAGTAAATAAAGACAGGATTACTACCAGTTTTGGTGATAATAAGGCAGTAGTATTTGTGGTATGGGAGAAAGGAGAGTGGATTAGAGGATTATTAAACAGCATGGTTGCCGTGGCAACGGTCTTAGTGGTGATGGCGCTGGTGATGTTAATTGTAGTGATGGTAATATCAATAATAACAGTCGTATTGATAATAATGATGATAATGCTAACACCTATAGCAACGGTGATGGTAATAATAGTACTGATACTAAAAGCATGAGACAGAAACACAGTACTGTCGGATGATGATGATAATGATAGTAGCAATGATAAGTGCAGCAACACTAGCAAAAACAGCAGCGTTCGGAAAGGGATGGAAACGATCAACGATAAAAGAGCTAACATTTCTATTTATTATGTGTGTGTGTGTGTGTGTGTGTGTGTGTGTGTGTGTGTGTGTGTGTGTTTTGTGTGTGTGTGTGTGTGTGTGTGTGTGTGTGTGTGTGTGTGTGTGTGTGTACGTGCGTGCGTGCGTGTGTGTGTGTGTGTGTGTGTGTGTGTGTGTGTGTGTGTGCGTGTGCGTGTGTGTGTTCCATTTGTAATGTCAGCCTCACTCATTGATCACCCCCACCCCCACCCCCAGCCACCGCCATCCCCACCAACACCACTACGCCCATCATAACTAGGGGAGGCGGGGAGGGGGAGGGGAGTGAGTAGATTGATGTAGCAAGTGGAGAGACTCAGACATTGTAGGGAAAAGGAAAAGGATGATAGCTGTAACTTATGTCTGAGGTAAACAGTGGAAGGTATGGTAAATATGTGTGTATGTAGGTGGAGGATATTGCAGGCTGGTGCTGCAGAGGTGGAATGGTACATAGTACTTTTGGATGTTGATGCCATGATGATGGATTATGCCAAGTTTGGCAATAAAATGAAATTCCTGCATAAGGCGTTCCAAGTCATCACTCTGTGATTGCCAAAGTGCCAGGACTTTGACATGGTTGATGTTATAATGGACGTGGTTGAAGTGTAGAGCGACTGGTTTGGGCCGATGGTGGCGGATGTTCGCCAGGTGTTCGGAGATGCGCGTCTGAAGTGTGCGAGATGTCTTACCTACATAGATCTTACCACACAACTGGCAGTGGATGGCGTACACAATGTTGTAGCTCTGACATGAGAAAGTGCGTTTAATAGTGAATGAGCCTTTGGGGCCATTTGGATTATGCATGGTTTGGTGAGAGAGCAGATTTTGCAGTTGGGTTTTGAGCAGGGGCAAGTACCAGGTGGCCTAGGTGTGGAATTTTGTTCAGCTTAGAGCGCACCAGTAGGTCTTTGAGGTTTTTGTCACGTTTGAAAGTGATCATTGGTTTGATCTCAAAGACAGGTTTATGGTTTTCGACTATGTGCCAGTTAGACTTCAGGATCCTGCAGATAGGCCGAGTGTGAGGATGGAAGAGGAGGCAGGTGGTGGGTCTGTCTGTCTCTTTGGGAAGCTTAGTTTCCAGAGCAGATGTTCTGGATTTAACTGTGGTGCGGCTGAGAACATCATTAATGACAGCACTGGGGTAGCCATGGTTGATGAAAAACTCAGACATTTAGGCTGCTTGCACAGTGAAATCTTCACTGGAGCAGAGTCGGCATAGGCGAAGGAATTAAGAATATGGAACGCTGTCTTTAGTGGATCCGTGGTAGGGATATGACTATGTAGTCCAGGTATGAGTGCACATCAGTGGGTTTATAGAAGACTGAGGTTTAAAGCAGGCTATCTTTGAGGGAGATGGTGTTGTCCATGAAGTTAACTGACTGTGAAATGGTGTAGGTCAATTTGATGGATGGATGGAAGGTCTGAGGAAAGGTGAGGAAATTGCAGAGGTCATGTTCTGGCATGGATGTGGCTCCCAGTCCGTCATCTATGTATCTTTTGTGGAGCTCTGGTGTTGGGCCTGTGTAAGAGGTTAGTAGGAGGTGTTCCAGGTGTCCCATGAAGAGGCAGGCATAGGATGGTCCCATTTTGGTTCCCATAGCAACACCACGGTTTTGTGAAAAGGTATGGTTGTTAAATTCAAAAGTGCTGAGCGTGATGACTAATGCTGCAAGTCTGACCAGTGTGGGTGTCGGGAGGTGTTGTTGGATAGGGGGCCATTTGTTAAGAAAGAATGTGAGGGCGTTCATTCCATCAGCACGAGGGATGGAAGTGAGAGAGAGAGAGAGAGAAGAGAGAGAGAGAGAGAGAGAGAGAGAGAGAGGAGAGAGAGAGAGAGACAAGTGTAAAGAGGAGGTTGGGTTGGAAAGTGGGTTCTGTGCTGTATGAATCAATCATATTGAGTGTGTGGGTTGTGTCTTTGAGGTATGTGGGGAAGCCGTGTACTATGGATTGGAGGAGAGAGTCTAAGTACTGTGAAATGTGTTCTGTAGGACAGTTGGCTGACAGTTTTAATTTGGCACACCATTATCCAAGTAACTCTTCGTACGAATCACATCTCGAGACAATGGTTTGGGTTCCCCATAAGCTACCAACATTAAGATAATAATATTCTTACTGACCTGGCCGAACTCCTGAATGTCTTGTAGAAATTTATTGAAGATTTTTGGTGCATCTGAACATTATTGTACATCATGAATTGGGATACATGCTATTCATTTTAACGAGTGTATTCCAACTACTGTGACTCTATTACAAAATTATATTCAAAGCGCTTTCAACATCTATCAGCATCTTTATGATATGGTTGAAGCACACCCATACTGTGTAAGAAGGAGTCCTATAAAAGAAGTATAGATTTTTGCACACCAACACAATACAGAAAAGCTTACGCACTACTTCTTCTGTTATACGAATAGTCGTGCGCATATCCGTATCTTTAAGAACTGAGCCGTCTGGTATTGCCCAATATTACAACACAGTGTATGCTTACCCAGATGGTAAAGAACGTTTTATTCCTGCCTCGTTCAGAAAAAAATTAGTCATCCTCTTTCATACAATACAATCTGGCAATTAAGAGTGTAACTGGTCATTGCCATCTTGGTCTAAATGCAGGCGTTTAAGTTTCAAGTGTATTTACTGTAATTCATGCTTGGACAGACCTCTAATCTTTCTAATCTGTCCGTCCTCTCGCACTTCAGGATAACTGATCCCTATAACAAAAAGCGCAGTAGGTAATTTCTATCTTTGTCTCCAAAGCACAATCCATGCTCTGTCCTCCCTCTATCCCCCCACCCCTCTCTCTCTCTCTCTCTCTCTCTCTCTCTCTCTCTCTCTCTCTCTCTCTCTCTATACAAGGGACAACTGTTCGTGTCTATGGTCAGTGTGTGTACAAGTGGGCAGTAAAAACCGGCTAATTAATTTGTGGTGGAGATCAGATGGACCTCGTCAACCCGTGTTCCTTTGTTCCGGTTTTCCCCACTCCATCCTGTCTGTGTTGTGCTTAAAACTACTTCTTCACAAGTTACAACTACAGTACAACACGTCTTCCACGGCCAGGATGGCCGTCACAGTCTACATGTAACTCCCCCCCCCCCCTCCAACATGGTCAAGTCGTCCACAGTAATTGACGATGCAGTCTGCTGTTAGTAATGTACAGTCAGACAAGCCTGAACTAAAAGCCACGCTTGACACGAAACAGAAAACTTTCAGGTGTTCCCAACTCAAAACTCTCACTCGTTGGCGTGATGCTTTAGCTCTTCGCTACCTGAATGACCCTGTCCCTGACTCTCCATTCAACATTATATGGGAAGACAGGGATGAGGGCAATAAAGTTATTGAAGTACCGCTGTGCTGTGAGGAGGTTTCAAAATACAATTTAGCTAAGACATTTGTTCAGATCTACAAGCATGACACTGAAAAATGCCTTACAATAACACTCTATTTCCTCAAAAAAATAACAAGAAAAAAGGGTGCTGGCTCATGCTTAGTCCAGGGTTTTAAGTGTGAGGCATGGGCAAAGACTGAATTTCAAATATTGTGTGCCATTGTGGGCAAACTCCAAGACTCTGGCATGGATGCCAGCCATGTGTGGGATGAGCACAGGGCGCTGGGCTACATCACCGAGGATGATGGCAACAGTGACCAGCAGGACAATGCAGGAACTCAGTGTGAAGGCCCCGTTATCACTGAACTCCTTGCGGATACAGCCAGCCACCACGTCATCTTTCCTGTCACCACGGAGTCCGCATCACTGTGTGATTCACAGTCCTGTGAGGTCAACACTGATGTCACAGAGACTGCCAGTGACACTGACCCCGCTACCCCAGAGATAACAACAACCAGTGACACTGACCCCACTACCCCAGAGATTACAACTACCAATGACACTGACCCCACTACCCCAGAGATAACAACTACTAATGACACTGACCCCACTACCCCAGAGATAACAGCTGCCAGTGACACTGACCCCACTACCCCAGAGATAACAACCACCAGTGACACTGACCCCACTACCCCAGAGATAACAACCACCAGTGACACTGACCCCACTACCCCAGAGACAACAGCTGCCAGTGACACTGACCCCACTACCCCAGAGATAACAACCACCAATGACACTGACCCCACTACCCCAGAGATAAGAACAACTACTGGTGACACTGACCCCACTACCCCAGAGATAAGCACAATTACCAGTGACACTGATCTCACTACCCCAGAGATAAGAACAATTACCAGTGACACTGACCACACTACCTCAGAGATCAGAACAACTACTGGTCAGACTGACACAACCACCACAGAGTGGACCACTTCTACTGACAACACAGACCCCACCGCCACAAAAATTTCAGTAAGGATGAATTTTTTCCTCGACTTAAGCTTAGCTCCTTTCTACAGTGTACTCAATTACACAGATCCAAATGAAGCGTATGATACCTGGTATAATATCTTTCTCTCAATCGTTGATAAACATGCCCCACTTAGAAGAAAAAGGGTAAAACACAGAGTACTTCCCAGCTGGCTGACAAAAGACATTATTATAGAAATGGCACTAAGGGATGCACTTAAAACCGCAAAAAAAAGTAGATGAATATAAAAAGCAGAGAAACAGAGTATCAGATCTGGTTAGAAAATCAAAATCTGAGCATTTTAGGAAGCTGATAAACGCAAACAGGGATACAGCATCATTATGGCGTGCTGTTAATGAAATAACTGACAAGTCGAGAAAGAAATCAGATAATACTGCGACTATGTGGTCTGCT
The DNA here is from genome assembly GCA_033310375.1 of Conus canariensis. NCBI lineage: Eukaryota > Metazoa > Mollusca > Gastropoda > Neogastropoda > Conidae > Conus > Conus canariensis. The sequence continues at coordinate 7,611,576 of CM065729.1, forward strand.
AACACTTTCAACAATCATTTCCTTCAGGTAGCTGAATCAGTACAAACGGCTGCCAGTGTCACATTCTTTAATCGATATGAGACTCCAGCTGTTCTCCAATCGTTTTGTCAAGAATGATTAAATACTAGAGATTCATTTAGCATCCCCTTGCTTGCTATTAATGAAGTTGGTTCCTTAATTTCAAAACTTAAAAATAAAAAAGCAATGGGTCCAGATAACTTAAATGCTTCTATACTCAAGCTTGCTGTACCTTACATTGTTGATACCCTTACGTATGTTTATAATTTGTGTATTGATCAGAATGTCTTCCCATGTGGTCTAAAGGCAGCAAAAGTCATTCCCATACCCAAATCAAGAGATCTCACTGATTTAAACAATTTTAGACCAATATCTCTTTTATCCGTTGTATCGAAACCTCTTGAGATGCATGTTCACAAACACCTAACTAAACATATGGAACATCACAAACTGTTCCACCCATTTCAGTCAGGCTTTCGTCGAAATCACTCATGCCACACGGCCTTAACACGCCTCTGTGATACATGGCTATCAGCCATCAACGAAAGAAAACTCACTGGAACTGTTTTCCTCGATTTTAAGAAAGCGTTTGATCTTGTAGACCACAACATATTATTAAAAAAAATGACTGCATATGTTCAAAATCCGGCAGTAGTCACCTTCTTTCAGTCATATCTTGAAAACAGGACCCAGCGTGTTTACTTAAACGGTACTTATTCCTCTGAAGGAATAGTGAGCTGTGGCGTTCCACAAGGCTCTGTCCTTGGACCTCTTCTCTTCTGTATTTTTATAAATGACCTACCGATGCACATATCTCACAATGATGTCATCTGTGATCTGTTCGCTGATGATAGTTCTCTTCACTGTAGTGATACAAACATCATGTGTGTACAAATATCGTTACAACAAAGTATAACTGATGTCTTAGAATGGTGCAACCAAAACCGAATGGTCCTTAATCCGCACAAAACAAAATGTATGGTCCTAGCATCAAGACAGAAACATCAACGACAGCATCTTATGTTGAGCCTAAAAATGAGTGAAACCTTGATCGAGCAGGTTACCCAACACCGTGTCTTAGGCGTGATCATTGATGAGAACTTTAAATGGCAATCACATATAAATCATGTTTGCAAACAGTTGGCTCGCAATTTGTTTTTACTCAATACACTCAGTTATTATGTTGAACCACACATCCGGAAATTATTTTTTTAAGCCCATTGCCTCTCTCACATCAACTATGCGTCCACTGTCTGGAGTGGTGCCGGTGAAAATCACATAAAAAAGATCAACTCTATGCATAGACGGGGAATTAAGCTGATTCTTCCCGACAAGTCTCTATCAACCACGGGCAAATTCGCAAAACTAATGATGTTACCACTGCAGAGCCAACTGACCTATAATAAGGCAGTACTAATGTTTAAAGTCCATGCAAACATGGCGCCAACATATCTTGCTGAGTTTATCCAAATGGCAACAACGCGATATGATTCAAATAATTACATTTTACCACGTGTCCGCATTGATTTGTTCAAATCTAGTTTTGCATTTTTTGGTCCATCTGTGTGGAACTCTCTTCCTCCGTCTGCCAAAACATGTCAATCACTGCCGTCCTTCAAATCAGCAATACTTAAACATTTACTTGAACAATAAATCTAACCTTTTGGTCATAGTCTCAACGCCATACTTTTATGCTTGCCTCTATATTAGCTAATGAAAATGTGTGTGTGTGTGTGTGTGTGTGTGTGTGTGTGTGTGTGGGGGGGGGGGGGGGGGTGGATGTGGGTGTGCGCGTGAGTGCGTGTATGTGTGGGCATGTGCATGCATGTGAGCGCGCGTGCATACGTGTCTGATTGTGTTGTGTAATTTTGTAATTTTTTTTTAAATTCTATAATTATTATTCTTATTACTATTGTTATTGTTAATATTATAATGTTGCTATATTCTTCATTGTTTCTGTCATTATTAATATGTGCCGTCTGTTTAGTTGAATGTTGTAGAATAGCAAGGACAGATTGGAAGAATAGGCACTGCCTAAATCTCTATCCTTGAGTAATAAAGTTTTTGAGTCTTGAGTCTTGAGTCTCTCTCAAAAGGTTATTTTGTCAATCTGATTATTTTGTTATAAAGATTATTAAGTAGTTAATTTCTTTAATTAGTGATTCTTAATCAAGCTTTATTCCCTAGGCTTTGTTTTTACAGATGGCCTATATGCCGCCCAGGTTTAAGTATAGTACATTATGTTCTCTCTCTCCGTCTGTCTGTCTGTCTGTCCGTCCGTCTGTCTGTCTGTCTGTCTGTCTGTCTGTCTGTCTGTCTGTCTGCCTGTCTGTCTGTCTGTCTGTCTGTCTCTCTCTCTTTCTCTCTGTCTGTCTCTCTTTCTCTCTGTGTAAATCTGCATAGTTACAGATTGATGGGCTCTTGGGCAGACAACACAGTGGCCTATGTGTCTCATAATTTCCTGACTCCCCCAGGACCCAGAGAAAGATGTTACTACATGTTGCATAGGGAGCTTGCCGGCGTTCGGTATCCATTTTATAGACATTGTGATAACTATATCCAAAAGGTATGGTTTATATGTGAAATGAGGAGTCATACAACAGTGGCACCAATGCTGACAATGAAGATCCACGTAACATCGAGAGATATAGCTGCAGCCAGTGTGTTGCTAGCAGCCATGTCCAACGTGAGTCTGCTGCAATGCCCAGACAAACATTTCACTCACGTGCTGGCAGCCTGTGACGTCAGAAGTGACTGCTGGGCTGACAGCCATTTGCTGTACAGACAGGAGAGCGCCACCTGGGGACTGCCTACAGCTGAGTCATGTCAGGTGCCCTGCCAGAGGTCAAATGTCACACCGTGTCAGATGTCCTCGCCGACTCCGCCACTGCCACCTTCGTTTGTGTGTGAGGAAAGAGAGGAGGGCGTGCCTTACAGTCTGGTGTGTGACCACAGGCAAGACTGTTCTGACTACAGTGATGAAGAATTCTGTGACTTTCCAGACTGCCCTCAACCAGAAATGTTCCAGTGTAGGAACATGCAGGTAACAGCCTTGATTTGTAACAGAATGTATGTCTTGAATACTCACACAAGTAGAGATACTGATTGTCAATTTGACTCACGTGCGACGAGTGTTACGACCTTATCAGGATAGCCAGTCCAAACAGGATGAAGGTAGGCTCGCACTATATTTGGTCCTGTGAGGTAATGCACTCATACACTGCCATCAAAGCACGTTCTACCTACTAAGGTGAAAAGTAGGTAAAACACTCATGCAGTGAAAGGAAAAATGACGAGAAAGGAGATGAATGAGAATATGCAGTGGAAGCTGAGGAAAGATGGAGGATGGAGTGAGGGCTGTTCGTAAATGCATACTGTGGGTTACCCAGTTCACAATAAGACCGTCTTTCGTCAAATATGCATTTATTTTCAGCCTAGGTTTGTTTTCAGTTGCGTGGCATCATCTCCTGTTGATGTGAAGATGGTGGCCACAAAAACTCATTTGCTAGAGATTCCAGCAATAATGGGGTTATTGGTTCTAATCTCCAAGACAGTGGGATTTTTCCCTCAAAGTTGGCGTTGGATCTGACTTCGTTTCCCGAAAAGTCCTTTAAACGAGACCCTACTTTGAGGATCTGTTTGTGAACACATGCTTAATATCTTTCACACAAAAAAAATCTCAACAACAACTTTCATAAGAGAAAGCCAATTTGGCTGTTAGTATAGGTGATACATATACGCACAGCGCACATCCTCGATGTAAAACTAGAGGAATGGATAACTGATATTTTACCGAATGACACATGAAACGAATGTTCGGCTCCAGCGGGCAGCTGTCTATTTGGCTCTACCCAGGTAGGCAATCCATTATATACACAAACAGTGCACAGTGAAACGCTTAGAATGTGGTCTGTGACTGAAAATAGGTGCTACATAGGTACTCTTGATAAATAATGACCATATGTTGTATATTCTATTTGATGTTTTCCTTTGACACTTACTTCTGATTACATACATCTTTTAATTTGTTTGATCTATACTAAGAGACAGTTTTACGAGATCTTGATGCTGTTTGGTCATCGCATTTATGAAAACAAAGTAAGGCTAGCTGGTTTGCTGCGTCCGCAGCGTGTCTATTTTAAGTAAGACGTTGATTTATGCTTGCTTCTCATCTGGTCAGCGATCGCATTGAAAGATCACATCTCTTTAAACATGCAATTTAATATCTACCTGCCTTCCAACATACCTATCTCTCTCTGTCTCTATCTCTATCTATCCATCTATCTATCTATCTGTCTGTCTATCTATCTATCTATTTATCTATCTATCTATCTATCTGTTCATCTGTCTATCTATCTATCTATCTATCTGTCTGCCTTTCTGTTCATCTGTCTATCTGTCTATCTATCTATCTATCTATCTATCTATCTATCTATCTGTCTGTCTGCCCATCTATCTATCTATCTCTATCTGCATATCTATTACCTATCTATCTATCTATCTATCTATCTATCTATCTATCTGTCTGTCCATCTATCTATCTATCCATTTATCTATCTCTATACACACCGTTGGCATGAAGGGAGGAAGGGAGGGGAGAGGGCCCAGACAAAGGAAACGGGGATTAATAGGTAGAAGAGACTGGACTCAAAGGAACTGGAGGTTGTGGGTGGGAAGTGGGGGTAGCAAAGACAAGTTGAGGAGGGGGTGGGAAGGGTAAACAGAGGACCAGTCGAAAGAGACGATACCCACAGACACCGTACAAAATACACAAGGATCCTGTGATCTTTTGATCAGCTGTGAATGGAAGCAAGCAGAAGAGAAGGGGGAAGGGCAGAAGAGAAGGGGGAAGAGCAGAAGAGAAGGAGGAAGAGCAGAAGAGAAGGGGGAAGAGCAGAAGAGAAGGGGGAAGAGCAGAAGAGAAGGGGGAAGAGCAGAAGAGAAGGGGGAAGAGCAGAAGAGAAGGGGGAAGAGCAGAAGAGAAGGGGGAAGAGCAGAAGAGAAGGAGGAAGAGCAGAAGAGAAGGGGGAAGAGCAGAAGAGAAGGGGGAATGGCAGAAGAGAAGGGGGAAGGGCAGAAGAGAAGGGGGAAGAGCAGAAGAGAAGGGGCAAGAGCAGAAGAGAAGGAGGAAGAGCAGAAGAGAAGGGGGAAGAGCAGAAGAGAAGGGGGAATGGCAGAAGAGAAGGGGAAAGAGCAGAAGAGAAGGGGGGAGGGCAGAAGAGAAGGGGGAAGAGCAGAAGAGAAGGGGGAGGGCAGAAGAGAAGGGGGGAGGGCAGAAGAGAAGGGGGGAGGGCAGAAGAGAAGGGGGAGGGCAGAAGAGAAGGGGGGAGGGCAGAAGAGAAGGGGGGAGGGCAGAAGAGAAGGGGGAAGAGCAGAAGAGAAGGGGGGAGGGCAGAAGAGAAGGGGGGAGGGCAGAAGAGAAGGGGGGAGGGCAGAAGAGAAGGGGGAAGAGCAGAAGAGAAGGGGGGAGGGCAGAAGAGAAGGGGGGAGGGCAGAAGAGAAGGGGGAAGAGCAGAAGAGAAGGGGGGAGGGCAGAAGAGAAGGGGGAGGGCAGAAGAGAAGGGGGAAGGGCAGAAGAGAAGGGGGGAGGGCAGAAGAGAAGGGGGGAGGGCAGAAGAGAAGGGGGGAGGGCAGAAGAGAAGGAGGAAGAGCAGAAGAGAAGGGGGGAGGGCAGAAGAGAAGGGGGAGGGCAGAAGAGAAGGGGGAAGGGCAGAAGAGAAGGGGGGAGGGCAGAAGAGAAGGGGGAAGAGCAGAAGAGAAGGGGGGAGGGCAGAAGAGAAGGGGGGAGGGCAGAAGAGAAGGGGGAAGAGCAGAAGAGAAGGGGGAAGGGCAGAAGAGAAGGGGGGAGGGCAGAAGAGAAGGGGGAAGAGCAGAAGAGAAGGGGGGAGGGCAGAAGAGAAGGGGGGAGGGCAGAAGAGAAGGGGGAAGAGCAGAAGAGAAGGGGGAATGGCAGAAGCGAAGGGGGAATGGCAGAAGAGAAGGAGGAAGAGCAGAAGAGAAGGAGGAAGAGCAGAAGAGAAGGGGGAATGGCAGAAGAGAAGGGGGAATGGCAGAAGAGAAGGGGGAAGAGCAGAAGCGAAGGGGGAATGGCAGAAGAGAAGGGGGAATGGCAGAAGAGAAGGGGGAAGGGCAGAAGAGAAGGGGGGAGGGCAGAAGAGAAGGGGGAAGAACAGAAGAGAAGGGGGAAGGGCAGAAGAGAAGGGGGAAGGGCAGAAGAGAAGGGGGAAGAACAGAAGAGAAGGGGGAAGAGCAGAAGAGAAGGGGGAATGGCAGAAGAGAAGGGGGAAGAGCAGAAGAGAAGGGGGAAGGGCAGAAGAGAAGGGGGAAGAGCAGAAGAGAAGGGGGGAGGGCAGAAGAGAAGGGGGAATGGCAGAAGAGAAGGGGGAATGGCAGAAGAGAAGGGGGAAGAGCAGAAGAGAAGGGGGAAGAGCAGAAGAGAAGGGGGAATGGCAGAAGAGAAGGGGGAAGAACAGAAGAGAAGGGGGAAGGGCAGAAGAGAAGGGGGGAGGCAGAAGAGAAGGGGGAAGAACAGAAGAGAAGGGGAAGGGCAGAAGAGAAGGGGGAGGGCAGAAGAGAAGGGGGAAGAACAGAAGAGAAGGGGGAAAGAACAGAAGAGAAGGGGCAAGGGCAGAAGAGAAGGGGGAAGAGCAGAAGAGAAGGGGGAAGAACAGAAGAGAAGGGGGAAGAGCAGAAGAGAAGGGGGAATGGCAGAAGAGAAGGGGGAAGAACAGAAGAGAAGAGCAGAAGAGAAGGGGGGAGGCAGAAGAGAAGGGGGAAGAGCAGAAGAGAAGGGGAAGGGCAGAAGAGAAGGGGGGAGGGCAGAAGAGAAGGGGGAAGGGCAGAAGAGAAGGGGGGAGGGCAGAAGAGAAGGGGGAAGAGCAGAAGAGAAGGGGGGAGGGCAGAAGAGAAGGGGGAAGGCAGAAGAGAAGGGGGAAGAACAGAAGAGAGAGCAGAAGAGAAGGGGGAAGGGCAGAAGAATAGGGGGAAGGGGGGCTGGAAGTAAACTGCTGGAAGAGAAGGGTAGGGCAGGAGGGAGAAGGGCAGGGCAGGAGGGAGAAGGGTAGGGCAGGAGGGAGAAGGGTAGGGCAGGAGGGAGAAGGGTAGGGCAGGAGGGAGAAGGGCAGGACAGGAGGGAGAAGGGTAGGGCAGGAGGGAGAAGGGCGGGGCAAGAGGGAGAAGGATAGGGCAGGAGGGAGAAGGGCAGGGCAGGAGGGAGAAGGGTAGGGCAGGAGGGAGAAGGGTAGGGCAGGAGGGAGAAGGATAGGGCAGGAGGGAGAAGGGCAGGACAGAGGGAGAAGGGTAGTGCAGGAGGGAGAAGGGCAGGACAGGAGGGAGAGGGTAGTGCAGGAGGGAGAAGGCGGGGCAAGAGGGAGAAGGGTAGTGCAGGAGGGAGAAGGGCAGGGCAGGAGGAGAAGGATAGGGCAGGAGGGAGAAGGGCAGGACAGGAGGGATAAGGTAGTGCAGGAGGGAGAGGCGGGGCAAGAGGGAAAGGTAGGGCAGGAGGGAGAAGGGTAGGACAGGAGGGAGAAGGGTAGTGCAGGAGGGAGAAGGGCAGGACAGGAGGGAGAAGGGTAGGGCAGGAGGGAGAAGGGGGGCAAGAGGGAGAAGGATAGGGCAGGAGGGAGAAGGGCAGGGCAGGAGGGAGAAGGATAGGGCAGGAGGGAGAAGGGCAGGGCAGGATGGATAAGGGTAGGGCAGGAGGGAGAAGGGTAGGGCAGGAGGGAGAAGGGCAGGGCAGGAGGGAGAAGGGTAGTGCAGGAGGGAGAAGGGTAGGGCAGGAGGGAGAAGGATAGGGCAGGAGGGAGAAGGGCAGGGCAGGAGGGAGAAGGGTAGGGCAGGAGGGAGAAGGGTAGGACAGGAGGGAGAAGGGTAGGGCAGGAGGGAGAAGGGTAGTGCAGGAAGGAGAAGGGTAGGGCAGGAGGGAGAACAGAGACGGTGAAAGAATGGGGCGGTGGAGGGGTTGTATTCAAAGAGGAGAAGCAAAACAGCCACAGAACGAGTCAATTTGAAACAAAGTGTTTCTCGTGTTAAAATTCAAACATAGGGCCTAACTTTTCCTGTTCTGTCTAGCTATTTCATTATCAAGTGAACCGTGCTCTTCGCACGCCCAAGATGCGAAATAAAAATCTATTTCGCCCACCTGAAGCGCGTCATGAAATGAGTTCACACGGGAAGTAGTTGTGAAACTTACAAAAAGATGTTGCACGGGAAATGCAGGAAACACCTTGCTGTCCGGTCATTTTCGCACAGTATGTTGTTTCGCGATTCCAGTGTCTCATGCATACCAAGGCGGCGCATGCTGAATGCTACTTGTACTATTCGCCACCTTTCTGATCTCAAGAAGTGCTTTCTTCGCATGTGATCTGTATTTGGGTTCTCCTGTCGTCTATTGTGCTAGTCCTTGACGGAAACTTCTCGTTGGCTGTTATTTTAGTGTGAACTATTTTCCGATGGGAGAGATTGGAGAGGATGGAGAAAAAACAAAACAAAACTAAACTAAAAAAAAAAGCACCTAGGATCTGCGCAAAATGTAGTATCAGTTGCATGACGAGAGACAAGTAACTTTCTTTTTTTCTCGACCTGATGGTGTGTGACATTACACGAGACATTTGCATACTCGCAAAGGGTTTTTACGTTTGGTTTGTTTCAACAATTGATAATTTCCACGTCTTTATTTAAAACAACTCACTCTGTGTGCTTCAGATGTATAGGGATATTGCTCTACAATTGAAAAATGCATTCATAATACAACTCCCATAATAAGATGTATAACTAACATGTGGGAGGGCTCAGTACCAACACAGTGCACAATGAAGCACGGTTTTTAATCAAAGTATATTGTATTCAAATCAGCTTCAAACTACTTTGAAAGGTTTTAGAGTGAACGCAATGTGTTCTTCTTTGTTACTCATCTAAGGTCCCATGGCTCCCAGTAAATCCCACACAGACTTTGAAGAAACACTCCCATAACTACCTAGTCACATTCCTTCTGAGCATAGTATCTGCTGACTACTTTTCATTTATTTTAAACACATGGGTGATTGAAGTTTTACACGACCTTCTGGACTCTTTTCCTTTGTGTTTCACAGCTGGATGTGTGTTGAAATAGATGATTGCATTACACATGAATGGTGCTGCTTTCTGTCTCCACATTGTCTATCAGTAAATAAAGTCGCTGAATATTATTCCAGAGGGTACCAGAGGCAGCAGACAACTATGTTGTTTTACTTTATTGTTCATAATGTTTCTATTAGTTATACGTATAATTGTTTTTGCATTATCTTTTTAAGGTCTGCAACGATTGTTCACACTCCCAGTTTCCATATTAATTCACATCATATCCGCAAGTACACATGCATGCTTACAAACGCACACCCATTCATACACATTACATGCAGGAGCTGGTTTGTGATATGAGAGAATGTCATAAACCATTTTGGTTTCAACTTTGATGCATGTCAATTGATTTTTTTTATTTCACTGGTCTGTTCTGTGTACAAAACATGAGAAATAAGTTGGGTGATTTTCACTGAATGCAACTCCCTCTCTCCCCCCAACTTTTTCTAGTCTCCATTCACATTAAGAAATGATAGCAGTAGGATTGCATGCCTAGGGTCGTCATGCATTGCAACAACCTCTTTTAAACCATACAACGCCAAAACCTGGTTACGCCGTCCAATGTCGCAATCCTGCGGTTTGTCACAAACTGTGGCGCAACGTACCCACACGAATTGCCGAACTGCATGTGCATGCAGTAATGGGATTGACATGATTTTTTTCCAGTTATCCCAGACTAGTTGAATTTAATAACAAACGATTGCATGAACTTTCTCACATTTGTTTTTTTGTTTATTTTAGCCTGTCAAAATATGTGTGCGACTCTCTCTCTCTCTCTCTCTCTCTCTCTCTCTCTCTTCTCTGGTGGGGAAAGGGGTGAAAGGGGCACGGGGAGAGGAGTGAGTGAATTGCTTGTCGGATCAAAAGGACGTTCGTGACACCCTATATCACTCCAATCACACGTTTGATAAAAAAAAGCCAGAATGGCATCTTTGTTACGTACCATGTCATCCACTATAAGTGTCTTCAGGTCAAGATGTCACTCCTTCCTCCCAGTGTATGCAGCCTTGGAATTCAACAAAAAAAGGCTATGAAGGCAGCGAATCATACTGCACCCGAGCAGCTGGTGTTCCCCTTGCACTGCTCCTCACTCCTGATGTCTGGCGATAGTTTGCTGTCATGATGTGGTGGCGTTGAGCTGAACCGCGGATCTAAGATGGATGTTCGTAGACAGCATGGACTGACCAGCACCAGCAGCCTCATCATCCTCCAGTGGCAGCGGCCAAGCGACTCCACCTCCACATTTGCCGATATTTTACTTTTAAAAAGGTGACAGGATGGAAATGCTGCTGTCTATCAATGCAAATATGAACCTAAGATCGAGATTGAGAGAACGAGTGTTCAGGAACTAAGTTGATAGAACACTACGCTTTATCAAGAACTTGATAAAAGATCTAAGGGAAGAGATGAGAGTTTTCAGAAAAGAATTAAGACGATCTTGTGAAAACCACCTCTAAACACTTGTCCAAGTTAAATCAATTAGAAAGGCAAGCAGACGATCTTTAAACTAGATCAAAGTGAAAAAAAAAATCTATAGCATATCAAGGAATAAACAAAATGAAAAACACGACCATTGCAAAGGTAACATACAGGATTTGATTACAAATAAACTGGAATTGTTCCAACGCCTTCACACCACAAGCCGCCAACCACTCTCAGTGGCCCTTCTCTCCAATTCTATTTTTAGCAGGTGCCAGCAGAGCCCCCGCCGCTTCCTTACCTCTTCCAAGCCTTTACACTCCTTTTCCCTCCCATCCTCTTCCCTCCACGACAAGCACGAACATCACTGTCGTTTAAGTGTGTAGGCGGCCACTGACCTGGATTGGGATTCGTCTAGGTACCAGAGCAGCCTGCGTGTACAGCAAGCACTGACTACAGACTCCTCTACCTCTCTCGTAAAGTACGAGGCGCCTCTCTCTCTCTCTCTTCTCTCTCTCTCTCTCTCTCTCTCTCTCATTGTTTCTCTGAATGTATGACAAGCAGACATTGTGAGCGGACGTGTTTTATCTGGCGCTGCCTTTCGTGCAAGTGGTTGTGTCTGTGAACTGTTTTTTTTAACTTTGCGTAGTGTCGCATCCCTCAAGCTATGCCATCAGCGTTTCTGGATTTCTGACATGTTTGTGGTGGTTTTGTGTGGACATTGTTGAGCTTTATGACTCAAAGGGAAGTGTCAGTAAGGAAGATGACTCTGCAAGTCATTCAACTGAAGCACAGGCCAAGTAGTGTTTTGATGGAGTGTGTGTGTGTGTGTGTGTGTGTGTGTGTGTGTGTGTGTGTGTGTGTGTGTGTGTGTGTGTTGGAGTTTACTCCTTATTCGATGTGGTGACATCGAATTGAATCCTAGATGCACTGAGAAACCCACCACTCAAACCCAGGGTCATGGTTTCTGCTAGAAGCGACTGAGCACAAGGAGGGACAGTCCCTTCAGTAAACAGCAGAGTTTATACGACATTCCCGTTGATTGCCCTGCTTTAAGCCCCACAGTTAACTTTAGCCTGGCTGATTTCATGACAAAGTTGAGTACAATGACGTCTCCATGAATTCCAAGCTGGACGGGGTTGCGTCTGACATTGCAGTCATCAAGCAGAAGTTTGATGTTCTACATGAGCAGGTGGGGTGTGGAAACAGGATGTGGACTCATCATACAGGGTGAATATTACGTTGAAAGCTCACAGGGACGATTTGTGTGCTCGTGTTGCTGCCCTAGAGAAAACGACGGACAATCTGGAAGGAATATCAAAGAGAAATAACTTGATTTTCTACAGGACAAAAAAGAAGAGACGGAGATCAGTGCTACACTTGAGCATTAGTTGAATGGACTTCTTTCTGATAAATTGTCTTTCTGACAATGTGAAGACGGATCGTGTGCACCACCTTAGCAACAAGCCTGATTTCCCAGTGATTACCAGACTAACATTCTACCGGGAGAAAGTGAGAATTTGTAGGAAAATACAAAACTGAAGGGGATTAGAATTTCTTTGGTGAGGACTTTTCAGTGTGTGTGTGTGTGTGTGTGTGTGTGTGTGTGTGTGTGTGTGTGTATGAGGTCAAGAGGAAGTTAACTGATATCATGAAAACAAAAAGAGCAGAAGTTCTGTTTTCCACAGGCTGTAATCGGTCTGATGGCTTTGGAGATTAGCAAATTCCTGTTCATCTGCTTCATTTAATGCTTCAAGGGCATAGTGGACGGTGAACAGGAGGCCTCTCATCAGGGCCTCAAGGACCTAAGACACACGGACAAAGGTTATGGCAATAATGATCATAATAATAGTGCTGGTATTGGTACATCATTCATTGAGTGATTACATACACTACATGTAAGCTCTATAATGAAGAAAGGGCTTAGATTCAACACTTTTTTTATGGAACTATAAACATGTACGATATATTTGGAATTCTGTAGAACGTGCATTTACTGAAAACTGCAAAAATGTTTATAGCAGTAGTTAATGGTAGTAACTGAGGTGATGAACATGCTTTTGTTGTTGTTGTTGTTGCTGCTGTTGCTGTTGTTCTTGTTGCGTGCTGTAGCTGCTAATGGCAATGGTGATACCAACCAAACAGATAAATACTTGTTTGTGCAGTGTGTTTCTTCAACCGTTTTCTGTAACCATTATGTGGACTGCTTTGATGGTAGCGACGAGAAGAACTGTGGAATACAGATCCCCCTTTCACCTGACCAGAGGCTTTATCCTGTCATCGTGGACTTTGATGGAACTGGTGTCGCTTCGCACCGACCTCTGGATGTTAACGATCCTTCATCATGCCCCGAGACCCACTTCATGTGTGCTGGACATGATTATTGCCTCCCTGTGTACGTGAGGTGCAATGACGTACATGACTGCCCGACGTACGAAGATGAAAGAGAGTGTGATAGTTACAAGTGTCCGGGTATGTACCGGTGCCGCAGCTCTCCAGTGTGCCTTCATCATTCTCACATGTGTGATGGGTGGCCCCAGTGTCCTGAGTATGATGACGAACGTTTCTGTCACCTGAGCTGTCCTGAGCCATGCACGTGCTACGGGTTGGCGTTCTTCTGTCCGCAAGCGTTCCATGTGCAGCAGTATCAGCACCTTAGATACGTAGAGGGTCAAGGCAGTGGCATGCATCCGACAGATTTCAATGGTCAAGAACTGCTGATACATCTTGGTTTAGCAGGCTGTTATGTAATTGAAATTGGAAATATGACCATGCCTAATCTTTACAGTCTAGATCTCAGTGACAATTATATCAGTGCTATCAAAGAGAGTCATCTGACAAATGTACTGAATCTTCAAAAACTGATACTGGCTGGAAACCCTCTTGAAACCATTTTCGAAGCAAAGTCTGTTTCACAAGCACTTGACTTCAAGCTACGACTAGTTGATCTTTCACGTGTTCACATAGAACATTTGAATTTGAGTATGTTTACAGTGTTTGATTACATACATACACTCAATCTCTCAAGCAGTGGGCTTGATGAAGTCCTCAGTGATGGATTCCAGGCCCTGGATTCTCTTCAAGTTATTGATCTTCGTGGATGTCCAGTGAATGATTTCCTGCCTGATGTATTTCATGGATTAAATAAACTTGATAGAGTTTATTCTGATAACTATAAACTTTGCTGTCAGTCCTCACTACCTAAAGGAAGGACACTGGTGTGCACAGCACCAGCTGTAACCTTATCATCATGTGACAATTTGATTGATTCAGTGATGCAGAGAATAGTGAGAACTGCTTCATCAGTGATTGCTCTGGCAGCCAACACTGTATGCTGTGGAGTAATGCTGGTGCGTTACAGACGTCATGGTGGTGCCTTGCATGTGTTCCGCATTCTGTTAACACACCTGTCTGTGTCGGATTGGATGATGGGGGTGCACCTGGCTATCACTGCCGCTGCTGACACGCTCTTCAGAGGCACTTACGTACTTCACGACACCTGGTGGAGAGAGAGCCTGGCATGTGTCACAGCCGGATTTCTGATGACGTTATCTCACCTGGTGTCGGGAAAACTAATGTGTCTTGTTTCTCTCCACACGGTCAATGAATTATACTCATCGCCTTCCTGCTTCACCTTAAATGAAAGAACAACACACATACTTTGTGCTGGAGTTTGGACCATTGCCCTCACATTTGTGTTTGTCTCTGGCACATTCTTGACCCCACAGGAACACGTGTACAGGCAGAATGGTATCTGTAGTCCTCTCTTTGTGGCCTCAGACGAATACAGTGACAACAATTTTGTTATAGACAGTATAGCGGGGATAAATGCAGTGGCATGGATGGTGCTATTGATTGCATTTGTCATGGTATGGAAAAAGAGACATTCAAAGTCAAAAGCGATCCTTGAAAAGCAGTCTTGCGAACAAGACCACGAAAAGGCTTACCACACAATTTACATGCTGATGTTCAATAGCGCGTCACGATTTGTTGTCGCGCTGTCCAGTTTGATTCCGGTCCACGTGATGTCTATTACTCTTCTGGAAAATAATGTTTGTGACACTGCTGCCTCTTAGTGCAGCCTTAAACCCATGCCTTTATTTGTTGGGAGCCATAGTGCTGCACAGACAGCAAGAACAGCGAACACGTCTACTAAAAATGTTGCTAGCAAAAAAGAAAACCCATCTGCAAAAATGAGTAGGAATGTTTCAAGCATGTTCTACAGCCTATGTCTTCAAAGTTTGATTACTTTCATTTGTTGACTCCTCATTATGCTCTAATGACAACGAAGAATCTAACTGGAATTGAAATACATAAGAGACATACAGAATATGCTGAGACAAATCATGTTTGATTTAGCATATCTCAGCAAGGCAGGAAGGGAGATATTAAAAAGTAATTTGATGAGTCACAACAGCTGAAAAAGAGATGGAGCAGATGTAGTTAAAGTGGGGGCGTTAGGCAGAGCAGACTGAAGAAGGCTGGGCTAAGGGAAGAAACCAAGGAAAGCAGTGGAAGAAGGAAAGAGGTTGAAGGTCGGCAGGAGCAGTAGAAGATGCGGAGGGAGTGGACAGGGGGAGGGGGGGGTACGAGGGAAGGAGGAGATATAGCGTAATGCTTGTATGTGACAAGTTTCCATGTGTTGGTGAACAGGTAGCTGCCTCCAACTGTGGCCGTTTAAGTCCCCAGTGGAAGAAGACAACACACCATGTGTAATACTGGAAACTAGTATTTGTTGTTTCTTTGCCGAATGCATGGGTGAATACACCATTTGACCAAGAAGGTAGAACACGCGTAATCAAAACTCATCATTCTACATTCCTCTTCACTGAGTGCCTATTGGTGATCGATTTGATGTCTGTAATAAGTTCCTGTGTATTACATACAGACCAGATACCATGTCACCTCTCAACACTTCAGGGAAGGAAATGAATAGATGGACTTACAACATCAACAGGTAGAATGTCATTACACCTTCACTTTCTTATACTGCTTAGATTTTGAAATCGAAGACAAAAATGAACGTTATTTTTTGATGTTTTATAAAGTAATGAACAAATGTAATCATACCCTAATGATGTTGGAAATGCACATACGTCTATCAAATACTGAAACTGAAACATATGATATAATTCAACAGTATTTTTTATTCCAGATGACAAATAGTTCTGAATACAAGGTAAATGGTTAAAAGGTCTACAACAAATATTGTCCTGAAGGTGTTACCCCCTTCTCTGTCAACTAGAATTGATTGGTCCAAACTGCGACACATGAATAAAACTGTGATACGTTCATCTTCATTCCTCTGTATCCAAGATTTTTTTTCATCACAAGGGGACTACCGGTCCATGCCAAGAGATTGAAGCAACTCACTCGGGAACAACCATCAAACAAAAAGTGCTGCTCTTTTTGCCGAGACAGAGGAAGCCGTGCAAGATATGGCATTATGTCTGCATAAGCTACCAAGCTTTTCCTGGGAAATCACCTTGAACAAATACATCTCCATCAGCCCTCAGAAACATAACCACCCTCCCTGCATCAACAGCGAGGAAGATGAGCGACAGACAGTGCACCAGTTCCGCTACCTTGAGTGCATTATCTCGCCAAGTGCCATAATCGACATGGAGACAGACTGCAGACTGGCAAAGGCTTACAGTGCCGTCCGCCAGCCGGACAACAGATCTGGGAACAACAAGCATTTAAAGGAAAAAGACATAGACAGTACAATGAGAGCTGTTGTATTAACTACCCTCCAGTGTGGCTCTCTAAGTCATGGGTTACCTACCATCAACACCTGCAATCCTTTGAGCGCTTCCACAGGTGCTGTCTTAACACCGTTCTCAACACAACTGGAGTGATGTCGTCACCAACTCTGAAATCCTCCAGCGGGCAAGGATCACTGGCATCAAGACCTTGCCGTTGAGGAAGCAGGTCTTCAGGGCAATGTATCTCCCCAGGATGAGAGATCATCGCTTGTCTGGAGCTGCGCATTATGGCGAGCTATTCTTCGGCCATCGTGAGAGAAGGGCTACGGTGAAGAGACACAGGGTCTCTACGAAATAAGCCTTTGTTGTCTGTCACACTCACCATCATCACTACTCTGCTCAAAACCTCTCATGACGAGACGTATTGACTACCACACACAGCTGACCTATTCTTTGATAATGCGCTTAAGGCTGTCCCTGAGGACAAAATTGGGAGGAAGATCCATGGCTCTATGATACAAAACTCGGAGCAGTCTCCCTCGCAGCTGCTGGAGTCAGGCATGCCTGTTCTGGCCCTTGCCTGCCAGTAGCCTTCAGCCTTCCCGCTAGATCTTTGTTTGCAAGGCTACGCCATTTTCCTAAACCCTGTAGTTTATAATTAATCTGCAACAAATGTCGTGACATTATTACATGATCATTGACAATATCATGTCCACCATAAATGTGTGAGTGTGTGACGACTGTGTAAGTTATCCTGACGCCTGTGTTTCAAAATATTCAACTTCAAAGCAATGCAGCTATTGATAAACATCTAACGTAATTATTAGATACATCTGCATACTTCCTATTCATACATAATCTGAGTGTTGATTATTTAAAGGCAAGCCCTCGTATATGTTGATGCTTGCTTTACGCGGCAGTGCCTAATAAGACATAAAAACCATGAACAAGAAGACACATGAGCTGGAAGACTACCTTATTTTAAATGTCATAAGCATATAGTCAAAGGAGTCTGCCAGTAATTCAAAAGTGCGACTGTACAATAATGTTTCTTTGCGCACAATTTAGATTTACCAGTAATAAAACCAAAACAATTGTCGGACTCTATAGTTAAGAATTAAACAGATGAACAGAGCTCGCAACAACAACAACAACAACCACACACACACACACACACACACACACACACACACACACACACACACACAAACGCGCGCGCACGCACGCACCCCCCCCCCCCCCCCCCCCACACACACACACATACATAGCCAAATGAAGGAAGGAGAGAAGCACGAGGAAAACAGTACGCGCACTGTTATGTGAAACATCATAATATACCTTTCTCAGTGACAAGTCTATAGCATGCTTAAAGTTCTCCTTATGTGGAGATTGGACTGGGACTGCTAGTGACCCAACACTACTGAGCACGCACCCGATGGGCAGCAAGTGCAAGGTTTCTATCATACCTGCTATACTGCGACAGTAAACATGGTGCTGCCTGAAGTGTTTACCTAAGGTGGAGAGATCTTCATAAATGTCACGGGACCAGACTTCACACTAAGTTACTTCTTCCAGTCTACCCCAAGAATCAACATATTAGTTTTCCCATCTGTGAAGATTGGGTAAACACTAATGTAGCTCATTCACCTTCTGTTTTTGTTTTACTTGTAGGGTCACTTTTTTCTGATGTCCATCACATGACTTAAAAACTCGATCACAATGAAAGTCTCAGTTCCTCCAGAGCTTGCCTTACGTTTAGCACATCAAGCCTCTATAAAATAGACGCCTTGCAGTTATTATGGAATTGTTTATATAACGATATAAAGCGAAGCTTATTAAATTCGACATCATGAGACTGTTCTAGTTTGTGAATTCGAGCGTGCTTTTCAATTCCCTCATTTTCAGTCCACCTTGGCAAGCTACAGAATATGAGGTTCTTTTGATTTACGTCGTCACTCTTCCTGCGACTAATGATGAAAAGTATGGAGAGTATGGTTTGGTGACTGCAAGGTGCCAGATTAATTACCAACAGATCCATTACTAAAATCAACACGATCACTTTTACTTACTGCAACATGAATTACTAACGCTACCACCATGACTGCAATTACTACCAGAGTTATTTCTCTACAGATGATGATCATGGTGGTAAGGAATCGACAGACAGATCCACTACTTTGAATGATGACTGTTGTCACCATGGAACAGTATTTTCTGAAAGTCTTTCCTCATTTCTCTTTCACGCGTATTCTTGAATCAAATTGAAAGTATACAGAAAAGGGTTGAGTGCCGAATTCAGTGGCAGAACACAGACGGCCATTGCCACATTTACCTCCCCTGGGATGGGGATACCACTGTTTGCCAGCAGACCCAGCAGACCAATGGGGAACCAGCAGAGGAAATCTGACACCACCACGGTGACCAGACGCCGTGCTATGGTGGCGTCCTGAGATTTCTTGTTGGTCTTGCTCTCACTCATTTTGCTGTTCTGAATGCTCATGTACACAACGGCCTGGCCACTCGCTATCAGGAGAAACAGGAAAAAGTTGAAGAGAATCATGACACCGAAAGCGTAATTATGACCTGAAAAGTCACTTCTGGTCAAGGTAACGGTATGCATATCCCAGTCTGGCTGTAAAACGTCCAATGTGATGTCACAGGAAGCAGAGGTATGACAGCTAACACAATGCCAGAGGTCCATATCACCCCAGAGGCTATCTGAGCTGATGAATATCCAAACCGAACTCTGGTGAAGGGAAAGCGAAGCACAATGAATCTGTCCAGTGTGATAAGACAGATCATGAAGGCAGAAATCTCGTTTGATGCCATGGAAACAAAACCTGCCAGCTTGCAGAACACACTATGTCTCCAGGTGATGTCCTCCCACAGGTATCTGCCTTGGTACACACGGTCAGCCACTCCAATGAACACAAGGTACACACCCATAACAAAGTCAGAGAAACACAGATGGAGAACAAACACGCCGAATCCAGACACTGTTTTACTTCTCTTGAGAATCAGTCTCCCTGAAAAACTTATAAAATTTCCCGTGACAGCCAAGCTGGCTAGCACCAGTAAAGGCACTCTGTAGATATTGGACCGAAGTAAATCTTCACAAGATGAAATTTCATCAAATGGAGCATGACAATGTTCATTGATGAATCCTGGGGGCAATACAGCCTTGCAGCAAAGCTTAAAGTTATCTGCATGCACGGTCTGAAGATCAGTGAGACCTTCAAACAAAATCTGTGGAAATGTTTTTACAGGGCAGCCTTGAGTATCTAACACTCGCAGTGTCTGTGGTAAGGATTGAAAATCTGTAGCCTCCACGTGCTCTATTGGACTGTAAGATAGATTAAGTACCAGTAATTGTTTAAATGAGATCACCACTTCAGAATCAAACGTTCTCAGTTTGCTGCCGGACAAGTCCAACACTTCGAGATTATGCTCCATTTCTGTAGCGAGTAAGGAGAACAAAAGATTTCTGGTCAGAAATAACTTTCGTAGTTTCGGCATAGAAAGTACCTCAGCCATATACAACACTGTTAGCATATTATCGCTGAGGTCTACGGTCAGGAGGTTCGGAAATGTGATGTTTTTGACATTATCAAAATAACTAATATTACAGCTTGCCAAATTGAGGTAAATCAGCAGGCTATTGTTGACTAAGTCTCTCATTGTCGGTCCGCTGTGCTTTCCATCCAGATACCGTATTTCTGGGAACTGTTCTGCAGCAAACGGTGTCTGGCACCTGATGCTGTGACCAAGGCAGACACACTGATCAGGACACGTCAGACGACAGAAGCGCTCATCGTCGTGTTGAGGACAACGATCTACGCCATCACAGAGGTCCTCAGGATGTACACACACCTGAGAGCCACGGCGGCGATAGTAGCTGGGACACACATAACTGTCACACCTTTGCTCATCTTCGTGATCAGAACAGTCAGACATTCCATTACAACGCATGTACACAGGAAAACAGCTCTTGTCAGCTGGACTTTGAAAATGGGTGTCTGGACATTGGATAAGTCCAGATCCATCAAGTGGCTCTATGTCGGGGTACCCAAACGTTTGATGCACATCTGGATATTGGATAAGTCCAGATCCATCAAGTGGCTCTATGTCGGGGTACCCAAACGTTAGATGCACATCTGGACATTGGATAAGTCCAGATCCATCAAGTGGCTCTATGTCGGGGTACCCAAACGTTAGATGCACATCTGGACATTGGATAAGTCCAGATCCATCAAGTGGCTCTATGTCGGGGTACCCAAACGTTAGATGCACATCTGGACATTGGATAAGTCCAGATCCATTAAGTGGCTCTATGTCGGGGTACCCAAACGTTAGATGCACATCTGGACATTGGATAAGTCCAGATCCATCAAGTGGCTCTATGTCGGGGTACCCAAACGTTAGATGCACATCTGGACATTGGATAAGTCCAGATCCATTAAGTGGCTCTATGTCGGGGTACCCAAACGTTAGATGCACATCTGGACATTGGATAAGTCCAGATCCATTAAGTGGCTCTATGTCGGGGTACCCAAACGTTTGATGCACATCTAGACATTGGATAAGTCCAGATCCATTAAGTGGCTCTATGTCGGGGTACCCAAACGTTAGATGCACATCTGGACATTGGATAAGTCCAGATCCATCAAGTGGCTCTATGTCGGGGTACCCAAACGTTTGATGCACATCTGGACATTGGATAAGTCCAGATCCATCAAGTGGCTCTATGTCGGGGTACCCAAACGTTAGATGCACATCTGGACATTGGATAAGTCCAGATCCATTAAGTGGCTCTATGTCGGGGTACCCAAACGTTAGATGCACATCTGGACATTGGATAAGTCCAGATCCATTAAGTGGCTCTATGTCGGGGTACCCAAACGTTAGATGCACATCTGGACATTGGATAAGTCCAGATCCATTAAGTGGCTCTATGTCGGGGTACCCAAACGTTAGATGCATCTGGACATTGGATAAGTCCAGATCCATCAAGTGGCTCTATGTTGGGGTACCCAAACGTTAGATGCACATCTTCCTGAAATGTCAGAAGGAAAGGCCGCTGGATTTCTTCGGCTTGAAGCTGTGACGGATGCCTGCAGCTGATTTCATCAGAGTTGTCAGCTGTGACGGATGCCTGCAGCTGATTTCATCAGAGTTGTCAGCTGTGATGGATGCCTGCAGCTGATTTCATCAGAGTTGTCAGCTGTGACGGATGCCTGCAGCTGATTTCATCAGAGTTGTCAGCTGTGACGGATGCCTGCAGCTGATTTCATCAGAGTTGTCAGCTGTGACGGATGCCTGCAGCTGATTTCATCAGAGTTGTCAGCTGTGATGGATGCCTGCAGCTGATGTCATCAGAGTTGTCAGCTGTGACGGATGCCTGCAGCTGATTTCATCAGAGTTGTCAGCTGTGACGGATGCCTGCAGCTGATTTCATCAGAGTTGTCAGCTGTGACGGATGCCTGCAGCTGATTTCATCAGAGTTGTCAGCTGTGACGGATGCCTGCAGCTGATGTCATCAGAGTTGTCAGCTGTGATGGATGCCTGCAGCTGATGTCATCAGAGTTGTCAGCTGTGACGGATGCCTGCAGCTGATTTCATCAGAGTTGTCAGCTGTGACGGATGCCTGCAGCTGATTTCATCAGAGTTGTCAGCTGTGACGGATGCCTGCAGCTGATGTCATCAGAGTTGTCAGCTGTGACGGATGCCTGCAGCTGATTTCATCAGAGTTGTCCGTGCAGTCCATTATCCCATTGCATCGTGCACGCCCTTGATGACACTGTGTCAAATGTCATCACACAGAAAGGTAAAATCTGAACAGAGTAATTCGTGGATGTGTAAAAATAATGTGCCAAAACAACACACACACACACACACACACACACACACACACACACACACACACACACACACACATCCATACAGAGAGAGAGAGAGAGAGAGAGAGAAAGAGAGAGAGAGAAAGAGAGAGGAGAGAGAGAGAGAGAGAGAGAGAGAGAGAGAGAGAGAGAGAGAGAGAGAATTTCGATTCTGAAAACAACAGCATCGAAATAACAAATATATTCATAATTACAAAGATAAAAAAAAGACAGTTATATATATATATGTATATATATATATATATATATATATATATATATATATATATATATATATATATATATAATCTGCACTCAACACATTTAGTACTGCTGCATGCCACCGAAATATTGTATTTCAGACTTGGTAAGATGATATTCAGCAATAGTTAGTCTGGTCACCGTTTAACATGACCGGGATATTTGTTGTTTTAATTATGGCTCTTTTCTTGCTTTTTTTTTTAATGCTATTGTCTATAGTGTGCGTGCGTGCCTGCCTGCGTGCGCGCGCGCGCGTGTGTGGGCTTTTTGTGCGATCTGTTTAAATCCTTATGATTATACCATACTTCATTTGTAATAGATGCATGATAGTGTTTTATTATATCTCTAAGCAAACTCTCTGTGATGCGAACATTTGGATTTTGAAATAAATATTCAAGGATTGCACGTGAAGCGCTCTGTTGTCTGTAACTTTGACATCTTCTATCTTTTTTTCAGCTGAGAATACAGAGGTACTGTAACTTACTTTCATGTGAATTTGTGGTCATCCATATTGAATCCATTTACAGTATAGTTGTGATTCCAGGTCAGAACATTTCAATTTGTGTGTGCCATCGCATATTTACATTTTGCCTCTTTGCCATGATGTTAAAGTAGTGACAATCCCTGTCTTTTCCATTTCTGTTCACGGTGTTGCTGGCTACCGTTGTTTTCAATCCTCCCCCTCCCTCCCCACTAAACTGCACGCCTCTAGTCTGGCATCGGCATGCTTCATTCAGCGACTGGTTTCCTGTCAGAGTTGGACTCCTGCATGTGCCCCCCCCCCCCCTCTTTTTTTTTATCAGAGTCTATACTGCAAATGCAGAAATAATTTCCTTCTTTACAAATCTTACCCCCAACATTTCAGGCTGGTACTGCATTCGTTCACATTCTCCATCTCCCCCTTTTTGTTCTTGCTGGTTAGTTACCCCGTTGCGGATGAACAATGGTTGAAGGATATCAGGCAGCACTTTCGCGAGATACACGTTCTTCCTCACTAACAACACAGCATGGACTGTTCTATATCTGCAGTTTCGTTGTGTGGGCAAATGTCATCAACACCTCAAGCTCCTCATAATCACGAGAGCCTCATTGATGTTTGTCTGTAGTCCGGAATGTGCAGCTATTCAGCCTTCAACTCTTCTGCCTACTCCCTTAACTGCACAGCAAAATGTTCAGGAGACAGGCAGGAAAACGTTATAGGCAAGTTTTCTCTCGAGCCCTTTCAATCTTTACTTCTGTGCTTCCGCTTAAGGGGATAGAAGAGGTAAACACACCTCAAGACTCACCCCGAGCCATCAGTTTGAGAAGATAAATGTACGTGTCCTTTATTTTTACTACGGTGGTGAATATTAGACTGCTTAGATTTATTTTCAAGTTGTAAGCGAAATGTTCAATATTACCAGAAATGAAAGCAGTCAATCTGTCAGAAGAAACCGACATAACATATTTGTGTGGGCTGTTGACCCGTGCTAAAAGGCAAGAGTGTTTACTTAGAATCACAAACGTAGAAGTGTGTGTGTGTGTGTGTGTGTGTGTGTGTGTGTGTGTGTGTGTGTGTGTGTGTGTGTGTGTGTGTGTGTGCGATGTTTGCAAAATGACCATTCCATCATTTCAGAGTGTAGCGTCTTGAAAATCGACATTTTCATTCTTGGCAGAGTGGGAGGGAAGGAGGGAGGGGGTGGTGGAAGAATATCTTTTCCATCTGTATCCGTTATTGCTTGATAATGATGTACAGTAGATCCTTCCATCTGTATCCGTTATTGCTTGATAATGATGTACAGTAGAATTTTAGATGCTAGAATGTGTTTGTGCTTACACTGAATCTTGTTCTGTTAGCAGTCCCCTTATTCTACGGGTTAAGCTTTCAGCTTTGGCAACCTGTGAAGCTCAGTACAGGTTGAATACACAGCATGGAATCAGATGGCTAAAGGGAACATCCATGTCAAATTAAGCTTTTCAGAGTACCTACGTCAAACTCCTTTGACCCTTCCCCCCACCACCCACTTTATTTCTCTTGGTAATACATTGCTGAAATCTGTTTGCCAACTCGCCAGTTTAGCCTCAATATTGCGTTGAACAAATTCAGTTTTACTACTGATAAGGTCGTGGGGGTAGCGACCTGAAAATTTCCCTGAGCCATGGAGATTCCATAACCTCCTCACAGACTGTGACACCCTCAGCACATCATGCATGTTTCTGCTGAGTGAATCCGACATGTGTTAGGTCTGGTCAGCTGCATGTGTTAGATCATGCATGTGCCATAGTTCACACGAGACTCGTTTAATCTGAAATACGCCACAGCCGGACTTTGCGTTTTCTGACCAACATTATGAAAAAAGATATACTTACCTTTGAAGATTCGGAGTCCTGAGAGCTCCATGGTCTAGCTGGTAATATCTCAGCACTGAGTTAGTGATTATACCTTTGGTACTGAACAAAATGGCATAGGAAAAATAAATTTCAAATGTATACCAAGGAAATGACATAGTGGGCTGGCACACCCATCTTGGTATAACTATGTCAAGTTTGAATATCTGTAAACAAAGTCAGTCCACTTGTCCGTTGTGAGAAAACAAACAGCTGCCATTATACTGGTAAGTTCACACTGGCTGTTCTTGATCATGTTCAGTCAACAGACCAAACATTCTTTTTTTACGTTGCCTTCATAGCTGTAAGCATCATCTGCAACTCAGCAGCATACCTCTCTATCGCAGAAGCAGCTTTACGTTCATCCTGAACATTCATCGTCAGTCTCCTTCTCTACGCTATATATTTCCTGTAACTCAGCTCTCTAAGTGTGCAACAAATGTTGTGTTTTTTCAGACCCTTCTGAGCTCCTGATACTTTGTGAGTCAGATCACAGCAGGAAATGGTTTATATGATTTATACATAACCATGCAGCGAAACCACACTTTCAAAAGTAATGAGTACCCGTCTAAATAGTTAAAAAGGAGACAAGAAAATATATGTGGCGTTGAATAAATTTTCTCTTCACATAATAGTGAAATTTAAAAAGAAGCAGTATTATTTCCACCACAGGATACAGACAGATTACAGGACAAAACACAACTTATTTCGGCCTCTCAGGTCTTCTTCTGGCAAAAACAAACATTTAGGAACAATGAAAACAAAGAACGAGAAATCACTTATCTTCTCAACTTTGGCGCAAAATGTTCTTTTGTTTTTACCTGAAGAAGATCCAAGAGGTCGAAATGCATTGTGTTTTGTCTTGTAATGCTGTTTGTCTGTACCCTGTGGCGGGACTAATACCGTTTCTTTTTAAATTTTGCTTCATTTTCCGCCCTCAGTCACCTCGTTTTGAAACACATTGTGAACTTAAAACATTTACCTCACGTCCATTGTGGCATTGGAAATGCGTGGAGAACGGGCACGGTGGATAGGAGCAGAACTCTTCGTCACTTCTGTCCGTACAGTCATGCACATAATCACAAACCAAAGTGTACGGCACGTGCTGCTTGCTACTCGTGCACGTGAAAAACGCTGATAGCAACTCCTTATCTAACTCACACGCTGGATTCGACGGGTTGCCAGACATACCACAATTCCATGTTGATTTGTCTTTCTCTTGAAAGCATTGAGTCTTTTCTTCAAACAATAAAAACGCATGCGTGATATGTCCCAACGGACAACGGACGGTAGGAAACTGGACTGTGGAGAAATTGATACGTGCAAGTTGAATGTCATCTTTAAATGTTAAGCTTATATCCGTGCTTGATTGTTTATTAAAATGATTGTCGAGTTTTCTTTCACAGAGAAAACTGCACTTATGATGACTGCAGTCTTCGTGAAGTTTCCACAGAGCTTTGAAATAAGTCATGACAAGTCCAAAAGAAAATGGATAAATGTACCCGAACCCGGTAAATGTATTCTCCGTCTGTTTGGACTTAAACCTCGTAAATTTGACGGTCTTGTCTGACCACTGGAAGAAATTCACGTATCTAAACACAAACAAAAAGAAGACATCAATTCTACACAAGCATGGTAAGGCTAAAATTAATATTATTTCACCAAAAGTTCATCTCTTGTTCAGGATGGTTCATATTTTGGTAGAATTGATTCATGCTTTCTTTTTATTCTCTATCTGTTGCAATTCCTGACAAAGTCTGTATGAAAGAAAGAAAGTTACAAAATAACTTAAGAATGGTCAGCCGACACTGTATGTACGCACATACATACAGTAGATTGTTTGGATCCAAATAAATGTTCACGAACACGGAAAGGCACCCACACACACATCTCTGTCTGTCTGTCTGTCTCTGTGTGTGTGTGTGTGTATATATATATATATATATATATACAATTATAAACTAAGCTTGCTCTTATGTCTTAAATTGAAGAAATAGGGGGAGATAAGCATTCATATCTGCAGTAGTAGATAATTCTGCCTAACTTGAGTGGGAAAAAATAAAAAAAATCTTCTCAAAATGAGCCTTCAGCAAGCTTATAGTCTCCAAGGGGAGACAATCTCCAATAGGGAGGAAAACCACTAACATATAACTCCTGGTCAGATACCGATATTTCGAAACCTGATTGTTTCTCCTCAGTGACCGCGGAAAGTGGTAATTTGATTCCTCTGCCTTTTCGGTTTTAAGAAGAATGCTGTCCCAGAAAAGGCTGGTATGCAATATCGTAGTATGTTTGTTGATTTTCAAAAAACCAACCAAAGGTGCCACCTAAGAAGCAAAGGAAATCATGAAGAAACAAAACAAGCTACATTTTCTTGTGAAAAGTAGAAAATATGACATCTTAAGACACAAGTGCTGAGGGCCAGTTCTTGGTATATATAATATATATATATATATATATATATATATATATACTACTTCATTGTCTTAACTTTCTTTTCTTCTTCTTTTTCTCCCTGAACTATTTGAAGAATCTTGGCAGTACTGCATTGGAAAAAAAGATTTTAGCATATTCGTCCTGCCCAATCGGTTGAGTAACAAGCCCTGGGTCTCTGCATAAAGGTTTCCTATTCATTCTACAATGTTGTTCATTTGTCGTTTCTTATCTCAAGACTGACAGTTTTTTTCCCTTTACTTTCCCACTGAACTGGCCATTTGTAAGGGTTAGTAAAACATAATTGAAAAATTAGCTTTCAGGGGTTATGAAATGACTCTTTTAGAATTGCTTAGAAACATATTGTGTTTGTTCGGGTGAAAATATCAAATCTCCTACCTTCATTTTTCAACTTCAAGAGCCAGGTAAAAAAAAAAAAAACTTTTTTTGATCCCAATTCACACAGGAGATGTCTTGTATATTCACAAAATAATTTAAGAAATGTCCAAATATGATTTTTGATTCATATTATATACTGTAGGGCACTGGAAGAAACGCTTTATCCACCACTTCATGGTCTTATGGTCTAGAGGAATGTAGACCAGCTGGCCGCTTTCGTCCATCCCAGCCATGTTGTGAACTGCCCACAGCATGTGGTCACATCTGTCATGGTATGGGGGTTGACCTTGGTAGAGATGGCATGGACTGGCTTCCTATCCATCCACTGCAGAACAGCATCAGCGCCTGATCCAACAGCACAATAAATCATTAGCTGTCTAAGAAATGCTTTTCTCTTTATTTTACTCTCTTGCTTTTTCCTGAAAATGAAGAAATATGTCACAATCATGATTGCCATTATTTTCATAAGTGCGCGCGCGCGCGTGTGTATGTGTGTGTGTGTGTGTGTGTGTGTGTGTGTGTGTGTGTGTGTGTGTGTGTGTGTGTTAGTGTGTTGTGTGTGTGTGTGTGTGTGTGTGTGTGTGTGTGTGTGTGTGTGTCTGTGGCCTGTGTGTGTGTGTGTGTGTGGTGTGTGTGTGGTGTGTGTGTGTGTGTGTGTGTGTGTGATTACATTTACACATATATATGTGTTAAATAAGATGAAAAGAAAACAAACTATGAAAGGATGATAACAAAATAAACACACCTTACCAAAAAGTCTGGACATGACTTTGCGGTGGCAGACTCACCATCTTCACCAGTGAAGGGCGGCACGGCAGGAAAAAATAAAAATCTTGATGCCAGTCTTGCATCATGAACCGCACAAACTCTTCCCCTCTAATGTCCAGCACACGCACTCCTCTCTGTTTGGCCTGCCCTGCGTCATCGCTATCACCACCATCCCTCTCTCTGTCACTCACCCCAGCTAACAGTGCAGAAACTTTGAGTTCAGAATCTGAACTTCTCTCACCTCAACTTTCAATAAATTCCTCATTATGTCGGCGAAGACTTCCTAAATGTCCGAACCTTCGTTCTGAAGTAATCGTAACACTTCTAATGCCATGAAACACTGACTACGACGACGAGTTTTGCTGCCCTATAGACTGGGTTGGGACGCCATTGTTGACGCGCATTGAACACATCGGACAGTAACTTGCAAAATCCTTCTGAGGCTTGCTCGCCCGGCGAAAATTTCTGCAACCATTGTTTGGAAAGGGGAAAGTCAAGAATATGCTAATCAGATTATCACGTCATCTGTGAGGCGTGTGCTACTCCAACAATTCAAACCGTACCAAATCGGGGCCCATCGTCCTGAGAGAATTATCCGCCATCTCCCGGCCTCAACAGTTTCCTGGCGGGTTGTTTTGGGAAGACCGTTGGGTGTTTCGTGCGTGGACATACGAACGTTTCTACACTTATGCAAGGCGCTCCTCTTAAGAATCGAAATTGTGCTAAATGGTTTGGTAACTTTGTTCCTTGGTGATACACATACGTTAAGCATCTTGCAGCAGCTCCTTGCTTTCATGGCCATTGGTGAGATCTAAATCTCTTCGTAAGTTCTCAGCAAATCTGTTGTCGTGTCCATCAGAGTTGTCATAGTTCGACAAGAATGCCACATGTTTTATTCTGATTCTCTTTTCTCCTCCGATCTAACTGCCGGATTTGGTGGTAGGCATGACGAATATAGCTGTAATCCTCATTATTACAGTTAATCCCTATATTGATAATGACAAAAATGCCTCGCAAGTAACAAGTCTCAGTTCGTTTTGTCAGGCATGACTAGACTCCCAGAGACTCTGCACCCATGAATCATCTATCATTCTTCTTTTTTTTTTTTTTTTTTTTTTTTGTTCAGTTCAAATATTTGCCAAGTCATTGACGTAATGACGGAAGAATTGTTAGCCTGCACTTGTTTTCCCCCACTACTTAATTGTTCAGCATTATATTGTTTGGTCAATCAGTTGGAGATTGCATCTCTAAGGAGATCCAAGTAAAGGTTGTTCTGCACAATTCTTAGCCACTGACAATGCGTGGTCGGGTTATTGACCAGCAGAGCTGACCACTCAGACTTCCATATCTTTTGATCTCCCTTGCATCCTTGAAAGGATCCTCAAACATAGGCTCAAAGATTGTCCCCCCTACTTTTCTTTTTTTTTTTTTTTTTTTTTTAAAGTGTAATTCTGAAAGAAAAAGTAGAAAATAATACAAAGATGGTCATCGTACATGTAACATGCTCCACCGGAATCAATTACTTTCATTAACCTTTACGCTGCCTCAAAGCCGTAGCTGTACGGCGGTAAACTCCTGTATGCTACGCTGCCATACTGCCGATGCACAACGGCGGTCATTCATAAAATATCGTAAAAATCTGAACGATACTCAGGCGTGATAAAACTTTCCAAACTTTTTTTTTTAAGAGCTCTTTTATTTCATTTCAAACAGTTACAATGATCACATAGAACAAATACAACAAAAATATCCCCTCCATGCCCCCCCCCCCCCACCCCCCCACCCCCCACCCACCAAAAAAAAAAAAATCTGCATGTCATTTGAATTAGAACTCTAATACCAACTATTCAAATAATTATACAGTAACGACTATCTTGCTACCGTAGGGTTTTTCCCCTAATCTAGAATATTTGTCTTTTAAAAGGGCACACAAAACGAATAATGTACACACACATAATGCAGGGTTATAAAACGTATTACTTAAATCATCGACTCCATCGAAGTATGGCATTCGAAAAAGTTAAATTGTACAGACACACTTTAATTTACGATTATTTTCTCGAGGCTCCAAGGTCACGGATGACTTTAAATAGTAAGAAAAAAAAGAAGAAAAAAAAAAAGAAAAAAGAAAAAAAAATACAGCGCTTATTTTGAACATACCTTCATGCAATCACCATACATACATACACATGTATATATAGTACATAATATGACCATTAGTCCTCTAGTAGTTTAATATATGGTGACCATTTTTCTTGGTAGGTAGCATGATTCATCTCCATCAAGGACATATATTTCTCCATTTTATATCTGTAGTTCAGCTCCTTCAAAAACATATTTATATTGGGTTTTGTTTTGTTAATTCTACATTTATAGATGAAATATTTTCCCATTAAAATTATCAGGTCTAGCATATCATCGGTTTTTGTTTTCTCATCCGTACCAAATAATATAATCTCCACATTAAGGGATAATCTTTCACAGTGTGAACAATTTACTTTTAGAGCTCTTTCAAGGTCTTTCCAGAAAGCGTGTGTAAACTCACATTCCCACAGGTAATGATTAATTGAGTCTTTTTCTCTATTACAGAAATTACATTTGTCGCTATCAACAAGCTGCATACTTTTCAGCACACTATTTGTTACCAAAATTCTGTGGCATATTCTAATTTGAAACCACTTCAGTTTTGTTTCTTTGATTTTCTTAATCCTTTTCAGTACCTCTATCCAGTCAATAGGTATATCAAGACGTTGTTCCCACTTGACAAAGGCGCTTATGTTAAGAACTTCATTGGCTTCTACCATAATATCGTAATAAGTACGTGTTCCCTTAGTAACACTACAAGTTTTTTGAAGTGCTAAAGTTTTATCATTACTAATGTTACTATTTAATATCAGTCTTCTTTTCTTTGCATAAGCTTTGATCGAACGCACGCAGCTTACATAATTTAGAAAATTGACCTGAAATCCCATTTTTTTCTGACAATTCGTTGTGGTTTACAAAATCACCATCCTCATTGAGTAAATGTTTAACTAAAAATATATTTTTCTGCATCCATTTCTTGTAAAAGAATGGTTGTTCTCCAACTTTAAATTTCTCATTACAAAAAATAGGTTCAGTGGCTAAATCTGTACTTTCGTATAACTCTACCTGTTTGCAGAACCTTTGATATGCTTGAAAAACTCCTTTCCCAAATTTGTTAATAACATTGTTTTCAGTAAATCTATTAGGACCATATGCATCAATATTACTTACTTCAGGACATAATGAATGTAATATTATTTTCCACTTATTATTGTACATGTACGCTTTCGGGACATAATGAATGTAATATTATTTTCCACTTATTATTGTACATGTACGCTTTCGGGACATAATGAATGTAATATTATTTTCCACTTATTATTGTACATGTACGCTTTCCTTATCCAGGCGAGTTTCAAGGAGCTGATGTACATTTTCAGGTCGGGTATACATATCCCTCCCGTCTGTATATTATGTACTGAGTATTTTCTTTTAATTTTATCATTTTTGTTGTCCCAAACAAATTTGAAACACATATTTTGCAATAAAGCAATCTGGGAATCAGGAGGATTCGGTAGAAGAATCCATAAGTACACCAATTTTGATAGCACTAATGGTTTGAGCACAGCCACTCTACCTAATGGTGTTATTATTCTTTTCGTCCATATTTTGAACAAGGTTTGGACTTCTGGGAATTTATCTTTCATATTAATTTCCGTCATATCCGATAGCCTATTCGTAAACCACAGTCCTAGAATTTTGAATTTTGAGGGGTTCCATTCCATTTTATAGTGGGGTAAATATGTTCTCGTAGAGTTTTTATCTATACCTAACCAGACATTAAACGTTTTTTCGTAGTTCAATTTCAGTCCTGTTATTTGCTCAAATTCATAAAGGTTTGTAAATAACTTTTCATATGATTTCTAATCTCCCTCTAACGTAAAGGTGGTGTCATCTGCAAACTGATTTATCTTACATTCTGTATTTTCTATCTTTATGCCTTTGATATTGTTGTCTTGCCTTATTTTGTTCGCCAGTACTTCAACACACAAAACAAATAGATATGGAGATATAGGGCCCCCTTGGCGGCAACCTCTTCCAATTGAAAAACATGATGACACTTTCCCGTTCACTATTACGTAAGACTTTATCTTATTGTAAAAAGATGATATCCATCGTTGTATTCCGTTTCCGAATCCAAATGCAGCCAGAATTTTATTCATATATGACCAATTAACTGAATCAAAAGCTTTCTCAAAATCGACAGAAATGAATAACCCTCGTAAGCGATTCACTTCTAAATAAGAAATTAAATCGTACATTGTTCGTAAACTATCACCTATATATCTACCTGGAACGAATCTCGTCTGGTCCTCGTTTATGAGTTTTGGTAAAACCATTTTTATTCTGTTTGCAATACAGGCTGAAGCAATTTTGTAGGTTACATTTAGAAGTGAGATAGGTCTCCAGTTCTTCAAGTGTTCTCGTGGTTTCTCTCCTTTAGGAAGACCAATAATTATTCCTTCTTTTTGTGTTATAGACATTCCTCCGTTACTGTACCCCTCATTTAGAGAACGGACAACAAAATCTCCTAATTGTCTCCAAAAGAATTTAAAGAAATTTACTGTGATACCATCTGTTCCAGGACTCTTATCATTTTCCATATTTTTTTTAGGACTTTGGTGGCTTCTTCTAAAGTGATTAATCCCTCCAATTGTTCGGATTCTAGCTGACTGAGTTTTGGCAGGTTATCTACGTAACCTCCCTACTTTTCATACTGTTTGCATAATGTTTTTAGTTTTTTCAGCATTTTTTTTTTCATCTCCACACTTTCGTTTTGTTTCATTTTACTACCCTTCTTCACTGGCTGCTTTGGGGGTGCTGTTGGATTCTATTTTGAACCCTTGGTGGTGAGAACACCACAGAATTATGGACTGTGATGTGTCTCTATTTGACGCCAAGAGCACGAACACAATCAGCCTTGTCTCCTCAATGAGTCCGATCTGGCGGATGAAAGGCCTACGAGCAGGCAATACAAATAGATCTGCCTTTAGGAGGGATTACAATGGTTTCCTCATGCAGCTAGTTAGTGTTTTCATATTTATAGTATATTTTCTTAATTTTATGTTCCCATTGTCTTCATCTTCAACCCCCCCCCCCCCCCTTTTTTTTTTCTTTTTTGTTAAGTTCAAATTTTTGCCAAGTCAATACTATAATGACGAAAAAAATTGTTAGCCTGCACTTGTTTTCCCCCACTCCTTAATTGTTCAGCATCACACACACACACACACACACACACACACACACACACACACACACACACACATATATATATATATATATATATATATATATATGTTCAAAATTAAAGAATTAAAACGAATTCTTTAATTCTTTAATTTTAAACAAATGTTGATCCCCAAAGGGTTGAGCATTTTTTAAACTGTTTTAGGCTTAACAGCTACACTTGTATATATATATATATATATAATATATATATATATATATACACAAATAACAACCACGTCATTAACTCCCTATTTTTTCGACCGTGTGGCTTCCTCCTCAGGGAATTTCATATAAACAGAGAGAGAGAGAGAGAGAGAGAGAGAGAGAGAGAGAGAGAGAGAGTCCCATCCCTCAGCACACATTTCCTGTATGGTGTCTACAATCGGGTCATTTTAATGAGATAAGTAACTCGTTTAATAATTACCGAAGCAAATCAGTATCCGCAGTACGAACTCCCACCAAGATGGAGTCCCCAGTCTTAATGACCAGATCGAAGCGAAGAACCTTCTTCAACACATCCTGGATCTCCTTAGTTTTGAGGGCACCCATGCGCCCTCCAATATCAGAACAAAACGAGTTGGCTTGGTTCCACGTGACTGAAGAGGCCGCTCTTTGGAGCGAGTAGCACACGTTCCCAATGAGGACGCCATTGTGGTCGCAAGGGGTGTAGAAACATTGATCCTCGTCCTCTGCTTCTAAACACTCTGGTAGCAGGTTGCACAGGAATGAGCCTGTAAGCCTGGCCAGTCCATTCCAGAGCAGTTCCACTTGCTGCCAGCTTGTCTTGGGATGTTAGGTGGCTGTAAACACATGTGTTGGCATGTTTGGCTGGCATTTTGAAACTGTTTTGCAAGATTAAAAAAAAACCGTCGAAAGTTTTTATCTCTCATAGGACGTTGGATGTGGTCTATACATACAAAAATTACTGTGACACAAAAAGGAAAGCTATCATTTTAAAGTAGTATGCAATATAGTATACAGGCTTAGGAGCTGCGTTTTCAATTAAAAAAAAGTAATTTCAATACTGGAGGATGCATTGCATCATAATACTGGTTAAATTCTCTTAACTCATAATGTTAAGGATTCCTGAAAGCTGTATTCTTTCCTATGCTTTCGAGCTCGTTTTAGAGATTAGTGAGTGTTCATGCAGATACAATAGTACAAGCAAAAGTTAGCTTTAAACGATATAAATATTTTGAGCAAATACATGTGCACATAAAGATTATTTTTTGAGAAACGGTTTATCTAACTTCATAGGATAAATTCTAATGCTGGAATTATTGCCTTAAAGTAAGTGTGCCTTGTGGTTTGGGTATCTTAGTAATCGAAATTTCTGGAAGTTTTCATTACATCGTCTCTTATGCTTGAGTATTCTAGACTTAATATTAAGAAATGTCGTTCTTTAGTTATAACTTACGTACCTTGTTCAAAGATTTGCTCGGCGGATCTTGTTTGTCCGTTGTCTATTGAAATTATTAACGTTTTCAAATTTGGAGAACAAAAAACGTTGCCGTATTTTGCGAAACTAGCTTTACAAACTTTTTGAAACGTAATATCAGATTATCCCTGGAATTCTGTTCACCTTTTTAGCATTACAGAATATTATTAACCAGGATTCCTAAACCCTTTTTTGACCTTCAGTGTGATGCAGATCACATCCATTTATGGTTTGTCTATATTTTGGGTAATTTTACTGATGTGAAAATCCTTGTGTGCGTGTTTTTTTTTTTTTAAACTATTGAACTTGACTGTCCAGCCCTTGGACCAAGTCTTTAATTTATCATTACAATCATGCCATTTATTTTTATGTCCACCATCCACAACGATGTTGTAGGGTAATACTAGTGTTATAGAATATAGTAAGAGATGCCTGTCGCTTCACTGATAAATCAAATAGGGTGGGTCTCAAAACACAACACATGTACAGTTATACTTGTATCAAAGTGGTTAAGAAGTACAGAAAAACAAAATAATCACTGCTTGTTCAATAAGTCATCCAAAAACCGTGCAAGCAAGCAAGCATCTGTCAATGAAATGATGGCAACAAAGTAAGCAGAAAGATTCCACAGTGACCGAAACTATATCAAAAAAGAAGAATGTTCTAGCGTCAAACCAAGAATGAATAAATAGAGGCAGATAGATAGATAGATATAGATAGATAGATAGATAAATGAATAGACAGACAGACAGACAGACAGACTGACAGATAGATATAGATAGATAGATAGACAGACAGACAGATATGTATATAGATATATTAATGTAATTAAGTCTTTGACCCTCTACATCCAATATAGAGTGCACATTTGATTAAAAAAAAAAAAAAAAAAAAAACTGCAGCTAAGCTGTCATTGTAATCAGCGCATGAGAAATTGATTGAAATCATCACACTTCTATCACCTTTTCAAAGAACTCACATTTTCAGTTTGGGATCAGCAAGCCAGGAATCGCTTTTGGCAGTTGACAAGATACACAAGTTACGTTGAACAATCAAACTGATGATGAACTCTATTATCATATAGCATATAGAACTAAAATCTGCTGTAGATAACATATGTGAGCACTTCAGCTAAAAAAAAAACCAAAACCAAACTATGGCAGGTTCCAACAGAGGACAGGATTTCAGAAACCAAAGATTGGTTCTGTAAGAGAAGTTATTGTCTTTTGTATTTGGGCTCCTCAGGAATTTATTAACACAGTATACGAGCAATATTTTTGTAGGTATTCTCTCTCTCTCTCTCTCTCTCTCTCTCTCTCTCTCTCTCTCTTTATCTATCTATCTATCTATCTATCTCTCCACTTGCCTATATCTTCGCTATTATTTGTCTGCGTGCACCCGTTCGTATACACAGCCACGCCACTGTATGACTGTGTTCGCGTTTAACAAAGTATAGGAAGGACCGATCAATCTGACCTGATGAAAGGAGAATACCACTCGAAATCCACGTCCGTACTTGAGAGGGAAATCCAAAGGAGTGATCCGACTGTGGCCAGAGACGAAGTGAAGGGAGACGTGGGGGGTGTCCGTGATGAGCATGGCGGGGGGCAGAGATAGCAAGTCGGCACAGAGCGTCCACACCACGTGACCAGAGTCAGCCCCCTTCCTCAGCTCCACTCGGTCGTCACAGACCTTGAAGAAATCTTTGAAGATTGGCATAGATGAAATGTACACTCACCTATCCCCCCCCCCCCCCCCCCGGCACACACGTGCATAAGCAGAGTTAAAGAGATTGATAGAAAAGAGGCAATTACTTGCAGAGAACGTTCAGAGGGAAGGGGGGCTACTTATACTGAAAAAGCTCCTGGCGTTCCCACATGGCAGAGCCTTGTGACACACCACCATTTCAAACTCCACCAAAGGAATATGTGCCATTCAAATAAAAAAAAAACCCACTTAGGTTCTGTTCTTATGATGTGACTAAAAAGGACACAATTGAAGGATTTTGAACATCTTCATTCATGGGGTTTTAAATGCTACGTTACGGTCTATTGGATTAAAGGCTTTCCTTGAATAAAAAGACATCCATTTCGGTACTCTTGCTTTCAGTAAAGGTAGAGAGAGAATGCCACAG
Organism: Conus canariensis; assembly: GCA_033310375.1. Classification (NCBI taxonomy): domain Eukaryota; kingdom Metazoa; phylum Mollusca; class Gastropoda; order Neogastropoda; family Conidae; genus Conus; species Conus canariensis. Next base: position 7,648,824 of record CM065729.1, read on the forward strand.
AGTCGAATGATGGTAGTATGAAATGGCTGTTAGCAGCCCAAACTATGCTGAAATATGTTGAATGGCTTGTTATGTTCCATATGTTTAATTTGATACGTGTTAACAAGTTTCTCTAGAAGGTTTTGTAAACATGTGGGTCTTAACTTATTCAAACGTGCCACGTTTCTTGATTTCCATAGTGGAAACCATGTTGCTGTTTTATAGTATATGGAACATTTTGTTCAATACATCAGTTGTAAATGTAAGTAATGGAATCTACTGTGAAAGGTACAGTAAGCTTCATTGGAGACAAATCTTAAATAAATGTTAGCGAACCGCCCAGAGAACGTGGACAAACGAGTCACAAGACGAAACACAACGTGTTTCGACCTCTTAGGTCTTCATCAGGTGAGACATAAACGAATAAAACAACGAAAATTCACTTAGCTTTGATCGCTTCAGATCACTTCACAGGGTTCAGCGCAAGGAAGAAGGCGTTGAATCATTCAACGCCTTCTTCCTTGCGCTGAACCCTGCGAAGTGATCTGAAGCGATCAAAGCTAAGTGAATTTTCGTTTTTTTATTCGTTACCTGATGAAGACCTAAGAGGTCGAAACGCGTTGTGTTTCGTCTTGTGACTCGTTTGTCCACGTTCTCTGGGCGGTTCGCTAACATTTATTTAAGATTAACTTACCAAGATTTAAAAAAAAAAACCTAGATGTCCAGCTAGAAGAGAAGCCGAATTTAAAGGTCACAACACACTAGTACAAAATTGTCTTTTCGTTGTTTTTGTTTTAAAGTAAGCAATAGTCTGATGAATAAGTTCTCTTTTCCCATAGGGGCTTCCATAATATCGAACACAGTTATAGTTTGGTATGGACAAAGCTGTATTCGTGAAACGAGGAACAACGCAGCTTCTCTGACAAAGAAAAGGTAAATGGAGGTAAATTCATTCAATAAACAGGAGTCACGACTATCATCAGACATATAATATTTGAACGAACAGGAAACAAAGTAGTGTTCTGAACAGGAAACATTGTAATATGTAGTCATATAAGAACATTTCATAGCATTTATTATATTGAGGACATGACGTTTAGTATGACTGAAATAGAATACGTACGCCACAATAACATACAGAATGTTATTAAATCAGAAGTGAATAAAATCCAACAAGCTGATCAAGCGCCAGCAATAACGAATATGTTGTTATCAAACACCAGATAACATAAATGAGATGAAAAATACGTACCCAAAAGTTTTGCATATATTGCACACACACACACACACACACACACACACACCCCACAGGGAGAGACAGAGAGAGAGAGAGAGAGAGAGAGAGAGAGAGGAGAGAGAGAGAGAGAGAGAGAGAGAGAGAGAGAGAGAGAGAGAGGCAGGGGGGGGGGGGAGCACCCACAGCATGTTCAATAAAGCCCGGTTGACGGTTCACGTAAGCGTGCGGTTATTAACACTTAAACTACTTAGGGAGAGCCAGGCCTAGAGATGGCGACGGCTCAGCTTTTCCGGTGCTGGCGTCTTTCTTGCTGCTCCTCAAAATGACTTTTTTTTCATATTGTATCAATCACCCCAGAGTTTATCACAGTGCCCCACGCGGGCCGGCTTCATGCAGTTTCTTCCCATGTGCTGGGATCAACTGCTATAAGACGTAAGTGGAACCTTTATGAATCTTTGTGGCATTTCCGTTGACCTCTCGCTTGCCTTCTTTTAGCTCACTCTAAAACATTCATTTCGGCCAACGCTCGTCGGCTCTGCCCATCTGAGATGCGAACGGTTGAGAATTCTATTTATGCCCTCCATATCAGTCGTGTGGGGGTATTTCTGTACTTGGGACTTTCTGCAAGTTAATATGGAAAAGTCTTCAGTGGCGCCTCGTGCGGAATTATTTCAGCTATCTGCTGTTCACCATGCAAGTTTCACACGCGTACAACAGGGCAAGGAGAATAACTGCGTGGCACACTTTAACCTTGGCCTAAGTCATGCCCTCTTCTTTCCCACACGCTCCCTCAGAGTCTGCTTAGAACTGAACTGGCCTTGGCTATTCTGTAGGTGACGTCCTCCTCAGAGCTGGCAGAACCTGACAGCATACTTCTCAGGTAGAGGAATGTGTCTGTGATGTGCTTTGTGTAAGAGGAATGTGTCTGTGATGTTGTGCTTTGTCGTTAAGGGCTGGCCTGTTGGTGCAAACATTTCGGTCTACTTGTAGATGTAAGTCATCACAGGTTTTATTGAACGGGTACAGATCTTCCTGCATGTCATACAGTATGCCAGACTATGTGCCAGCATTAGAAAGCGCAGAGGTATTTAAGGAGTATCGTCTTCCTCTATTTTAGTTTTTGTATCCTCTCTCCGCAAGTTGGACGGTTTCCCGTCAATTTCCATATCTGATACCGTACATACAAGCAGAGAGATAAACAGACTGACACACGACAGACAGACAAACACAGACACACAGACAGACACACATACAAGGAGACAGACAGACAGACAGGCAGACGGACAGACAGACAGACAGACAGACATTTAGCTTACCTTGCCCTTGGGTAGGAGACCAAGGGAGGCGATGGCCACGCTAATGAGAGTCACGTGGTCTGTGGGAGCTGTCAGGTGTGACCAGGTGTCAAGGTCATCACTGTAAGTGTCCCTATTCATCATCTCAAGATTGAGGAAACTGGGGTGCAAATGGATGCCTCGATTTTGGATATAACCTTTGAGAGAGAGAGAGAGAGAGAGAGAGAGAGAGAGAGACAGACAGACAGACAGACAGAAAAGACAGACAGACAGAGAGAGGCACAAACGTAATTGTATCGGAATTCAAAGAAGTTAAGACTACATTTTTATGTAAATCATTGTATGGAGAATCGAACAAAGAGATACGAAAATTAAGTTCAAACGATAAAAAGGTCTTTCAGACAGATTGCATATTGATGTAACTTGAAGCAAAACAATTCTATCTATCTATCTATCTATCTATCTATTGTGTGTGTGTGTGTGTGTGTGTGTGTGTGTGTGTGTGTGTGTGTGTGTTGTGTGTGTGTAAGAGAGTGATTTTTTTTGTCATGTTAATAAACTTTCACGTTTTACTTGACAGACAAAACAGCCTTAACTTTAAGATTTCTTTTTCCTAGTGGGATATCATCAACCCAAAATCGACTTAAACAAGTTTGGATTCTTACGTTACTTTTTCAGGACATACCGCCAAATGTGATAAGACCTGGGCAGCATAAGACCTGGGCAGCATAAGCAAAAGTGGATTTGACTTTCTTCCGATTTTCTTTAAAATGGACATACTAAATCATTTTGTGTTGACAATATGTACTTGCTGGAATGAGAAGAATAATCACTTACATGGAAGCTAAATGTTATAAATGCATCCACAGAAAGCTTACTCGTATTAACTGTGTGATATGTCACTTTCTCAAATCTTGTCTTGAACCTACTGTACACATTAAATGTTCTCTACACTCCACATGGCAACACCATTCCTACCATCGACAGCCCTTGAATTGTTGTTTGAAATAGCTTATGAATGAAAGTACTTTTGCATCCTGTTGTGTTCTCATAAAAAGCTATACCTGTAGTTAAATAACATCAGCCACATTTGTGTTACTCAGTTTTTCCTGGCCTTTTCTTTCATCCACATAAGTATTTCATATGCCTTTGAAAGTAAATGGTAAACGATTGTCACTTAATTCCATCAATTTCAGTCAGACTCTAATCAAATGTGAACAAGCATTAAAGAAGGATCTTTTCCAGCATCACCGTATTTCATCTCATCTGAAATCTTTTGCCCAACCCAAAAACCTTATCAAGGCTGACTTGCTTCTATTTGCTCATGATTATCACATAAACCTCAAATTTCATACAATAGACAAACATTGGCTGAACTTTTGAATAAGAATCAGATAATTTCTTACACATATCAAAAGACTGTATTTTGAATCAATACATAAGACTCAATATTACTGGAGAGTCACATTAGATAGTCAGCCGAGGTCATCAAGTCCAAATGAAAAACAAGAACCTGGTAATGAAATAAACCCGCAAATATTCATAAGCTTCTACAACCAATGTGTCAGTAATTCCATAATATCAAAGTTCCATTGCATTGAAGTAAAAAGTCCACTGTTTTGGAAACCAATGTGTTACGCTTATACATATAAATATGAAGCTGCAATTTCTTTTTCTTTTCTTTCCTTTTCTTTTTCTTCTTCTTCTTCTTGTTCTTTAACACTACTCTCGTGGATATTCAGCTAAATTTGTAAACTGACTGTCATCTTCGACAAAAGTGTTATGTCATCTGCTAATAAAGGGCAAAAAAAGACCAGCAAAGGAGTCGGTGCGGCACCATATGTACCCGCACTTATTTAGTCTTGAGTCAGCTCTTCAATAAGTAAGCAAAATGAAGAAGGTCTATGCACCACCTACTTTTTCTACCCGATAAAAACAGTTAATACAGTCTGCTGATGACGGTCTCCCTGGAACAAGTACTTTCACTGAATCATACATGCTTTTCACAACCGGACGACTCTACCTGGGATGCTATTTTTCTGACGCATTGGTCAAACAATGTTTTCTTCATATCAAGTCACATTTTCGAAAGGGATAGAAGCTACATAAAGCTTCTGATTTCAAGAAAATTGCTTTAGAACAAGAACAGGCAAAGTAAACATGTGACCACACACATAAACGCACAAACGCAACCGCAAATTCGGATAAAAAATCCTGCTCCATAAACTCATAGTGTAACACACCTACACTAGGTGCAATGAAGCGTGTCTGAAGGTGTCGGTCTGTCAGTCTGTCGGCCGCAACAACGTTCAGTGTGGCTCTGTACAGCCCTGTACCAGTCACGGCAAAGCCGACGTACACCTGATGACCCGTGGACAGATAATCCGGTCCAGGGTTGATGGGCCTCTGACAGCTCACTCAGTGTCTGTCTGTCTTTCCTGAACGCAAGCGCTCCTTGATTTGAGCACTCCCAGGGACGTCACAGCTTTGGTTGAGAAGCAGAAGGGAGACAGCTTTATTCTCAGCCACTGTGAAATGGAACCAACAATTGTCAGATGGCTTGTGGCGCGTACTGTTCAGCTCAACTGTGATTATTTGACGCACGTTTGAGGTCAACAACCGCTCGCTGAGTATTTGCCAGGGGCTACAAGAGGCAGGGTGATGTAAAGATTCAAAGTTCATTTTGGTTTTTGAGAGCAGATTGTGTCCATCCTCTTGCACAGGCGTAGAAACCTGCGACCCTCTGCTGTGTGTAATGCTTTGACAATACGTCAGCGTGTATGAAAAACCTGCCAAGATCCATACTGCTAGACGGAGTGTACACATTATCTCCATGTATCTATATGAAAAGCTACACAGGAACACAGACGTCACACCAATTCACTCATACCCAACTGAAAAAAAGAAATAAAGAAAAAGAAAAAGAAAAAAAATCAAGTATAAAGCATCGTGTCGATCTACTTCATTCTGCGAAAGGAATCTTCGTCTGATCAGTTCAAGGAAAACAAATTCGAGTTTTCTCTGAAATTATCTCAAGAATTTTTTGTTCATGCTGCCCTTCAAATCTGCAGTGTTTTTGTTTTACATGAGATCAGGAGCTTGTTTTTAAATCGTTTATGTAAACCACTAGTGGGACAAATTCTGCTTTTTCACCTTATCTATAATCTTTGATAAATCGTTCAACTACAACAACGTCAGCAACAACAACAAAAACTGCACATAATTTGATGGCATCGACAAAACATCTTCAATGCTGGTTAAAAAAGTGTCTTTTTTCTCTCTGTTGTTAGGCTTAAAAACACAAAATCCCAAACTTCTATCCGTAGAATGCTTAACGCAGTCTTCGCGGCTATGCAAGTGAAGAGAGTGCATTGTTCTCACATGGAGAACGAATAATAATGCTGGAACAACACACACACACACACACACACACACACACACACACACACACACACACACACACACACGTGACCTCAAAGCAGAGAAGAATGTTCGAAAGCGCCATAGTAGGGAAAAGCTTCCACATGTCATTCTTTTGGGGGATTCTGTCTTCAGTGGTATCAAAACAAAGAGACTGGGTTGGTCCTACGACTTGTACGTTCGGTCGGGTAAATGCCGTACCACTGAAGATATTCAGAAAACTTTTCAGTTTACCACAGCCGTAATCGAAAAACAGGAGGGCAAGCCAGTAGATATAGACGCAGTTGTTCATTGTGGAATAAATGACATCAGATCATCAGATCCCAAAACCACGTCTGAAAAGTTCACAAAAGTAATCAAGAACATCGCTGCTGACCATCCAAACATCAAAATTGTAGTCAGCAAAATCATCCCCGTGCGTGACTCCCAACTTGATGTCAAAAGAGAACTTTTTAACGCATTTCTAAGTGAAGGGTTACAATCTATGCAGAACGTCTCTTTCATCAACCACTCTAACTTGTCCACCAACGGCAAATTCATGAGGGATGACATCCACCCCAACCCCCGTGGCTCCAGCATCTTGGCGGGCAACGTGGGCCGACATCTGAGAGACATTTTCTGGGAGAGACCGCGAAGAATATCACGCCCTCCTCCTCCCATGTACCACCAGCACTGGCATTCACCCCAACAGCCTAGCCTCCGCAGATACCCTCCTTACCCACGATATGGAAGATCATGGTACGTGTTCGAACTTCTTGAGCTTGAGGAATCCTCTAAAATTACATTTCCATAAGAAATGTTGTCTAGGCTTAGTACTTGTCTTAGCTTTGTATAAGATTCAACAGTGCAATGACTGGTTATTGACTGTCTTTGTATTATATTTTTGAGACTTGTTGCCATCGCGAAATATTGTTATCACAATTTCTTGTTTAGTTGATTAACAACCACCCCCTCCACCTCCCACTCCCCCCCCCCCTTTTTTTTTTATTTAAGTGTATTTATCTGCGTTATATTGATCATTTTTACGTGAGGTTTATTCGTGTTATTTTTAAAACAAACAACCGAATTTCCTTTTTTCTTTATCATGACAAAGTCAGTTCCCATTAAGGTTTTACAATGGAACTGCAGGTCTGTAAAAACAAACCTGTCTTATTTAACTCAACATATTGTTTCTTCTAACTACCAGGTTCTGATTTTACAATCTTTGAATGTAAACCAAAACAGCCTACCTAAACTGGTAAATTATTATTATCCACCAGTGCATGAGATAGTAAATAAAACAGAAAATATTAAGACAGCTATATACATTAATGAAAAAAATACAGTATACAGTGTGCGATTCCCCAGCCCCTAAGAATGACCCTAATATTATTTCATGTGCTGCAAGTCTAAAGTCTAATGATCAACTAATAATAAATGTTGTTTCTGTCTACTTACCAAAAGGCCCAACAGAAATTAACACGGAATGGATTCGTACAACACAAAATCCAAACAAAAAGTGGCTAATTTGTGGAGACTTTAATGCACACTCCCCTTTTTGGGAGAAAAATTGCGCTTTTATCACTAGTCACAGATTTTTAGAAAACATAGTAGACTCAAATCTTTACCTTTTAAACGATGGAAGAGTGACTAGAATTCCAGACAATGCAAATCATTGAGCCACTGCCATTGATCTATCTTTGATATCCCCTGCTTTGGCCCATAATTACACATGGGAACCACTTTGTGACACGCTTGGGAGTGATCATATACCCATTGTTACCACTGACAATGATCAACAAATATCTAGCGATAAAGATGAAGATATCATTCCTAAATATAATTATAACTTTGCTGACTGGGAAACATTTAGAGCTTTTTTATGGGCACAAAACATAGATTGCATCAAAGATGATGACATAGACATTTATTACTCAAAATTTACAGAAACAGTACTAAATGCTGCTGATTATGCCATTCCTAAATATGCAGCTCGCAAATCAGATACACATGCAGGGAACGTATGGTGGAATGATGAATGCCAGAAAGCGGTTGACAAGAAAACAGAAGAATATAAATTATACCTACAAAATCCTGGACCAAAAATGCATGCTCCAATGAAGAAAGCAAATGTCATGAGTAATAGAACGATTGCAAAAGTCAAGGGGGGGGGGGGGGTGCAAGGAGGGGGGGGGGGGGCATGAACTGTGTCAATTTGAATGCAAGTCTGCATTAGCCAACTGCTTGAGTGTCGTGTCCACTGAAATGGAGATCATCCTTTTGCAGTTTATGATTGTAACCGAGGCGACGATGATGAAATCGATGTTGTTGAAGCTCCATTTAAGACCTACACTTTCTACACTTTTAGTGTGTTCTCTCTTACTGCATCTGTTGTCAGCCTCCCCCGAGCGGTCAAAATGCATGTTGGTTCAAATGTGTGTGTATCATTCTCAGAAGCCCACTCTGTGGAACTGTTCCAGTGTTTATTCAGACCCCTCTCTGGGACCCGGAGGAACAAGTTCCTTCTCCAGCTTCCATGAATGTCACGCTGACAATACCCATTCCCCACAACCATTCCTTGGTCGTGTCCGCCGTGCACAATCACCAGAAGGTCGATACGGAATCGCCCAACAATGCAGATTCGCAGTTTTTTCTGGGAGAAGGTTTCTGCACCCCTGGGAAACATGTCTATCTTTATAGACGAATTTCGCTCTAAACCCTGGTTTTCGCTTTGAGGTTCTGTTCATCCCTACCCCAAAAAAGGAGTTGGAACAAAGTTGTTGGTGAAGTACCAAACAAAGGATTTGAGAGGGAAATGTCACGAAGTATAAAATGGGCCCTCAGGAATACGTTGGGCTTTATCAGTGGGAAAAACCACTTTGACCACCGCACGGAGAGAGAGACTGGCTTCAGAATCATCATCACTTTTCTCGAG
>CM065729.1:7662668-7685168 GCA_033310375.1 Conus canariensis
ACGCACTTTCTTTAAACTCCACCCTCATCGAACGTAGGTGCATCGAACTTTTATCCTGCATGCAGTAGATCTGCATGCTATACAGTTGTGCAATCCATGACTGCAGATTCGTTTTTTTTATAGAAGAAAGACAAATCAAACAAACAAACAAACTTAAACCGTTACCATCTGTCACCATACGAAGAATCAAACAAACCAAAATAGTTTATGTCTTTTCTTCTGTATCAAAAGCAGCTGGTTACGGTAAGTTGGGGAAGCAAAAAGAAAAATGTACTTGAAGCTAGTTCCTGTCCACGTCGCTGCAATACCCAACTATTTAGGTGCTTTTCACACACCTCGGGGGCTGAACTTTTAAGTCAAAGAGCTGAAAATCCCTGTTCATGAGGTGACTCGGACTTCACCTGTTAGAACAAAGAAACAGCGCCCGAAGATAAGTGTTCTTGGATCCAGTCACTGCTGGGTAATTACCGGCACAGAACGCATGAGTGCTGTTCCAACAAGCACTTCCAGCTGTCTGATTTTTTTTTTGGTATCAATCGACTATTACAATTTTACTCGTTTCCACAACTATGTTTTAAAGTCAAGATGAAACGTACTTCTTTCAGCGAAGCTGCACAGTAATAGTGTCTGCGCGACACGTTTGTTTTGAGTTAAAAACTTAATTCAAATTAACTCCGAAGTGGACACTATCAATCAGAGTATATAACACGTTCGTTTGGGATTAATTGTGTGTCAGGTGTTTCATGTTTGTTTGTTTGTTTTCAAAACATAGACGATTAAAGTATTATTCACTTATTTAAAAAAAAGAGTATTAGTTGTTAGTTCCACCAGACGATACAGATAAACAGATTACAGGACAAAACACAATGCACTTCGACCTCTTGGGTCTTCTTCAGGCAAAAACAAACAACATTTAGGAGAAAGAAAACGAAGAACGAGCAACCACTTATCTTCTCGTATTCGGCGCAAAATGGGTGTTGCATGAAAACGAGGCCGTTGAGAAGAGGATCATGGGAGTTGAAATAATAATGATAACAATACTAATAATGGTAACAACAGCAATAGTAGTGAGAATAGTGACGATAATGAAAACACGTAAATAATAAGATTATGTTAAAAATGGAGTCACATCATACTATATGTTAATGCTAGGCGTCGTTGTCAAGCATTCTCTCCCGTTTGCTCCCTTTCACCTTTCCAGATGTTTCTCGTAACTCCCCACCCCCCACCCCATCCCCTCACCCACCCTCCCTTTAATCTCCAGGCCTCTCTTCGCATTAATGCACCTCCATTTCTGTCTTCCTTCCCGTTTCTGTCACTATTACTTTCGTCTCTCTCTCTCTCCCTCTCTCTCTCTCTCTTACTCTCTCTCTCTCTCTCGGTTCTCCTGTCTCCCTGTCTCTGTTTCTGTCTCTACTTTTGTCTGCTCTGTCTGTCTCTGTCTCGTCTCTTTCTCTGTCTGTCTGTCTCTGTCTGTCTGTCTGTCTCTCTGTCGTTCTCTATCTCTCTCTCTCTCTCTCTCTCTCTCTCTCTCTCTCTCTCTCTCGGTTCTCCTGTCTCCCTGTCTCTGTTTCTGTCTCTACTTTTGTCTGTTCTGTCTGTCTCTGTCTCTGCCTCTCTGTCTCTTCTCTGTCTCTGTCTGTCTGTCTCTGTCTGTCTGTCGTTCTATCTCTCTCTCTCTCTCACTCTCTTTCCCAAAAAACATTAACCATGCAATCCCTGTCAGGTTTGGTCATTATCAATGAAATAAATTAGCTGGAAGCTATCATGTTCAAGGTATACGTAATTTTAACTGTTTTTCTTGATCCGATCACATCAACCGTTTACCTGAATCAGTATACAGACAAGCTTGTCAAGTCTGAGGATCAATTATTTCTTAAATTGTCATGCCATGGGGTGGTTCTTACACGTACATATATTTGTTTTACACGCACATACATTTTCTTTAAACAGATCTCGTTTGATACTTGTTTTTAGTTTACTCTGCTAATGCCAATGCCACAAAAGTGTTTCTCAGTGTCTAAGAAGAAGGACATGACGAGAAAGAAACGGAACACCGAGAGTAGACCGGGAGACAGGAGGAAAGACGGCAGAAATAAAGCAAAAGAAAAATTCGATGACGTTTATTGGAAATCGAAACTGAGGTTAGCGCGAAAGCAGGACATTAAAGGGGCACAAAGGTTGACACTATTGACTGCGTCTGATCAATGAGGATGAGGACGAGGAGGATCATACAGACGATGTTCAGGAGTTGCATTCTAGTCTGAGGCTACAGGATGGAGCTGTACCCTGAACTTGCTTTTTTTTTCTTCTTTTCTTTCTTTTCTTTCCTTTTTTATATGCAGATCAGGAGCACCACTCTCAGAGATGTTTCAGTGAGACAGAGGAAATTTGGATCTAGTTGAAAAAGTGAGGCGACTGCAAGAAAATCTGTACAAATTTGAACAATTGTTGATAAAGCTTCGCCAAAAAAACGTAGACAAACGAATCACAAGATAAAACATGACGCGTTTCGACCTCTTAGGTCTTCTTCAGGCAAAATACACCACTGAACTATTGCAAATGATTTGTTTATGAAGTGTCGTGAAACCTGGCCAAAGGCGCATCCTCAGAATATATATATATATATATATATATATATATATATATATATATAGAGAGAGAGAGAGAGAGAGAGAGAGAGATATGAAGGGTTCTGTCTTCATGTTGGATTACAATGGTCCCCATATGTTGCTGGTGAAGCATTTTATATGATATCTTTTTCCTTGATTTTTCATTCCTATATTCTTTCCTCTCAAGCACCCCCCCCCCCCCCTCCCCGCCTGCTTATCAGTTTTCTATTTTATTTTGAATCCTTGCTATGTCATTAATTTAATAATTTAATGGCGGAGGAATTGTTAGCCACACTTGTTTCCCCCTACTTCTAAATTGTGATATATATATATATATATATATATATATATATATATATAATGGTGGCAAGTGCCAACAGAGATTTTAGAAAAATGCTCAACCGCACTGGGAGCAACATTTGTTAAAAAGGAAAGGTTTAAAATTTTATCTACAACGTTGTTTCATGCATGAAACCGCATGCGGTTGCAATCGTCAGGATGTGGTGGGTCTGTGCTGCCGGTGTTTTATAACTGCTTGTGTTGTCTGTCATCACGTGCTGTCTGTGTTTTTCGTGTGTTTCTGATTCTTGTTCACTGATAGGAATTTCCACTTGTGCCTGCAGTTGTTAACCATTTCTATCCTGGTGTTTAAAGTTGCCATTTGTGGTTTGCATAGTATTATGTATTTTTCTGTTGAGCATAGGTTACATCTTTTTGAAATATTGTTATATGGTGCTGCTCTTTTTATGATTTTCCAGGATATATTGTAGTCTATTTTTTTCTCTTTGAGCTTCCAGATGTATTTACTCAATTCTGTTTGGTTTTTGTATCTTTCTTTGTTAAATGACTGTTTGTGGTTTGCATATCTAGTTTTAAATTGGTTTTCAGTAATACCTATATATGTTTCTTCTATGTTCTCTGATGTTACAGTGGCTTGGTACACAATGTTGTTGTAGAGGCATTTGTTGCTCAGAGGGCACTGTTCTTTCTTGATGCAGTTGCAAGATTTCCTTTCGTCACCCTCGTTTTTCTCTATACTGCTTTTCATTTTGTTGGTTGAATCAATGATGTTTTTAAGGTTGGGCATACATGAGTATGATAATTTGATGTTACTTTTGTTAAATATCTTGGATAATTTGTGCTCTTTTGGAAATGATGATGTTAGGATTCTAAAGAATTCTTTCCCTATATTTGTTTTTACTCTTCCGTCATATGGGGGGTTGAACCATATGATCTTCCTTTTCCTGTTCTTCTTGTGTCTGCTCATGTCATTATCTGGATCATATTGTAGTTTGTAGTTGTAGCCACTTTTGTGTAACGCTTCTTGATATTCAGCTGCAGCGTTATTGAATGCTGTTTCATTACATGACAGGTTAGATAATCTCTTATTTATGCCTCTGGGTATTGTTTTTAGTATGGAAGGTGGATGGTTACTTTTGATATTTACATAGACAGGTATGTCATTTGGTTTTTTGTATGGTTTATATATGTGCTGGTTGAGGTCTAACGTTATATCTAGGTAGTTCACTATCTTTTTATTTGCTTCAATAGTGATTTTTAGATTTTGGTTTTGGAAGATTTTACACAGTTCTTTTTTCTTATTTTCAATGTTTCTATATATATATAATGCTGAACAATTAAGTAGTGGGGGAAAACAAGTGCATATATATATATATATATATATATATATATATATATATATATATATACAACAATCTAGTAGTTATAAATGGGTATATGGGTATTAGATTGCCATTTTACTGTCTGTACACCAAGCCCACCCAAGAAACAGGTGTTTTGATGATGCCAGTGCTTCATCATTTTAGTCATTGTTGTTTGGATTTTTTTCTTATAATGGTGTAGTCATAATTCGTACTCTTTATCATTCCAGACGATATACAATCTGTGTCCATATTTTTTATGTTTTTTTTTTATTTTTATTTTTTGCTTTTTGGTATGCTTGTTGATTTTTGACTCTGAACGTTCATGTCCTGCAGAGGTAACAAACCCTTTGACGTAACTTTCAGAACACTGTTATTTTGACATCTCTTTCAATTCTCCGAGTTTTCAACTGAAAGATAGGCAGTGCTAGGAATTTCTGTTTCTGTGTTAAGATTCTGAACAGCATTAAGGCATGTGTTCATTATCAATGTCCGTTTATGTATAAAAAAAAAAGGGGGGGGGGGGGGGGTATCAAATTTGAACAGTATAATTGTAAATAGACGTAGTTGCAAAGTCAGACGACTGCAGGCGGAAATCTAAACAAATCTTAAATAAATGTTAGCGAACCGCCAAGAGAAACGTGGACAAATGAGTCACAAGACAAAACATAACGTGTTTCGACCACTAAGGTCTTCTTCAGGCAAGACACAAACAAATAGGACAACGAAAATGAACGAATTTGTTACTTAGCTTAGATCTCTTCACTCTTCAGCGCAAGGTAGCTTGAAAACGTGTGGGTACGATCTGTGTATGATCATCCTTAGGCATTTGGCGTAAAGCTCTAGCTCTTTGTTTAAAGCAAAGATCAGATGGGCGTGCATACAAGGCAGAAAACCCAACCATATAATGCATGCAAAAGTTAAGTTTTAGAAAGAGACGAAGAGGAAAAGCGATCACTTAAAAGTGTACTGAAATTGTACCCGAAAAAACAAAGACCAAACAATTTTTTTTGTAAACTGGTGGTGTTAGCAACGACAGTGATAATGACGATGGTGGTGTTGATAATGATAATGATCATGATGATGGTGGTAATGGTGGTGGGTGGTGTCGGTGATGGTGATAGCGGTTGTGATAGTGTTGTGGTGCTGGTAATTACGGTGATAATGATGGTCTTTTTGTTGTTGCTTGTCATAATGACAATGACATTAAACAAAAAAAGAAACATAAGGCGAATTTGTGTCTGTGTAGTGTTTGTCTGAAGCCCTTCTCTGTAACCATTATGTGGACTGCCTTGACGGTAGCGACGAGAAGAACTGTGGAATACAGATCGCCCTTTCACCTGACCAGAGGCTTTATCCTGTCATCGTGGACTTCGATGGAACTGGTGTCGCTTCGCACCGACCTCTGGATGTTAACGATCCTTCGTCATGCCCCGAGACCCACTTCATGTGTGCTGGACATGATTATTGCCTCCCTGTGTACGTGAGGTGCAATGACGTACATGACTGCCCGACGTACGAAGATGAAAGAGAGTGTGATAGTTACAAGTGTCCGGGTAGGTACCGGTGCCGCAGCTCTCCAGTGTGCCTTCATCATTTTCACATGTGTGATGGGTGGCCCCAGTGTCCAGAGTATGATGACGAACGTTTCTGTCACCTGAGCTGTCCCGAGCCATGCACGTGCTACGGGCTGGCGTTCTTCTGTCCCCGGCCTTTCCTGGTGCAGCAGCATCAGCATCTAAGATACGTGGAGGGGCGAGGCAGTGGCATGCATCCGACAGATTTCAACAGCCAAGAAATTCTGATACATCTCGGTTTGGCAGGCTGTGGTATCGTTGAGATTGGAAACATGACCATACCTAATCTTTGCAGTCTAGATCTAAATGGCAATTTTATAACTATTAGCGACGAAAATCATCTAAAAAAAATGTCTTGAATCTCCGGATACTGATATTAGCCGGAAATCCTCTCAAAAGTATATTTGAAGCGACACTTGTTCAGCTTAACGGCTTTCAGCTGAGAGTGCTTGATCTTTTCGGAATACGGTTGGATCAGCTGAACGTGAGTACCTTTGATGTCTTTGACCACATGCACACACTCAATCTCTCCAACAGTGGACTTGATGATGTGCTGAACGATGGATTCCGGGCATTGGACACGCTTCAGGTTATTGATCTTCGTGGCTGTCCAATGAATGAATTTACGTCCAATGTATTTCACGGCTTAAACAAGCTTAGTAAAATATATTCTGATAACTATAAACTTTGCTGTAACTCTTTATTGCCGAAGAGTACAGCAGTAGTTTGCAAGGCACCGACTGCAGTCTTATCATCTTGTGACAATTGTTTGATTCCATGATGCAGAGAATAGTGAGAACTGCTTCATCAGTGATTGCTCTGGCAGCCAACACTGTATGCTGTGGAGTAATGCTGGTGCGTTACAGACGTCATGGTGGAGCCTTGCATGTGTTCCACATTCTCCTAACACACCTGTCTGTGTCGGACTGGATGATGGGGGGTGCACCTGACTATCATTGCCGCTGCTGACACGCTCTTCAGAGGCACTTACGTACTTCACGACACCTGGTGGAGAGAGAGCCTGGCATGTGTCACAGCCGGCTTCTGATGACGTCATCTCACCTGTTGTCGGGAGCAGTGGCGTGTCTTCTTACCATCCACGCTGTCACTACCTTGTACATGCCAGATTCCCACTTTCTCTTCAATGCCAGAGCCGTACACATGGCTTGCGCTGGAATTTGGACCATTGCCTTTCCATTTGTTGCTTTCTCCGGTGTTTCCTGGAGCTGTTATCAAAACATGTACGGGCAGAATGGTATCTGTTGTCCACTGTTTGTGACCTCAGAGAAGAATAGCCACAAAAATATCGTCGAGGACAGTCTTGCAGGGATGAATGCATGTGTTTGTCTTGTTCTGTGGCTTGGGGTCCTCATGCTCTGGAGAAAGAAACTATCCAAACCAAACATGATCCTTCAAAAACAGTCTTGCGTGGAAGACAGTGAATGGAACTACCGCACGATTTACTTGGCAATGTTCAACGCTGCAAGTCGCTTTGCTGTTGTGCTGGCTATCTTGGCGCCAACCCACGTGCTGTCTGTTGCTGTTCTGGAAGTAGTGTTTGTGATGGTGCTTCCTCTTGGCGCAGCTCTAAATCCACGCCTGTACTGGTTGGGAATTATACAGTTGCAGAGAGAGCGAGAACGACGAGGACATCTGCTGAAAATGCTACTGACAAGGAGGGAAAGGAATTGACGAAAATGATTTGGGAGAACATCAAAGCGTATAGTTGCCTCACAATGCAATTTTTTCATATACGTATCTAACGTTCAGAACTTGATCGCCAAACGTGTTCTGTTAATATCTAAAAACACTTTTTATTTCAAATACTCACTGATGGAGATGTTGAAGTTTTTTCCTAACGTTGTTCCTTAAAGAAAGACTGTAATGCTTGCTATAAAATCTCTAATACTATGTAATCTTGATCAGAGCCTGCAAAACTATAGTGACAGCACGATGTGATGTGTGCATGGGTGGAATGGGGTTAGAGTAAAGCGTCACTTTTGTCATTACATACATAGTAAATAAAGACAATGATGGTAAATAAAGAGACAATGATAACGATACGAAGCGAAGTTCTATGTCTTTAAAGGGATAGTATTCAAATGAATAAAACGCTAGATCTTCAGGCCAGTACCAAGTAATTCTTTGTGGTGAACAAGATGTAGCGAAAAGATGCTATCCCAGAGTCTTCAAACAGAACTGTGCCCTTCTTTCCAGTTCTAATTTCAGGATACTTTCTTATGCATACTTTCCAGTGGAGACCAGTATTTCTCTGAGTCCCAATGGCACCTTGGAATGTGTCTTTTTCTCCTCTTCATGAGGGTTTTTCTCCCTAAATTCAGCTCCTTCCGTTGAAATGTACCACATGGAATGGCCAGCTTAAACATGAAGCAGGAAAATTCAGTCCGCATACTGAGTGGTTTGAGAGTCTCTCGATTTGTAACTGGGACTTTCATGTGCTATCACTGAAGATACACTGACAACGATAAATGTGCGTGCGTGCGTGCGCGCGCGCGCGCGCGCGTGTGTGTGTGTGTTGTGTGTGTGTGTGTGTGTGTGTGTGTGTGTGTGTGTGTGTGGTGGTGTGTGTGTGTGTGTGTGTGTGTGTGTGTGTGTGTGTGTGTGTGGTGTGTGACACACAATTGTTAGCTGACGAAGAAGAGAGGTGGGATCACATGGAAATACATGTATGTCTGATTTACAGTATTTTCAGCATTCACCTATTAAACTTCACTCCACATTTTCCACGAATCTCAATGACAGCATTGAAACCGGCACAAAAATGTGCAGCACGAAATGTCGAAAGCAGTGATGTCCATTTGAATCATTGGCAACAATGCCACACAGTGACTGCATGAAAGAACATGTGTTAGCAGGCATCGTATTATGTCAGTGCATTTACCAAGATCTTGACAAAGAGTAGTTCTGACACTCCAATCAATGAAACGAAGTCCTTGACTCAAAGCCAGATTGGCCGTTTTGAAGAAAAAGATGTATACATTTTATTTTCTTATTACAATATGAGCAGAAAATCGTTGAATGAAGACAAGATGTTACTCATTGGAAAAAAACTCTACACCGACGGCGAATGCCTATCGCTATAAAAAGACAACGTCACATACATGCTTCTGACTCGTCCACAAATCCAGAACATCCGCACGTTTAATAGCTGTCTCTGTCATCAATAACTGTTAGGTATAGTTATGTTTAAAGATCTGCCATGCAGCTCCACCTGCACATTGCTGAGAACATTACACATTCTCAGCCCCTTGGGCGACTGAAATAAAATCACATCCATTTCGAGCTTGCATAACTTTGGTACCACACACCCACAATGTCTTCCATTATTGTCCAAAGAGAAAAGGAGGTTTGTACGACTGCTACTGTAGAGATCAATTTGTAATATTCTGAACTAGAATTTTATACAGTGTATACAGATATTGTAAAAAGGATGTACATGTGTAGTTCTCCATAGACCATCATCTTTGCGATTCTTTATGATATTTTAAGCTAATATTTACATTCGAGAAGATGCAATCTTTCAATACTTAAATCGGAAGACACTCTATGGGGATCTTGACAACAGAATGTGTCCAGAGAATAGTTCTGATTATACTATCGATCAGTTCCAGCTGGAACGGTTTTTTTTCAGCTGCATTTGCCTGTAAGGCCGCGATCCTCTTCTTACCAAGAATGAGACTTGTTTCATGAGATCAAGGGCAGATGAGCCTACAAACTCACTTGCATCAACTTTTGTAAAGATGAATTTGGAAAGGAAACCAGTTCCTTTCAAGCTGATGTATACACCGGTATACTCATCACTTCAGTCACACTAAGTTTCCTCCATTGTTATGCAGCGCAACGAATTCAGCTAGAATCGTGTGTTTTGATTAATCTGATCGAAGTAGTATATCTGGTCTCATGCCATCTTTCAGATCATCTCTGGATGATCTTACCATCCTGAAACTTCTGCTGTGCATTTCCAATTATCCGCTTCATCCAGAAAGCACATTTCAATGCTCCAATGACACAGCTGTTTCAAACCACTATTGGTGCCTTCTGTCGTGTAGAACTTCATAGCTGAACCTTCTGGTGTTTTTCTCTAGCGGCACTAACCGCAGGTGCGATCCCCGCAAGCACGTGGTGGCGTCTGCGTGTGTACCTTTCACTGCTTATCACCGCTGCTCCCGAACCAAGGACTGTTCTAACAATCTGTTTGCTGAGACAGGGTCATGTCATTTTCCCCCAAGAACACCAGGTTTGCAATGGAAGGCGGGAGGTCAAAGGCAGACCGGAGGATGAAGCTGATTCAAAGAGGGCCCACACGCCCCATTTTATTCCAGCCTTGATTTATTTGGAGTGCTCTTTCTCACGTCGTCACTTACACACGTCGAACTTGCTAGATTGCCTCTTGTGTTCTTTTCTTCAACTCTTGTATTACCATGTCTCTCCTTCTTTCACCTTTGCTTCTAATCACCACTTCATTTCTGTTGATCCCAGTCCTCTGCTTGCTAGTCTGTGTGCGTGTGTCCTGTTATTTCCCTCATCCTGATTTTTCCTTTTCCATGTACACTGCCTTCTGAATGTTCAGTTTTCTGCCTCTGTTCAGTTCAGGCTTGCTTGATCTTAAGATTTCAAGCATGGCGTATAGCCTTGTTTCCCCCATTTTGTAATCCTCGCGGACTGTATTTCAGGAGTACCTTCAGTTCTCTTTCGCGACGGTAATGCGCAACGTGACCTGGTGAGACAGCAAGACATTTCCTTAGGTGCTCGTTGATTCTGGTGGATTCCACTGTGCTAGTACTGATACTGTATATCAGTAGCAGCGAGAGGAGCTTTAGAATCAGCATTAACTCCAGGCACCAGACTCTGTAGTTGCCAGGGAGGTCACACAGGTGTATTACCTGTGTGCTTTTTCTGAAATTTGTTTGGATTCCTTTCTCTTCTTTAAGTCTTTTAAGGGGCCATTATCCAACCCTCCATGGCTTCTGACTATTTTCCCCGTCACTTCTGAAATAGTCTTACTTGGATACAGTGGAAGTACTTATTTCAGTTTCTTTCCTTTTCCGCGGGTAAAGACTCGGTGATTAATTTGATTGAAACTAATCTTGGATGAAGTGGGTAGTTTGTCTAACTGCTTCAGTACTGTATTGTTTTATTTTCTCTGATCAAAAGACTGTTGAGTCAACCCTGAAGGCTTTTAGAGTGAGCATTTCACATCTATTTCCAAAGTAGGTCTGATGAACCTGTTCAGCTTATTGCTCCTTCCAGAGTACCTCCATTGCCGACACAAACAATAGTTGAAAACAATTCACAGCCCACAGCCAAACCAAATGTGAAAACAATTCACAGCCCACAGCCAAACCAAATGTGAAAACAATTCACAGTCCATAGCCAAACCAAATGTCAGATCGATCCAGTGCTGACACAAACAATAGTTGAAAACAATTCACAGCCCACAGCCAAACCAAACGTGAAAACAATTCACAGCCCACAGCCAAACCAAATGTCAGATCGATCCAGTGCTGTGTATTCCTTTGTGGAGAACCTCGTTCAGAAGTCGTGGACACAATTCTTTAATAGTTGTTAGATTTTCTTAGGGGCATTATACATCTTGAGGGCTGGATGAATCATCCTTTTGTGGACTTGACACATTTTGCCAGATCGAACCACACCACGTCGAGGTCTCTTTTATCTGCCTTAGCTCCTCAAGCTGATTCCCAAATTATCATGGCATGTTGTCCACATCTAGTCATTCCCAGGTTTCCTTCCTTCTGGACTTATACATCCAAGCACTCATTTTCTGAAGTACGTAGTTGGTCAGAGATGTTCATTTCGGTGTGCAGTCGTGATATAGTCTAAACTACATCATGTCACCCGAAATTTGCTCTTTGGGCATGAACAGTAACACATCACACGCTATCAACCGTTGGGTACTGATTCAAAAATTCCCCCATGCTGATCTTACCAGTTTGTGAAGCCACTCAAAGACGCGCAAATAATTCCTTATACAGCAAGCAGGGTCTTCCATTAGGGTCAGGTGATGCTTGGCTCTTGCTGTCTCAACCACTTTCTTTATGTCATCGGTGTTGATGGCTTGTAATGGAGCAGTTTCTCTGGTGCTGCATGCCTGTCAAAATCTGGATTTTAGGCGGTGTTTCGGATTATGGTTTTTGAGACTCTATTGAAAAGATTCCTCGGCCACTTCTACTGTCCCTGATTTCAGAGAGCCCGACGTGGTTCATGAAGAGCCGTAAGGGTATCTCAGTAAGCAGTCTTAAGGTTTTTCTTTTGTCTTTTTACTCGGTTTCTTCCTCGCTGATTCTATCTTGCTGCGGTCTCTGTGCTTTGCTTTCATATCTCCCCAGTGATTCCCTAGCTCTTTTTTTTTAAATGCTGAGGCAGCCTTTATTTGTTTCTTGAGATTTCTCATTCTCGTATTGGTGTTATCAATCCTTTACCGGTGTCAATTTTTTAAGCTGTCTCTTCCGCTTTCATTAGTTTGTAAATGAAAGGATACACCAAAAGAAGCGAGGGACCCAGAGAAG
The DNA here is from genome assembly GCA_033310375.1 of Conus canariensis. NCBI lineage: Eukaryota > Metazoa > Mollusca > Gastropoda > Neogastropoda > Conidae > Conus > Conus canariensis. Next base: position 7,675,067 of record CM065729.1, read on the forward strand.
TACTACTGTCAACTACCGAACCAGCCAGCCGGGAGCATGCTGCACCAACCATTGGAAGACTGTGCTGTGCTGATCTAGGGTGCGGGTACACACGGGTATTCCATTAAGATGTAAAGGGACATATCTGTTGTTTTACTCACTAGGCGTCCCTAGAGGTTGCATCTAAAATTTCCACAGATGTGGCTAGGTTTGGTCCAATATTTCGTTCGACGTCAGCGCACCTAGTTTATAAACCATTATCTCCCTTTCCTTTTCTGTACTTTCAGGAGAATGGCTGAGTGTCTAGGATATGACATCGAAAACCTATACAAATTCATTACCCTTTCTTCGATTTAGTGCAGATTTTACACAATGAAGTCTTTTACTGGCAGCACTACACAGTTTCTAACCTTTTTCAACCGAGGCACACTTGTAAATGTAAGTCCAAGGTCTGAGTTTTTATTTTCTACCTCTGTCTTGATTATTCATTCCAGTCTTCGTTTTACATGTCCCATCAAATGTGCATGCAAAGGACAGGTGTAGAGAGAAAGGCGACATCATCTACGAATCAAAGAGAGAGCCCAGTAGGATACTGAAGCAGTTGAGAAACGTTTTCATATGAACTGCTGGTGTGGTTGATAAGATTTTCAATGAGTCAATAACACAGCGTAAGGCCGATCACGACACTGTCGAGCTTTCAACATTCTGAACATACTCAGTACTGATCATAAACGGACACAGACTAGAAGTAAAAGTACGTACACGCTATTATTTTGAATTTGGCTGTCTAGGGAGTACCGCCCGCTATGGACTCGATCACTAACCGTCACCCTTCTTAAGAAAGGACATATCTGACAGTACTAAAACCATCGAACTACCAGTTTCATCAGTCATGCCGGCAAAGTAATGCGCGGTGACATTCTCAACAGATTACAGCCGCTAACAGACATGATTGTTTTGCTGAATAACAGGCAGGATTCCGCAGAAATATATCTTACATGAAGAGACCTTTAACCTGTATGTCCTCTGGATAGAGGATCTCCACAACCGGAGTGAGTTCTACCATATTTTCACAGACTCCCAGAAAGCGTTAGACGGTCTGATAGGAGGCGCCATGGCCAGTCATTAAGGAAATTTAACACTGGGCAAAAGCTAATGAATACCATCCACCAACTTTTCTCCTAGGCGCAGTGCTCACGTAGGGTTCTATTGGACAGCGTTTCATGATTTGGTTGCTGTTCGTCAGGGCCGTCTTCTTTCTTCCACACTTTTCATCATATTTTTGGAACGCATTATGACTGATGCACTTGAAGAACATGTCAACAGAATCGTTACTGAAGGAATATTCCTCAGCACCATTCGATTTGCAGATGGCATCTGTGGCATGGCAGGCAATGGTCAAGAACTCGCCGAGCTCGCTCAGATACAGGACTAAATCTCAACAAGACATAGTATGGAAACCTGCGCTAGGAAGGCTAGGCTTATACCCAGCAAGAATAGATTTTTCTTTTTAAAGAATCCTTTAGCTCTTGTCACACCGGAAAGTTGCATGACGGTGATTTTCTGTAAACATGGCATACTACACTCTGGTCCTTTGTGTTTTATTGCAGCAAGTGAACACCATTCCCAGTTAAACTGCACACTGCATACGGCATACTAAAAGAGAAATGACAGGAGGGGAAAGAACACTCGAGAATTTTCAGATTCATTGTCAATTTTGACGACACGTACGTCTTGTAACGTTCTGACGATGTTTTTAATTTTCACTCTCTAGAAAACAAACAATCTTCTGTCAAACATACATTTTTCTGTGGCCTTCGTAGCCACCAAGGGCTTTATTTGAAAACATGTTTACACTGATTGCATTGAATGGACCTCTCCTCCTTCACTGCCTTTTAATGTATACTTCATTCTTTTTTCAACACAGTCTCTTACTTTTTTACGCCTCGTTGGGTTTAAATATCTCCCCATCTTGCCCTTTTCCGACATGTCCTTCCGGCACGTTGCAAGAGTCCTATGTCTAGCGGTCCCTGTTCCTTGCTAAGGACACTGTGCATCACGACACAGCCAACGCTCGTTCACATCCTTTCTTGCACGATTAACTGGATATCTACGGAATGCTAAATGTTACATAAAAATGTTTTGTAGCTACTTAAGCATGCTGCATATGTCCTAGAATGGAATCCTCAGAAAAGTGGAGACTGAACCACGCTTCCAATCAGTTATAGTTGTAATGTGAGCAACTGAACTCATGCTCATGATTTAGAAATCAAACTGTTGGGAGAGGGGAAAGTTTGTGTTTGAGACAAATTGTTAATTACTTTTCCAATTCAAATCCACCTTATTTTACGCTATCTTCTTACATATACCATAACATTACTTTTTAATCGCACGATGTGTGTCGCTTTGTGTCACTTTCCATTTTGACTCTCTTACTGAATGTAACGGGTCTCTGTTAATCCAATGTATATCACAACAGCATTCAAAATCAAGTTAAATGTGCTATGTCTATGGTATACGCGTGATATTTATCTCCCTATACCTGCATATAACGCATAGTATTTATCCATGACAAAAGAGGCTAAACATGTCACAAACACCAGGTAAATATTCTAACAAATACAGAATTCGACGTCACAACCGTCGAGTGTTATGTCGAACAGTTCAACAGCTGGACGGTCAACCTTTCCTCCACTCCTCTGGCTTATTAATGGGTTTGACAATGAGGATAAGAACAGAGGAGACCACTGAAATCAGAAGAAAGAACCAGAATAACAGTCGATCCATGACGTGAGCAACAACTCTCCACTCCGTGACAATGTCCTGGTGATGATCCGTCTGGGATTTCTGACTTCTCATCGCCATTGGCTGAGCCGTTTCCTCTTCTGCGACGTCTCTATCACCGTCTGTGGCACACGGCTTGTTACTGGGTCTGTGGGGAATGATTTCAGAGTCCTCGATGGTCAGCTCACACACAGCATGGGAACTGCCACTGCTTAACCTGGAAAGTGTGCTGCTGAGTCCCTCAGAAATACTGAAGGTGGCACGGAAATCTTTCCTCATTCCCAGAGAGAGAATGTCTTCGTTCTTCCCAGCACCCTCCCGTTTGACACACGTTTGGCGACAGCTGTCCGGGCGATGTCCCTGCACGCAGGATGCAGACTGCTTGGCCATCATGGGGGGCTGAGGGAGCACCAGGTCAGGGGAAGAGTTCGTTCTGGCGCGCTGAAGACACAGCCGATTGGTGCACAGCACAGCGGGGCCCTCATGACCCATGGCCTGTGGTTTATCCCTCATGACAACTTGGTGTATATGCGCATGGCGCACGTGGTTCAGTGAAGAATCTGAACTGGGGCTGAGAGGTCCTTCTCCTGTCGTCGTTCCCTGACTGACCGTGCGCGTCACGTCACGACCACAGCCTATGAAGCCACCAGCGACGCCCTTGGCGGAACATGGGGAACAGATGGATCCGTTGCTCTGAGGACAGGCGTTGAAGCACTCCTCAGAAATCTTCCACACGTTTGAGGCTGGAGGACCTAAGAACTCGAGCGGGGAATTCAGCTTCAGCCCATTGTCAGCCTTGATGTTCTGAGGGTGATAGATCTGTGGCCGGTCATACGGTGGCACTGACACAGAAGTACTCAAGGCTGTGCCTTTCACGATGGCCAGCCTGTCGTCCAGCCCGAGTCTCTCCTGTTCCCAGCAGTAAGCGCTCTGTGCCAGGTTTTCGGGCACCTGAACCTGGATGTTCCTGGGAACGTTGATACACCGGACACTTGTCTGCATCGCTGCGGACACGTGCTTGGACACCACAGCGCCATTGCAGGTTATCGCCCCTCTTCCCTCGCCTCCAAGAGAAGACACGAACCCACCGGCAGACGAGTTCAGGAGTTGGTCTTTTTGTTCTTTACCTTCCGCAGCGTGACATGTCAGATTTACAGGTGAAGTGTTCCAGTTGGATCCAGCATTATTCGCATGATTATGACCAGCGGCTGGCAGAACCTTTTGCCCTGGGACAGGTTCTTGTTGTGGGGGAATCTTTCTCCCTGGTTGGGTGTGTGACTGTAGCCTGGTGTTGAGGTAGCGGTAGTGGTAGTGGATGTGACAGAGGCAGACCAGAGGCGCCAGGATGTCCACCACGAGAGTCCAGACCCAGCGAGGCACACGCTTCTGATGAGGACCCACGTGATGCAGCTGTAGCACGAAGACCGTCAGGATGATGGACAGTGACGTCATGGCCATCGTCACCGTCAGGTAAATGCCTGCACACAGGAGAAGCAACAGGTGGTTGCTGTGTCAAAGAAGCAGGAGAAGCAACAGGTGGTTGCTGTGTCAAAGAAGCAGGAGAAGCAACAGGTGCTTGCTGTGTCAAAGAAGCAGGGGAGGTCTGGCGGGCATCTGACGTGCCAGTCACCAGAGATTGAAAGATATGAAAGCTATCGCTCTGCAACCTTCATGGACATACAGATTGGAGCCAAACTAAACTATCCACTTCTGCAGGCACACATACGTACGTACGCATGCACACACGCACGCACATATACACACATACACACACGCGCGCCACACACACACACACACACACACATGAGAGAGAGAGAGAGAGACAGACAGAGACAGAGAGACAGAGACAAAGACACAGAAAGAGAATTCCACATGTTTTCAAATCCACGATAAAAAATAGTACATTTTTTGTCTCTCGAAGTATCATTTTGTACAGAAGTCGTTTAACTATATTATCAGATATGGAAATGAGATGAAATATAAAAACACGTAACAACAGCAGTACAGCAGCAGCAGCAGCACTAGCAGCAACAGCAGCAGCAGCAGCAGCAGCAGCAGCAAAAGCAGCAGCAGAAGCAGCAGCAGCAGTTGTTTTAGTGGTAGTAATTATCTTTTTATATCAGACTGACAGAGCCAAACAGTGTTGGCGATTTAGAAAGGGGGTTACTATACTGTTCTGCATACAATGAATTATAGTCTGCAGATGAGTCAAATCAGGAAACAAAATCATTTTCCCACCACATATCGTAAGCAAAGTTTAAAGAGAAACTAGATTTGGAAAAATATGACAGTCAAAATGATGATTATGATGATGATAATGATGACGATGATGATGATGATGATGATGATGATGATGATGATGATGTGTGTGTGTGTGTGTGTGTGTGTGTGTGTGTGTGTGTGTGTATGTGTGTGTGTGTGTGTGTGTGTGTGTGTGTGTGTGTGTGTGTATGTGTGTATGTGTGTGTGTGTGTGTGTGTGTGTGTGTGTGTGTGTGTGTGTGTGTGTGTGTGTTTCAATAATGTGCCCACACCGACAGAGCCGTTTCCACAAATCACAACTGCAAACAATGTATGCAATCCTTAAGTAATAACAACGCACTGATGGTTCCTGTATTGTGCGGGTTTTTTTTGTAGCAAGTCTCATTGTTGACTGTCTTGATACAATCTTTTACTTCTCTGAGGAACATCTGACAATTATTTCACCTCAATTCTTTCTCCATAGCTACCTCCCTTCTTTCATGTATAATAAATAAAAATGTAATTTCAAAACATGTGTTGACGATTCGAACGTGGATGTGATTGCCACTGCCATCGTCACCTCAATGAAGGGCTGAGCACTCCACTACTGTCACAATATAAATGATGAGAATAGCATTGATAAGTATCAAAATTCCCGAAAAGTGAACAGGGTATATGTTTCTAGGTTCCATTAGTGTGCATGTCTGAATTCAGATAGGCTTGAATGTGATCAGTGTGCTGGGGTAGCGATCAGATTTGTTCCAAACAGCATGTACATCATGTAGCGATCAGAGTTGTTCCAAACAGCATATACATCATGTAGCGATCAGAGTTGTTCCAAACAGCATATACACCATCTGATTACATGTGCTAGTTACAGAGTTGTCTTTAAAAAATAACTCTTTCTCCCTCTACCTTTCTCTCCCCTCTCTGCACAGTCCCTCTTCCCTGCAAGTACAGTTTTTTTTTAACCCTCTCTATCCCCTCCTTCTTCTCCACCACCTCCCCCCTCCCCCCTTTCCCTCGCCTTTCCCCCCTTTCCCGCTCTTCTCTTCCCCACTTTTGTATCTTTGTTAGTGTACGATTTACATAAACGTTTGAAAACGTATGAATGTATGCATGCATGCAAGTATGTGTGTATGTATGAACGTACGTACGTATGTATGTATCTATGCTTGTATGTGTGAATGTATTTATGTATGTATGAATGTATGTATGTATGCATACATGCATTGTGTATGTATGTATGTATGTATGTATGTATGTATGTACGTACGTATATATGTATGTATGTATGTATGTATAACTTGAAAATATAAAGGTAAAGAAAAAAGGTACCTTTCAGAGAACGCTTCAACGTTTCGTGCTGTAAGCACTTGGTCACGAAGTGAAGTGTTGAGGTTGTAGGGGAAGCTGGCAGGTTTCTTGTGACCACAGTTCAGCCAAAAAGGTAGGGGAGGGGGTGGGGAAAAGGTGAACTGTGTTAATATGGTCAACAAAGAGGTGGGGCAAAGAGGGGGTGGGGAAAGGTGGGAGGGAGAGGACCATCTGGGTGGTGGTTTACGGAGAAAGGGGAGGGGGTGATGGTAAGGAAAACATGGTATAGAACATGGTATAGAACATGGGGGGGGGGGGGGGGGGGGAGCAGGAGGGGGGGAAGGGGGGGGGGGTTGCAGCTTGAGAGAAACAAGTTTATTCCCTGACATTGAGTCCATAAGGACTCAAAGTGCCAAGGCGTTGTATCAGCTGGCTTTCCATGAATTTGCGGTATTGGCCCTCTTTTTGTCCATTGCGCCAAAGCGCTGTCACTCTGATGTGCGACAGGTTATGGTATTCAGAAGTAAAGTGGTTTGCCACTGGTGTATCTTTTCCTGTCAGAATATTGTCCCTGTGTTCTTTGAAGCGATCATTGAGTGATCTGTATGTTTCTCCTACATACATCATGGCACACAAGGTACAGGTCAGGACATAAACAACATTTTGAGTTTGGCATGTGAAATGGGATTTCACCTGAAACTTATGATCTGATGGGCCTTGGATAGTTGTTGCAGGGTTAATAAAAGTACAGGTTTTACATTTAGGTTTCTTGCAAGGGAAATTGCCAGCTTGAGCAGAAGGGTGCGTAGAGTGGAAGGCAGCATGCACAAGATGGTCACCAAGGCTTTTGTCCCTCTTGAAAGCCACAAGTGGAGGTTGGTTGAATGTATCTTTCAGTGTTGGATCGTTCCTAAGGATCGAGAAGTTGCGACATAGAATGTTTTTCACGGGTATGTTATGTGGGTAATAGGTCAAAGTCAGTATGCATCGGTCCGTCTCTGCAGCATCCACTTCTTTGCTTTTGAGAGCTTGGCATCTTGGAATAGACTTGGCTCGTTCCAGGGCTGATTGTATCAAGGCTAAAGGGTAACCTCTGGCAGTGAAAAAAGTAGCCATGGTTGTTGCCTCTTTCACAAAAGCCCTGTCTGAGCTACAGAGTCTGCGCAGCCTCAGGAACTGGGAAAAAGGGATGCTGTCTTTCGATGCAGGTGGCTGGCTGGATGAGGAGAGAAGGTACGAATGAGAATCTGTTGGTTTATAATGTACTGTAGTATGGAGGGATCGTGATGAGAATCTGTTGGTTTATAATGTACTGTAGTATGGAGGGATCGTGATGAGAATCTGTTGGTTTATAATGTACTGCAGTATGGAGGGATCGTGATGAGAATCTGTTGGTTTATAATGTACTGCAGTATGGAGGGATCGTGATGAGAATCTGTTGGTTTATAATGTACTGCAGTATGGAGGGATCGTGATGAGAATCTGTTGGTTTATAATGTACTGCAGTATGGAGGGATCGTGATGAGAATCTGTTGGTTTATAATGTACTGCAGTATGGAGGGATCGTGATGAGAATCTGTTGGTTTATAATGTACTGCAGTATGGAGGGATCGTGATGATAATCTGTTGGTTTATAATGTACTGCAGTATGGAGGGATCGTGATGAGAATCTGTTGGTTTATAATGTACTGTAGCATGGAGGGATCGTGATGAGAATCTGTTGGTTTATAATGTACTGTAGCATGGAGGGATCGTGATGAGAATCTGTTGGTTTATAATGTACTGCAGTATGGAGGGATCGTGATGAGAATCTGTTGGTTTATAATGTACTGCAGTATGGAGGGATCGTGATGAGAATCTGTTGGTTTATAATGTACTGCAGTATGGAGGGATCGTGATGAGAATCTGTTGGTTTATAATGTACTGCAGTATGGAGGGATCGTGATGAGAATCTGTTGGTTTATAATGTACTGTAGCATGGAGGGATCGTGATGAGAATCTGTTGGTTTATAATGTACTGCAGTATGGAGGGATCGTGATGAGAATCTGTTGGTTTATAATGTACTGTAGTATGGAGGGATCGTGATGAGAATCTGTTGGTTTATAATGTACTGTAGCATGGAGGGATCGTCATGTCTTTCTGGATGTTGGTTTATAATGTACTGCAGTATGGAGGGATCGTGATGAGAATCTGTTGGTTTATAATGTACTGTAGTATGGAGGGATCGTGATGAGAATCTGTTGGTTTATATGTACTGTAGTATGAGGATCGTGATGAGATCTGTTGTTATAATGTACTGTAGCATGGAGGGATCGTCAGTCTTTCTGCATGTTGACAAGTATGTCGCGAAAAGCAAGGGACGAGTCAGAAATTTCATAGGTAAACTTGAGGGATGGATGGAAGTTGTTCGCGAACTGAATGAAGTCAAGAAGTTCTTGCTTAGGGAGCGTGAATATGCCAAAGCAATCATCGATGAATCTTCTAAAGACTTCTGGTAGGTGTCCAGGAAATTGGGAGAAGATCCGGGATTCAACGTAACCCATGAACAGGCAAGCATACGATGGACCCATTCGTGTCCCCATTGCAACTCCCTTTGTCTGTTGATAAAATTCATCACCGAACTCAAAAGTGTTGAGGGTCAAGACAAGCTCTGTCAAGCGTAAAATAGTAGTTGTGTCAACTTTCAAGGAACTCTGGGTCATGAAGTGTTTCACAGCAGACAGTCCATCTTGATGCGGGATGTTAGTGTATAGTGAAGTAACATCCATAGTAAACAAAAAACGGTATTCAGTGTCTTGTGGGAAGAAGTATTTGTTCAGGATCTGTAGAGCGTGATTGGTATCTTTCACATATGTTGGCAAGGATTGGACAAGAGGCTGAAACAACTGGTCAAGGAACTGGGAGACTTGAACTGTAGGACAGGAGCAGGCTGAGACAATAGGTCTGCCTGGGTTATCAGGTTTATGAATCTTTGGCAGTAGATAGAATTTAGATGTACGGGGTTCTTTAATGATGGCTCTTATGGCTTCCGTGGGTAGAATGTCTTTGGAGACTAGTTCTTTGATAGTTTTCCTCACTAGTGCGTTGTCTTGCTTAACTGTAGAGGTTTTAATGGAAATGTAGTTTGTTGGGTCACAGAGTTGACGTCTGGCTTCCTTTTCACAGAGGTCTTTATGCCAAACCAGCACAGCTCCTCCCTTGTCTGCTCGTTTTATGATAATGTCTGTTCTCTGCTTCAGTTCACTTAATGCTTGTTGTTCAGCCTGAGTAAGATTGGATCTTTTCATAGGAGATGGGTTCAGCTGGTTGATTTCTTGTTTGCTTTTTTCTATCTAGTAGTCCAGAGGAGGAAACTGTCCATCTTTAGGAGTCCAGTCACTCTGTTGACGAGGAAAAAGCTTCCCTAGGTCATCTGGGTCAGTTTGGGTGGTGGATAGAGAGCAGTTATCGAAGTAGGCAGCAAGGCGAAGACGGCGAAAAAAGCGCTGACAGTCGTACAGCGTGTCGGTTCTATGAGTATGGGGTTGTAGTGGGACAAATTTCAGACCCTTAGGTAGTAAATGTCGTTGGGCATCAGTAAGGGGTAGGCTGTCAGGGATTGTGACAACAAGGTTTTCTTCCGCTGGTAGTTGGTTTTCCTTTGAGAGAGTAAAAGGTTGTTTCTTGGGTGAAAGTGTCTCAAGCTTGGAAGATTTTGTTGTTTGAAGGGAAGTATGCAACTAACGGTTGGCGATCTGTGTAGTTTGGATAATCAGTAGGGAAGTGGGCTTGCTACACAGGT
>CM065729.1:7697668-7705168 GCA_033310375.1 Conus canariensis
CCACAAAGACTTCAAAAGAAAAAGAAAAAGGTTAACATATAAAACAGTAAGAGTTTGCCATGCCACTCAGCTGGTTGTTCAAGAAGCAATGACGTCCACCAATCCATCTGAAAGAAGGAATGACGTCCACCAATCCATCTGATTACCGAAAGGCAAGTAGAGGACGTGACGTCACTCACCTGATCGTCGAAGGGGAAGTAGGTGATGTCGATTTTGCAGGAGGAGCGGAACTTGGCCGGAGGGGGCCAAAAGACGTTGCCGGATGACGTCACCATAGCCTTGCTATTCATGTAGCCGGCGGTGTAGTCGTCTGCACTGGAAATACCATTCACACCAGAAATCTGTGTCAGCGAACTGATGAAGCTTCAGCCAAATGAATAAACAAATGTGTAGCTTCGGCAGTTAAAAAGGGTGGAAAAATAGGAGAACAAATGAAAGAGAGACAGAGACAGAGAGAGGGAGGGAGAGAAAGAGAGAGAGGGGGAGGGTAAGTGAAAAAAGGAAGGGAAGAAACCAAGAACGAAAGAAAGAAAGAAAGAAATTGAGACATCTTTTTTTGTGAAAATGTTTGTTTTCTAGTTGTGGGCATCGCTCGCTCATTTTGGAATCAGTCATCCTGTCAGTAATAGATACAGAAAATAACACGAAAGAGTGAAGTTTTAACCAAGTAGTATGTCTGCAAATGGCTTTGTCATCTTTTAACCAAATCCTCACAAATCCTTCACTCATTTTCCTTATTACCCTTTCTTCTCATTTGCTCGTCAATGAACAGTAAATCAATCCGTCGACCACACTATCCGAAATAAAGTCAAAATAATTCTTCTGTTATAGAAGTCAATGCTACAAAGTCGAGATGTTTCTGTTGTAGTAGAAGACAGTGGGAGAAAGTCAAGATGTTTCTACTGTAATAGCAACATTGTCATGACGTCAAGATGATCTTGTAATAAAGGACAATGCTATAATGTCAAGATGTCTCTCCTGTAATAGAGGACAATATGATTGAAGCCAAGATGCTTTTCTTGTAAAAGAGAACAATGTCATCAAATCAAAATCTTTCTCCCTGGAATAGAGGACAATATCATGACGTCAGGATGTTTGTCTTGTAATTGAGGGCAATGCTATAAAATCCAGATGTTCTTCCTGTAATAGGTGACAATGCTATAAAATCAACATGTGGCTCCTGTAATCGAGGCCAATAGTATCAAGTCAAAATGTTTTTCCTGTATTAAAGGTAGAGGTTGTAAAGTCAAGATGTTTCTCTTGTAATAGAGGATAATGCTTTAAAGTCAAGATGTTTCTCTTGTAATAGAGGATAATGCCATAGTCAAGATGTTTCTCCTGTGATAGAGGATAATGCCATAGTCAAGATGTTTCTCCTGTGATAGAGGATAATGCCATAGTCAAGATGTTTCTCCTGTAGTAGAGGATAATGCCATAGTCAAGATGTTTCTCATGTGATAGAGGATAATGCCATAGTCAAGATGTTTCTCCTGTGATAGAGGATAATGCCATAGTCAAGATGTTTCTCCTGTGATAGAGGATAATGCCATAGTCAAGATGTTTCTCCTGTGATAGAGGATAATGCCATAGTCAAGATGTTTCTCCTGTGATAGAGAATAATGCCATAAGTCAAGATATTTCTCATGTAGTAAAGGATAATGCCATAGTCAAGATGTTTCTCCTATAGTAGAGGATAATGCCATAGTCAAGATGTTTCTCCTGTAGTAGAGGACAATGCCATAATATTAAGATGTTTTTCCTGTGATAGAGGATAATGCCGTAAGTCAAGATGTTTCTCCTGTGATAGAGGATAATGCCATACTCAAGATGTTTCTCCTGTGATAGAGGATAAGGCCAAAGTCAAGATATTTCTCCTGTGATAGAGGACAATGCCATAAGTCAAGATATTTCTTCTGTGATAGAGGACAATGCCATAGTCAAGATATTTCTCCTGTGATAGAGGATAATGCCATAAGTCAAGATATTTCTCCTGTGATAGAGGACAATGCCATAGTCAAGATGTTTCTCCTGTGATAGAGGACAATGCCATAAGTCAAGATGTTTCTCCTCTGGTAGAGGCTAAAGCCATGACATCAAGATGTTTCTTCTTTAATAGAGAATAATGCCATAAAGTCAACATATTTCTCCTATTATAGAGGATAATGCCATGAAGTCGAGATGTTTCTCCTGTGATAGAGGGTAATGCTGTAAGGTCACGATCTTTCTCCTGCGATAGAGGACAATGTTATGAATCGAGATTTTTCTCCTGTAATAGAGGACAATGCAATACAATCAAGATCTGTCTCTTGTAAAAGATGACAATGTCATGAAGTCAAGATTCTTCTCCTTTCATAGGGGATAATGTCATACGGTCAAGAGTCTTCTTCTATAAGAGAGGATAATGTTGTGAAGTCATGTTGTTTTTCGTGAAGTAGAGGATAATGTCATGAAATCAAGGTTTTTCACTTGTTATAGAGGATAATGTTATGAAGTTGTGATGTTTTTCGTGACGTAGAGGATAATATCATGAAATCAAGGTTTTTCACTTGTTATAGAGGATAATGTTATGAAGTTATGATGTTTTTCGTGACGTAGAGGATAATATCATGAAATCAAGGTTTTTCACCTGTAATAGAGGTTAATGTCATAACGTCAAGATTTTTTTCTTCTGTAATAGAGGATAATGTCGGTTCAAACAGATTTTGCTCTGTAATAGAGGATTTTTTCCCAACTGTAATAGAGGTTAATGTCCTAATGTTAATGTTTCTGCGGTAATAGAGGATAATATCATGAGCCAAGATTTATCTCCTGTAATAGACGATAATGTCATGAAGTCAATATTTTTCCTCTGTTATAGAGGATAATGTAATGAAGTCAAGATTTTTCTCCTGTAATTGTAGGCAGGTTCAGGATGTCAAGATGTTTCTCCTGTATAGAGGGTTTGTTTCTCCTGTAAAAGAGGATAATGTCACAAAGTCAACAACTGTATCCTGTAGTAGAGGATAATGTCATGAAGCCAAGATTTTTTCTCCTGTGACAGAAGATAATGTCATGAAGTCAAGATTTCTCTCCTGTATTAGAGGACGATATAATGAAGTCAAATCCGTGTACCTTATATCGAGGGCAAATATACCAACAGATTTCTTCACCTCTTGTCTAAAACCAATGTTACGAAGTCTGATCTTATCACCTGTGATGACGGTCAGTGTTACAAAGCCAGTTATTTTCTCCTGCAATGGAGGAGAACGTCATTGTCTTCTCTTTTTTTTTTATAGAAACACTGACACAAAATTAATTCTTCTCACGTGTCATTAAGGCCAACACAGGAATCCAGATCTTCTCACCTGTTCTAGGAGACAACGTCGAGTTGCCGGATCTTCTCACCAGTTGAAGAGGAAAGTATTGAGGAAAAAAAGCCAGGTCTTCTCATTTGACGTGGAGGACAATGTCGGAAAGCCAGATCTCCCCTCTTATCATAGAGGACAATGTCGTGAAGTCAGTCTTCTCACTGTCATCAAGGATAATGTCATGAAGCCAGAGTTCCTTTTTGTTATGACGGACGATCTCACAAAATCAGATCTCATCATTTATGGAGGGCGATTTTCGGGAAGCATAACTTCTCACTTTTTATTATTATTATTTTTTTTTATAGAGGACAATGTCGTGAAACCAGTCTTCTCACCTGATAGAAAGTATTCTGTCACGAAGCCAATGTTCTCATGTGTTATAAAGGACGATGTCTTGAAATAAGATCGTCGCACCCGTTATAGAAAGCGATGTCGGGAAGCCTCATCTTCCCACCTGTTATAGAGGACGAGATGTTCTCACCTGTTATCAAGGACGACTTCTCACCTGTTATAGAAGGCGATATCGGGAATCCTAATTTTCTCATGCATTACAGAGGACGATGTCGGGAAGGCAAATCTCCTCAGATGCTATAGAGTCATGAAGCCAGATTTTCTCACATGTTATAGAGGACAATGTCGGTTACCCAAATCTTCTAATCAGTTAGACAGAACGATGTCGTTAAACCAGATCTTTTCAGTAGTTATAGAGGAAGATGTCGTTAAGCCAAATCTTCTCACCTGCTATAGAGGAAGATGTCGTTAAGCCAAATCTTCTCACCTGTAATAGAGGGAGATGTCGTTAAGCCAAATCTTCTCACCTGTTGTAGAAGATGTCGTTAATCCAAATCTTCTCACCTGTTATAGAGGAAGATGTCGTTAAGCCAGATCTTCTCACTAGTTAGTAGAGGAAGATGTCGTTAAGCCAAATCTTCTCACCTGTTATAGAGGAAGATGTCGCTAAGCCAAATCTTCTCAAATGTTATAGAGCGCAATGTCAGGAAGCCAAATCTTCTCACCTGTTATAGAGGAAGATGTCATTAAGCCAAGTTCTCTAACTAGTTACAGAGGAAGATGTCGTTAAGCTAAATCTTCTCACCTGTTATAGAGCACGTCAGAAAGCCAAATCTTCTCACCTGTTATAGAGGAAGATGTCGTTAAGCCAAATCTTCTCACCTGTTATAGAGCACGATGTCGGGAAGCCAGATCTTCTCACCTGTTATAGAGCACGATGTCGGGAAGCCAGATCTTCTCACCTGTTATAGAGGAAGATGTCGTTAAGCCAAATCTTCTCACCTGTTATAGAGCACGATGTCGGGAAGCCAGATCTTCTCACCTGTTATAGAGCACGATGTCGGGAAGCCAGATCTTCTCACAGGGGATCCTGAGGATCTTCAGCCCATTGTAGTGCCGGGGATCCCACACCAGCCGCTCATCCTGCCATTCCTGTCCGCAGGCAGGGGAGTGAAGACAGTGACAACGATGAAGATGATTTATATCCCCTTTAAACTGAAGTCTGTCTTTTAAAGTTAAATATCTTAACTGGGACAGCTTTAGATGTTTGCCCAGGTTTTATTGTCATTTGTGTTTGTGCAAGCCCTGCTTAAACATGTTCGCTTGTGGAGCGATGTTCATTGTTTCAGCTAGGAATTTTCTGAGAGTAATGTATTAAACCATGTGGCCTTTTATCCACTCGCTACTGACCCCTAAAGGCTGTGTCATTTATGCTTCCGGTTTTTGATGTTCAGAAAAATTTAAGCTCTCAGCGCGCTAAAACAAATTCAATCTTCTGCTTCACTGCGCGCTCTTGTTCGCTTTCTGGCGACAATGGTTATGCAGACAGGGTCGTCTGCTCCGCTTTTGGGGAGGTTTTTTTTTCATGGTTATATGGAAATGCTTCTCATCAGCGGGTCACCTGGATCCCCCAGCAAGCCTGAAGAGCTGTTCACTAAGCGAAACAGCTATCGCTCTGGGGTTCTGTTGATTTTTGCTTTGGAGGAATAATACAACAAAAAACACTTACTAGAGGAAGATTTCATGTCATACAACTTGCCATTCGGAGAACACATGTCTATCTTTTTTAATTTCAATTGGGACGGATTTTTGAAATTGGAGAGCCCAATTCTTAACTGCTGTCAACTTACGTGACTGAAAATACTTGCGTAATTTAACAGTAGAGTTGACATCTTTTGACCTCTCTTGCATCCTTAAATGGATCCCCAAGCATAGGCTCGCAGATTTCCCCCCTACATGTACTACTACTTGCATGATTACTGATGTTGTTCAGTGACTTAGTTCTTTATTATTCTTTCTTTTCCCTTTACTTTTTCAATCCTTCGCTGGCTGTTTTGGGGTGCTGCTGGATTCTAGTATTTGAACCGTCGTGATGAGAATTCCACTGATATACAGACTGTGGTATATCTCCATGTGATGCCGAGAGAGCACCGACATATACAGACTGTGGTATATCTCCATGTGATGCCGAGAGAGCACCGACATATACAGACTTGGTATATCTCCATGTGATGCCGAGAGAGCACCGACATATACAGACTGTGGTATATCTCCATGTGATGCCGAGAGAGCACCGACATTTAAAAGACTGTGGTATATCTCCATGTGATGCCGAGAGAGCACCGACATGTACAGACTGTGGTATATCTCCATGTGATGCCGAGAGAGCACCGACATGTACAGACTGTGGTATATCTCCATGTGATGCCGAGAGAGCACCGACATGTACAGACTGTGGTATATCTCCATGTGATGCCGAGAGAGCACCGACATGTACAGACTGTGGTATATCTCCATGTGATGCCGAGAGAGCACCGACATGTACAGACTGTGGTATATCTCCATGTGATGCCGAGAGAGCACCGACATGTACAGACTGTGGTATATCTCCATGTGATGCCGAGAGAGCACCGACATGTACAGACTGTGGTATATCTCCATGTGATGCCGAGAGAGCACCGACATGTACAGACTGTGGTATATCTCCATGTGATGCCGAGAGAGCACCGACATGTACAGACTGTGGTATATCTCCATGTGATGCCGAGAGAGCACCGACATGTACAGACTGTGGTATATCTCATGTGATGCCGAGAGAGCACCGACATGTACAGACTGTGGTATATCTCCATGTGATGCCGAGAGAGCACCGACATGTACAGACTGTGGTATATCTCCATGTGATGCCGAGAGAGCACCGACATGTACAGACTGTGGTATATCTCCATGTGATGCCGAGAGAGCACCGACATGTACAGACTGTGGTATATCTCCATGTGATGCCGAGAGAGCACCGACATGTACAGACTGTGGTATATCTCCATGTGATGCCGAGAGAGCACCGACATGTACAGACTGTGGTATATCTCCATGTGATGCCGAGAGAGCACCGACATGTACAGACTGTGGTATATCTCCATGTGATGCCGAGAGAGCACCGACATGTACAGACTGTGGTATATCTCCATGTGATGCCGAGAGAGCACCGACATGTACAGACTGTGGTATATCTCCATGTGATGCCGAGAGAGCACCGACATGTACAGACTGTGGTATATCTCCATGTGATGCCGAGAGAGCACCGACATGTACAGACTGTGGTATATCTCCATGTGATGCCGAGAGAGCACCGACATGTACAGACTGTGGTATATCTGCATGTGATGCCGAGAGAGCACCGACATGTACAGACTGTGGTATATCTGCCATGTGATGCCGAGAGAGCACCGACATATACAGACTGTGGTATATCTCCATGTGCATGCCGAGAGAGCACCGACATATACAGACTGTGATATATCTCCATGTGATGCCGAGAGAGCACCGACATTACAGACTGTGGTATATCTCCATGTGATGCCGAGAGAGCACCGACATTACAGACTGTGGTATATCTCCATGTGATGCCGAGAGAGCACCGACATATACAGACTGTGGTATATCTCCATGTGATGCCGAGAGAGCACCGACATATACAGACTGTGGTATATCTCCATGTGCATGCCGAGAGAGCACCGACATATACAGACTGTGGTATATCTCCATGTGATGCCGAGAGAGCACCGACATATACAGACTGTGGTATATCTCCATTATGCCGAGAGAGCACCGACATATACAGACTGTGGTATATCTCCATTTC
>CM065729.1:7715168-7722668 GCA_033310375.1 Conus canariensis
ACAGACTCACTGTTTGTGATTACTCTGGACATCTTTACCTTGATAACATTAATAAATCTTGACCGTTTAGCTATGTAGCAGCTTTGGAAAGACAGTTACCTTTGAAAGCTGAACACATGTGTCATCTGTTAACAACTTGAATGTTCTTTTCGTATCCGCTATGAACGGGGCATCGCTTGTGTAAGCTCTTAGAACGTGACAACTTCTAGAGTAACCGATACCAGGTTGACAGCTCTACGACAGTTCTTGGTACCTTTTCGGGTATTCTGACGACCCTTAAAATCGTGACAACACAACCTTAAGCCCTTAACAACATACAAGCTCACGTGACTCAAACGCCAGCTCTACCATTTGATTGTTCTTGTCGAAAGTCGATGACATCTTCACAGCTCTTCTGACATTGCTGACTACTTAACAGCTCTTCTGACAGCTCCTGCTAGCTTGACAGTTTCAGACAATTTGAACTTTAGCAGCTTCTGTTCATATAGCGTTGGTGTTTCCTGTTACATCAGTTAACAAGCTAACTGTTCATTAACAATTCCTTATCAAGCTAACAGCTCACTGAAAATTTCTTCAGAAGCCATCAGCCCATTGAAAGCTCTTGAACGAGCTAACGTCCTATTGACAGTTCCTTAACAAGCTAACACTTCAACGAAAGCTCCTTAAAAAAGCTAACAACTCATTGAATGTTCCTTAGCAAACTAATAGATCATTGAAAACTACTTAACAGGCTAAAAGCTCATTTAAAGTTCCTTAACAAGGTAATAGCTCATTGAAAATTCCTTACCAAGCTAACAGCTCATGATTTGTTTTGATCAAGCTAACAGTTCATTGATATTTCCGTGAAAAGCTAACGGGTCATCGAAAGTTCCTAACAGTTTTGTAGTCCCTGTCACAACCCTCAACAAGTTCAACACTTCCTGTGAAAGCTCTTTATAGATGAGTAGTTCATGTATGTAGACACTGCTCAACAAGTTTAACGGCTGTATAGGTTTTGTCAAAGCTTCTGAGTAGACGGTGAACAAATCTACAGCTACGTATTAATGTGACAGCGCACACTGGCATCCGTATTCACGTTCCCTAGTTATCAATTTGAAGAACATGCTTTCAGCTTAATCTCTGGACAAGTACACTGAGCACTAGCGGTTAAATCTTGTCTCCAGACCTTTTCGTATGTTTGTGCGAGTATTTGTCTATCAGCCTGTCAACACGTTTAGCCCCAAGGCAGTGTGAGGGGTTTTATTAAATTTGCATGGACATGTGCTGAGGCGATGCATACAGGTATTACATTCTGCGGTCTTCTAGGACCAAGGTGATGAAGGATAAAGCCCTGGCCATGGACAACTGTGTTCGAGTGAAGTTGTTTTGTTTGTTTGTTTCGTTGCTGTTTGTATTTTTGTGTCTGTTTGTTTGCTTGTTTGTTTGTTTGTCTGTTTGCTTGTTTGTTTGTTTGTTTGTTTGTTTTTCGTCTGCAGAGGATTACGCCAGCCTGCGTGGCTGCATCTCATTATTATGCATTGTTTCAGTTTGGCGATACTTACAACTTTGAAAGGTCTCTAATGAACTTACACACCTTCTTCAATTTTTCTTTACAATGATGGTTTCCTCGGGAATGATGAAAAAAGATAGCTTTCTTGAATAGCTAAGCGTTTGCAACGATGAAGTGGCGGCTGTCTGACTGTTTATCACTGAACGACGTGTGGACATCACTCTGCTCCCGAAGACATGTCCTGGCAGATGAGGGAATGGCTCATGGCAAAACTCTGGGGGAATATATGTAAATTCAGACTCACCTCCCCTTTCGTTCCAATATTACTCCCCTCCTTCAAAACTCTAAACATGTCCCAAACGGCAAAACATATCTATCAAGGCACATTCTGTCTCAATCAGAGTGAACAGTGATTCTAGACCATAGTCACATCTGTTCCCACCATGTTGCCAAACCACTTATCGCTGAGTTGCAGAGTGAGGCAACTGCAGGCGGAAATCTAAACAAATCTTAAGAAGTTCCAGTAATAAATCTACAAAGAATAAACCAACGACACACAAGACAAAACACGACGCGTTTCCACCTGTTAAGTCTTCTTCAGGCAAGATTAACAACCCTACCCTCAGGACAACGAAAATGAAGAACGAGCAATCGCTTCTCTTGTCAAACTCAGCGTAAAATGGCCGTTGAATGCTCGTTCTTCATTTTCGTTGCCCCGAGTGTTATTTCTCATACCTGAAGAAGACCTAAGAGGTCGAAACGCGTCGTGTTTTGGCTTGTGATTCGTTTGTTCCTGTTTGGCGGATTTATTACGTAAACTTCTTAAGATTTGGGGCATGGTCCAAAAACACCCCCGTGGAGTCAATATAGGTGTGTGCCCATCCCCACCACCTCACATAGGTCGGATGCAATGTGCTACCACTGACATGCTTTCCCGTTTCGGACACAATGAGAATTTTAACGGAGAGGGGAGTGATTTTGGAACAAAAAGGGGAGGTCAGCCTGGATTAATTCGCCGGATGTGAATTAAAAAAAAAAAAGAAATTACTGTACCGCCGAACGAGGGAGGAAAACAAATGACAAGACAAAACACGACGCGTTTCGACCTCTTTGGTCTTCTTCAGGCAAGACGAACAACATTGAAGACAATGAAAATGAAGAATGAACAATCACCTATCCCATCAAATTTTGGGTGCAAAATGGATGTGGACTCAACATCGATGTTGCGTCCAGTTTGATAAGATAAGTGATTATTCGTTCTTCGTGCTCATTGCCTTCAATGTTGTTTGTTTTGCCTGAAGAAGACCAAAGAGGTCGAAACGCGCCGTGCTTTGTTTTGTTGTTTGTTTGCCTCTTTCGTTCGGAGGCACACAAGTTTTTCTTTTAAGTTTGTTTGATTTTTCCGCCTGCAGTCACTTCACTTTGAAATTCACCCCGGATGTGAGTGTGGTCGCAAGCACTCTACTCATCCGCGTGGAAGTCTTTTCGCGTGAAATGTGGTGACGACACGTTAAACTGTGATTAACACTCGAACAACCGCCGCTTTATTGTTTATGTCTCTGTGGGGCATGTTTATAACCCACTGGTTACGGAAATGTTCGAAAAAAGATATAAACATGCGAAAGATAATATAATAAAATATGCAACTGCCAACACAAATAAGCAACACGTCTCTGTGTTTGTGTACACGTGTGATATTTCTGCTTTCCTTTTTTTTTTTTTTACATGCATGCTTATTCATTCATTTATTCTGTATTCATATATTTGTCTATTGAGTTATGGTTCTTATTCCTGTTTTATTTCTCTGAGTAAATTACATCCATATTTTTTTCATTAATTCATCTCTCCGTCCTTGTGTTCATTACGACATATCGCCGATGTATTGCCGTCATCTATTAATGCTTTATTTGGGATAGCGATTATAACATGGGGAGGGGGGGGGGGGGGGGAGGGGGCAGAAAACACAAAGGAAAAAGATTCAACGCCTATCTTGCGCTGAAGTGGATGAAGTTAAGTGATTGCTCGTTCATTTTCGATGTCCTGATTGTTTTGTATCTTGCCTGAAGAAGACCTAAGAGGTCGAAACGAGTCGTGTTTGGTCTTGTGATTCGTTCGTCTGCGTTTTTTTTTTTTTTCGTTTTTTTTTTGCGGTGCGCTAACACTAGTATTTAAAATTTATGTTAAAAGCAAACAAACAAACCAATTTAACCCGCCTCAAATCATGATCAAGTACAATGGTAAATGCTGCTGAAAATAAAGAATGATAAAAGCGTATGCGCGCGAGCGCGCACGCGCGCGCGCGCGCGCACACACACACACACACACAAACACACACACTTCCCAAGAAGTCTTTCGTTTGACATCGAGACTGGAAGAAGTTCAATTGAAAATCAATGTGGCAGGAATCGAAGAACAACATTCCAGTGACCAGCAGATGGAAGGTCGGAGCGAGACCTGGTGGGTCAGGGGACAGGCAGTATACAAGGCAAATATCACGGTCAATGAGATAGATGAAAAACCTTAACAGATCAAAGGGGAGATATCACCTCTTGAGATTTCTCATGAAGACGACTAAAGGCAGAAATGTCAGACAATAAATACAGTTGTTCACATCTATCGTGTTAATATTCTCTTTTTCCTATTTGGATAGATGGACAGTGTGGTAGATAGATAGACAGATAGATAGATAGATAGATAGAGAGAGAGAGAGAGAGAGAGAGAGAGAGAGAGATAGGCACACAGACAGATAGGTAGACAGAAAGGCATATAGACAGGCAGATACATAGATAGATAGATAGATAGATAGATAGATAGACAGATAGATAGATAGACAGATAGATAGATAGACAGATAGATAGATAAGCATATAGACAGACAGATAGATAGATTGATTGATTGATTGGGATAGATAGACATATAGACAAATAGATAGATACACAGATAGATACACAGCTATATAGACAGGCAGATAAATCGAATGAGAGAGAGAGAGAGAGAGAGAGAGAGAGAGAGAGAGAGAGAGGGGGGGGATGGATGGATGAATGGATAGATAGATAGATAGATAGATAGATAGATAGATAGATAGATAGAAGATAGATAGATAGATAGATAGATAGATAGATAGATAGATAGATAGATATCACTATGGGTAGAAGTTTGGCAGAGCAGAATAGACGACGGAAGGAAACGGGCGAATAGCTGTGACAATTCTGAAAACCTCATAGTGTACCTGTAATAATCGCTGACATTGAAACGGCTGTGGAATCAGCGGACGTGAGTGTTGCCTTGTTCAACGCCCAGTCTGCTGACCGTAGAGGAATATGGTATGCTGTCGATCAGTACACTACCGGTGTTGATGTTGACGTTTTCTATGTGACTGAAACTTGGCTCTGTCAAGCCAAGTTGGAAACGAAGCCAAAATGCCCCAGTCTGGATCTCTCTGGTCACATTTGATCTTATGGAATCTACCAACAGTTCGCCGCTCATTGCGGGTGACTTTCAATTTCCATTTGAAAGTTCGAACAAACTTTCGGACATCACAACTCCAGCATGTCATCAGTTTGTTTGACAGCTGCCAGTCAGTGTCAGAATGCAATCAATCACTTGCGTGGCTGCATTGTTTGACTGGGATGGGATGGTTGTGCAGGGAGGAGTATGATCTGCTGAAATGGACGACTGTGGACGCCTTATGCTAACAGCTGAACGTAAGCTAACAGCAATGCACACTCCCTTGCGGATGTAACCAGCTCATTCTTTCCAACAGCGCCGCGCATGGCACGTGTAGCTTGTCACAGAGCATGCTGCAGGTAGCGCGCCTTCAGCAAAATCCCCACGCACGGCAAGATGCTGTTCAGCTTACTAGCCGACATGAGGACTTGCCTTCCTGCTTTCCCGCTCAGAGTGACCAGGGATAGTGCGGACAGAGGCAGGGGTCCGATCATCGTTAAACGCGTGTAAAGCAGACGATACCATATCATACATTCGCTTATCAGGTGGGGGAGGGTGCATTATAGTGTTTTATTATGGGAATCGTTTTTTTTTTAATATCCGTTCTTTGCAGTGGATTCCGTTCGCGGTGCTTTATTTGCAATACACGCATTTGTTATTAAAAGGCAAACGTGTCAAAACGCAAATGCACCACTGGGACAGCTGTCAGGATACGGTTCTGCTTTTAGCACCATTGGGACTGTTGTCAGGATACGGTTTGCTGTTAGCAACATTGGGACTGTTGTCAGGATACGGTTCTGCTGTTAGCACCATTGGGACTGTTGTCAGGATACGGTTCTGCTGTTTGCACCACTGAGACTGTTGTCAAGATAGGGTTCTGCCGTTAGCACCATTGGGACTGTTGTCAGGATACGGTTCTGCTGTTAGCACCATTGGGACTGTTGTCAGGATACGGTTCTGCTGTTAGCACCATTGGGACTGTTGTCAGGATGCGGTTCGGCTGTTAGCACCATTGGGACTGTTGTCAGGATACGGTTCTGCTGTTAGCACCATTGGGACTGTTGTCAGGATACGGTTCTGCTGTTAGCACCATTGGGACTGCTGTCAGGATACGGTTCTGCTGTTAGCACCATTAGGACAGCTGTCAGGATACGGTTCTGCTGTTGGCCTAGGGGGCCCACAGATGTCCGTTGCGCCTATCTGACTTCGACCATTTCTTGTTTGTCAGATGTGATCCTAGTTTGTCAGATGTGGTTCTTGTTTGTCAGATGTGATTCTTATTTGCCAGATGTGACCTTCACTTCACCACAACCCCATGTACTATAGTCAACAGAGACCATCGTTGATTGGTGTCTGAATATGGAAGGCTTCAAGGCCTACATTATGGTAGGCTGCCATTACGGCCGTCCGCCGATCTGTGAATGTGTGTGTGTGTGTGTGTGTGTGTGTGTGTGTGTGTGTGTGTGTGTGTGTGTGTGTGTGTTGTGTTTTCCCACCTGGGTGCTGCGAGTTGTCCTGGATCGACAGCGCCCCCCCCCCCCTCCCAATGCACTGATTAGTGTTGAACACACACACAGACACATACACACACTCACACACATGCACACAAACACGCACACGCACACACACACGCGTGCGCGCGCACGCACACACATGCACACATACACACACAGGTGCGCGCGCGCGCACGCACGCAGACAGACACACACTCACACACGCACGCACACACACACACACACACACACACACACACACACACACACACACACACACACACACGATTCCCATCTGCTCGGTACAACACGGTGGGACCTAAACCTTAAAGTGCTAAAAGTGAGAGGGGGCCAACTGGAGACTGGTGGTCCTCCACCAGTTGATTCTTCACTGGCAAGTGCTGCAGGCTGCCAGGAACCTGGTCACTGGCATTGTCCAGTATGCGAAGTCTGCTTATCTCTCATTAAAAAAAAAACGTGTATGCACTACAGTCAAACAGTTCTATCATCATCATGATCATCATCATCGTCGCTGTCGTCGTCGTAGTCGTCGTCATCATCATCGTCATCATCATCGTCATCATCATCATCATCATTATCATCATCTTAATGGCCTGAATAACTCAACCGGCTGAGCGCCGGATTTGTAATCCTGGTGATCCTGGTTTTGCAGGTTCGAATCACAGTTGGGCTGTTTCACGACAATCGTTTTTTCCCCGGGAGTTAACATTGGTTCTGACTCCATTTCCTGAAATGTCTTTCTGATCGGACTACAAAACCAGGTTCCGTGTGTTTTGCACACACCAAAAATCCCGTTACCAACCTTCGGAATACGAGGCCAGTTTGACCGTTGGTGTGAATGACACGTCACACATAGCATGCACACTGTAAGAAACAGACAGACAGACAGATAGACAGATAGACAGGCAGAGAGAGAAAGACAGACAGACAGACAAACTCAGAAAGAGAGACAGACAGATGGACAAAGTCGAAGAGACAGACAATAAGAACACAGAGAGAGAGAGAGAGAGAGAGAGAGAGAGAGAGAGAGAGAGAGAGAGAGAGAGGAAA
>CM065729.1:7732668-7740168 GCA_033310375.1 Conus canariensis
CGCGCACACACACACACACACACACACACACACACGCACGCACGCACGCACGCACGCACACACACACACACACTCTCACAACACACACACACACACACACACACACACACAGCAGAGCCTGGCCATTGTGAAAGAGCAGTCGGCAACACGCAGTGAGCATAACGTACTGGACTGCCTGGAACTGGGGGAGAGAAGGGTCGGAAGGTGATGAGGGGTGGGGTGTGGGGAAGGGGGGGGGGATCAGAAGGGGTGGAGAGTGAATGGGTAAAGCTGGGAGTGTTGAGATGGCGAGGAAGGTGTTAAGCATACGACCAGGGTTTGTTTGTTTGTTTGTTTGTTTGTTTGTTTGTTTTTTTTACAGTGAAAGGGGCTTGCCTGGAACTCGTTATGGTGGGTGCTATTCCTATCATTGAGCTCTCTCTCTCTTTCTTCTGCATCTTCCTCTTCGTCTTCTTCTTCTTTTTTGTTTATTACATCAACGATGTAAAGATCGTATCAGAGAATTTGAAGACCTCCTAACAACTGTCAGAAGACTGAAAGTTAAAATGGTAACGCTTCATCAGGTGGTTAAACAGACTAGCTAAAATGATCCTCCATCAGACAACAGAGGGAAAGAGACGCGATGACAGTCAACGGAAAAGATGGTCATACAACATAGAGGAATGGCCCGACAAGCCTTTGTACAGAAACATACGCCCTCGAACACAATCGACAGGAATGGAGCAAGGTGGTGCGGAGGTCTCTCCCGTAGCGTCCGCCCCTACGACTCTATCCAGAGTTCAGAGACCATGGCAAGGCGAGGCAAAGACCAAGACAGTGAGGAAATACAAATGTGATTGACGAATTTACACGATAAGCTGAATTGTATATCTACCACGAGTTTGATCTGTAAAAATACACCTGCCAACCTCATAATATCTCTACAGAAGGTCCGAAACATCAGGGGTTAATCCCATTGTTTTACAAAGCCTTTGCACTTGATTTAAACAGCCTGTCCTAATTTCTGTCTAACGTCCTGTTAAGGAAGTTGAAAAAAAAGACTCTTGAACATGAAAATAAATGCATGTGTTAAGGTCGTGCGTGCGAAGCAGCATTGTCTGAACGAGTTAGGGTTACGAAGCCAAAATGTACGGAAAATCATGCACACTTCAAATGAAATCCTCCTGTGAACTATCCACGGGAAACGTGTGCACTTTTCAAACCTCAAAATACTCACAATCAAGAGCAGTGATATTCCCCAGTCAGTCCAGCTAAACAACTAGAACTGGCTTCACCATGTTCCTGTGGGCCTACATTACGTTACCTCGTGTCCCGTCTCTGAGAAATGCGTTCCATCTTACTCAACCTGTTTCAAAATACAACAAAGTTTGTACATCTGAGAGTGCGTCGTGTTCTACGTGTGAGCCTGCGAGATGTGTGTGTGTGTGTGTGTGTGTGTGTGTGTGTGTGTGTGTGTGTGTGTGCGTGCGTGCGTGCGTGCGTGTGTGCGTGCGTGCGTGCGCGCGCTTGTGTGTGTGTGTGTGTGTGTGTGCGTGCGTGCGTGCGTGTGGTGTGTGTGTGTGTGTGTGTGTGTGTGTGTGTGTGTGTGTGTGTGTGGGTGGGTGGGTGTGTGATACATTAAAATCTAGTGTCATGTTCTTCCTATGTCCTGGTTTTCACATATGCTCAAGACATTGTACGTATGTGCTTATATGCTTTTGTTTACCGGCCAGAGAAGTCATGTTTCTTGTATATGCACAACATATGATTGTCGTGCGTATTTGTTTTACACCTCACATGATGTTGTTTCTGCCTACGATTACCTCACACCGTTTTCTGTATTTTCAGCCTTTTACCGACTAACCATGCTGCATGGTCGAGAAGCCAGCATAAGCGAGGTCCCCCTCAACAGAGCGTTCTCTTGATAATGATGTAGCTCTTACATACGACCACAACACAAACTCACCAGGCGATTGGACCAGGGAGGAAATCGATATTAACATCACAAAGAGAAAACTTATGGAGACATTTTTATGCTGAGCATTGAGAATGAGGATGACGAAAATGATGTTACGGATTTGCTGTCTTAGCTTTTTTATTCTATTACTTTGCCATGACACGGTTCTCCTCTCTCTCTCTCTCTCTCTCTCTCTCTCTCTCTCTCTCCTCTCTCTCTCTCTCTGTCTGTATCCCCCCTCTCTCCCTCCCTCTCTCTGTCTGTCTCTTTCTGTCTGTCTATCTGTCTCTCTCTCTCTCTCTCTGTCTTTCTCTGTCTGTCTGTTTGTCAGTCTCTCTTCTCTTCTCTCTCTCTCTCTCTCTCTCTTCTCTCTCTCTGTCTCTCTCTCTGCCTGTCTCTCTGTTTGTCTGTGTCAGTCTCTCTCTCTCTCTTACGTTGATCATTTAATGTCATTTACATCGTGATTTGCAAAACGAAGTTCAGAGCTCTGTACATGGGGAAAAAACAAAACAGAAAGGCAGATAAAAAAAAATGAAATACAAATGGAGAGAGAGGAAAAGAAGGAAAGAAGCATAGACATACTGACATCGACAACAACAAACAACAACAACAAAAGAAAAGAAAAGAAAAAGACAAAGACAGAGAAAAGAAGAAATCAGGTATTTTATATTGACTTACTACATACATTAGCATCATGTGAGAGAAGGGGAGAAAAAAAACAACTGAAAGACGTAAATGAGATAAACGAGGAAGAGAAAAAAAAACACAAAAAATCATAATGTAAAGGACGCAAGAGAAAAAAAAAAGAAATACGTAATAATTTCTTCTCATGCAAACGCGGCAGCCTGAGGAAAATGAAGGTCTAGAATTTCTCCGTCTTTATAACACTATGGAGGCCGATCACCGAACCGCTGAAAGTTAAGGCGCACAAACATAGCTATATTGTTGTTGTTATGTTTGTTATTGCTGTTGTTGTTGCTGCAGCTGCTGCTCGTAGTAGTAATAGTAGTAGTAGTAGTAGTAGTAATGGTGGTAGTGGTAGTATATTATTTCTCTTATTGCTGTTCTTGTTGAAATTGATCTCAACTCACCGTTACCTATTCTTTACACAGACTCTTCCACAGAACTTGCAGCAAGCACACACTATGGGAACTTTAAGCACGTAAAAAATGTCTCCCTTGGGCACATTCCTTCATCATAAAACAGACGATGCAACGGAATACCGCTAAGCAGTCCACACTCTTGAAGATGACGTCACTTTCTTCTCTGACGCACACTTCATCCGGCCCACGCATCCAATCTAGGATACGCTATATTTGGATCATTTCAAAGTGAAGCACGAACGTGTTCATCCGCCACATGTATAATGTGAAAAACACGAAAAGGATACGGTTCTTTTTTACCCTGACACTATATTCTTGGTCCGTCACACACACAGAGTGAAGAGACCCAACGGAACACTCGCTTCAGACACAGACCACGATTCTAGGGCCTACATTCGCGGATTATTCCAGACTGACGACACAAGTGTCTTCTTCCGCTACCAAAAAAAGGTCGATCGAGAAGACGCATGGGAACTGTTGCTATGCAGCTTCCAAACTATGACGTAAATCCGAAATCAAGGGCTAATACGCCAACAACTGCTGACGACATGGTGTGAACTCATGATACGCGCGCGTGCAGCGCCATGCAAGCTGTCAACCTTGCTGTCCTATTGTGTGTGCAGGGCGACGGGGAGGCATCGCTGAACAATGGCTGGAGGAGAGAGCGGTGCCACATGCCGTGACGTGTTACACCAGACGCTATAGGCTGTTAACACTGCATTTGCACCCCCCCCACCCCCGACTCCTCTTTCTCTCTTGACTGTCAGTCTGTCTCACTTTCTCTGTCTGTCTGTCTCTCTCTGACTGTCTGTCTGTCTGTCTGTCTGTCTGTCTGTCTCTCTCTCTCTCTCTCTCTCTCTCTGACTGACTGTCTCCTCTCTCTCTCTCTCTCTGACTGTCTGGTTCTCTCTCTGTCTCTCTCTCTGACTGTCTGTCTGTCTCTCTCTCTCTCTGACTGTCTGGTTCTCTCTCTCTCTCTCGTCTCTCTGTCTCTCTCTCTCTCTGACTGTCTGTCTGTCTGCTCTCTCTCTCTCTCTCTGACTGTCTGTCTCTCCTTCTCTCTCTCTCTCTCTCTCTGACTGTCTCTCCCTCCCTCCCTCCTCCTCCCTCCCTCTCTCTCTCTCTCTGTTCTACATGGTATGAGTCCCCGTCAGAATGGATACTTTCACCTAGACACAGTGTCAGCATGACACAGACTTTACACACAGCCATGTTTCTATGTTTTCAGTCTTGACCTCTGAAAGGTATAGCACACTACAGCATGATCATGGCCAAGCAGGCAGCTTCGAGCTGTTGCTGCACGGAATGGCCCGCTACTCCACAGACAGACTCACGAGGTATAGCGTGTATATGTCAGGAGAATATCTCAATTCGCCACCTTTTATTTGAATGCCCTATACTAACCACAGCTTATAAGGAGAAGAATATTTTTATGAATAATTCTGACCATGTTGATAGTATGGTAAATAACCCTTGCTTTTTTTTATATTGCTTTGGTTATTGCTCAGTCCCCAGTTGCAAAACTATTGTGAAAAAAGCCATTTGAGGTTTTTTTTGTTTTTTTTTTTGTTTTTTTTTTGGGGGGAGGTGCTGGTAGTACATTGGAATGTACATTGCAGTTTAAAGGTCTAAGATCATCTTGCGATGAAAAGACGTTAAATAAAACTACTGAACTGAACTGAACTGTCAATGAAGTGTTACGTATCCAAATACTGGTTGGCTTTTGGCTCACGTTTGTCCTGGTTCTTTTGCGTCAGTCAATCAAACGACGTTAGGAACCAATCAGTCACAACTGAAGTTTACACCATGCAAAAATACCAGAACATCTGCTTAGTATCCCCTGAAGTATGTTCTTATTCCAGACATGATACATCGTCTGCCTACAGCGCTCGCTGGCTCATGATGCTGTCTTCGTGAAGCATATGTCGACATTTTGGATCATGTTGCAAAATGAGAAATGTGGCGTGCGAAAAATACCTCGAAGCCCTGTTTTGTAGAAAAGTATGCCACACACTAGAAACAAATGAATCGACGTGCTGCACGCATTGACGTTTCGGCACAAAACCCTGCTTTACGACTCTTGCCTGATCTGGTCTTGGCTGGCAGGGAGCGACCTTCACCCCTTGACCCTTCGCTCAACGTGACACTGCGGCGTCTCAGGATTGGCCGTGACCTTCCTCACTGTCGCACAGCACGGGGAGGGAGGAGGAAACGGAGGACGATACCTACAGTCGGTAACGTTGCCCATCTCTCTCACCACTCTCGCCACAACCACACTCGCTCAGTAAACTGTCGCAACTTGATTCAAGTGCCTATGGCTCCTCGCACACAAACAACAACGAACATTTCGCTGACACTTTTCAATGCTCAGTCACTTGGTAATACTTGTAAAAAGAAACGATCTGCCGTAAATGACTTTATACTCTCCAATGATATCGACATTCTTTGTGTAACGGAAACGTGGTTCAAGGAAAGCGGCGATGAACCAAAGCTACGTGACCTCGCCCCAGCTGGCTATACCACCAAGTCCTTCCCCGCCCCACCACGACCTGCGGGGGCGGAATCGCATTCGTCATCTCGGATAAGCTGCTCCCCTATTGCTCTTTTGACTCGTCTTTTGATTTTCAGCATCGGACCTTTGAACTTGTTCACCTGAAACTGTCCCTACCTAGCGCTCCTGTCACTAACATTTTTGGGATTTATAGACCGGTACCCAGCAGAAAGAACAAATTTACGCCCAGCATGTTTGTCAACGAACTTCCAGACTTTCTTGAATTTGTAAATGACCTTCCAGGAACATTGTTATTGATCGGCAACTTCAACTTCCATTTCAATAAGCCCACAGTTGGATACACGCCCGAGGTGTTAGAAATTTTAGATACTTTCGGACTCCAGCAGTCCGTGAATGAAATGACGAACAAACAGGGTAACATAGTAGACTGGGTAGTCTACAGAGACAGTGATCATCTTCTCAAATCCTCAACCGTTGACGATAATCTAGCATCGGATCATTATGCTGTAAAGTGTGAATTAGATATCGTTAGGCCCGCCGTTCCAAAGACTTACAAGGAAGTTAGGAAAATTTCTGCTATCAATATAGAGGCTTTCAAATCTGATCTGAGCACGGCCATACCGAGCGAGCCATCGGCCTGTCAGCTGACCTCTGCCCTCCGTGCCATGCTTGATAAGCATGCTCCAGTGAGCAGGCGCTTGATCACTGATCGCTCACTGTGTCAATGGCACAACACAGTGGGTCCCGAGTTGTCCGAGGCCAAGCAGGAGAGGAGGGGGGCTGAGAGGCGATGGCGCGCCACGGGACTGACTGTGCACAGGGAAATATATCAAACTGCGAGAAATCATGTTACTGACATTGTTCATCAAGCAAAAACTTTGTTCTATTCTTCAAAGATATTGGCCTGTAATACGGCCAAGCAACTATTTAATGTCACAAATAGTCTCCTAGGCAAAGTCAGCTACTCCCCCCTTCCCACCATCTTCCAAACTCAAGAGCTCCCTCAGAAATTCTTAGAGTTTTTCAATGGAAAAATTGACACTATCCGTGAAAAGCTAGATTCTACTGCACCTGTACATCCTCTGAATGACAAAGTTTACTGTGGACCTCCTTTGGCTTGTTTTAGTCCTGTTAGTCAAGACTATGTCAAAAAAACTTTGTTTGCGATGCAGCCCTAAATCATGTGAACTTGATGCCATTCCCACTAACTTGCTCTTTCAGTGCATTGATGATGTCCTACCCCATCTTACTCATGTTATCAATACCTCTTTGTCCTCTGGTCGCGTTCCTGAAATCTTCCGGTCCGCAGTGGTACGTCCATTGATCAAGAAACCTTCATTAGATAAAAATGTTTTAAAGAATTATCGGCCTGTATCAAATTTGTCATTTCTATCAAAATTATTTAAGAAGATCGTTTTGGAACAAATTCTAGAACATCTCCAAAAGAATCACCTTTTGAATCCTCATCAATCTGCTTACAGACAAGGCCATAGTTGTGAGACAGCACTTCTCCGTATAGTCAATGACCTCCTCTGCGGGCTTGACGATGGGAATGTTTCCTTATTAGCGATGTTAGACCTCTCTGCAGCATTTGACACGATCGATCATAATATTTTGTTCTCACAGCTTCAAACTTCCTTTGGATTCAAAGACACAGCTCTCGACTGGATTATCTCTTACTTGACTGGACGGACTCAGACAGTGTGTGTACAGGGAAGATACTCAGACAGTTCTCCTCTTAGGTACGGTGTGCCTCAGGGTTCTGTACTTGGGCCAGTCCTTTTTGTGCTGTATGCTAGTCCTGTGTCTGACGTCATCAGTGGTCACGCCATGTCGCATGAGAGCTTTGCTGACGATACTCAGCT
The DNA here is from genome assembly GCA_033310375.1 of Conus canariensis. Lineage (NCBI taxonomy): Eukaryota > Metazoa > Mollusca > Gastropoda > Neogastropoda > Conidae > Conus > Conus canariensis. The sequence goes on from CM065729.1 coordinate 7,740,085, forward strand.
TCATCAGTCGGCTCCCATTGCTGAAACTGACACACTGATTTCTCGGACGCGGGGCTGCATTGCAGACCTGAAGGACTGGATGAC
>CM065729.1:7745168-7750168 GCA_033310375.1 Conus canariensis
CAAATAAGATAATCGTCTCACACACACACACACACACACACACACACACACACACACACACACACACACACACACACACACACACACGCACGGACGCACAACACACACACACACACACACACACACACACACACACACACACACACATGCACGCATGCGCACGCGCACGCTGCCACGTTCACACTTACGCACGCACGCACACGGGAATGTCTCTCTCTCACACAAACGCACACACACGCACGCACACACAACACACACACACACACACACACACACACACACACACACACACAAAACACGCGCACGCACGCATGCACACACACGCACGCACGCATGCATGCACACGCACGCACGCATGTACACGCACGCACACACACACACGCGCCACACACACACACACACACACACACACACATACAGAGAGAGAGAGAGAGAGAGAGAGAGAGAGAGAGAGAGAGAGCTGATAATGACACACTTCATTTTCATCTGCTTTCTACCAAGTCTGTGATGGTGGGATGTATGAAACTACTACGCGATTAATGTGTGTGTGTGTGGGGGGGGGGGGGGGGGGGACACCAGAAGCATTAACTGATGGCCAATGACGAAAAGCTAAGACATTCAATGTAACATCGTACCCGATTTTCGAGAACAAAATGTAACTCCATGAGGCAGAATCATCAGATTATATATAATTCGTGTTAAGAGTCCCCCCAAGACCCCCCCCCCCTCCCACCTCCCCTTCCCCCAAAGTTGTTTGTTCACTTCCCCGATCTTTGAATTTACCAACAACCTGAGAGACACCATCATGGCGATGCGACCAATGTAAGGAGAATTACCAGCCATCGTGGCATAGTAGTCAGCCTCGCAGATTCCCGGCTGAGAGGCCATGGTCACGATTCCCATCAGAAACCAACTTGTTTATGGGATGTATCTGCCCCGACTGGCTCCAGCCCAGAGTTGAGTTTGCTATGGGTTCAAGCAGGAAGCCTGGAACCACCCATTTAAATTTCATCCACTTAATGGATTCGTGCCTGAGAGCGTTACTCAAATTTTCCGACCAATACTGCAGGTGTCTGTATCTCTCGGGGCTGATCAATGTTAGACTGTGTTGTGAAAATAAGAGAAGAGTACAATCCCATCAAGAAATGTCAGACTTGGATGAAACTGCATATTGTGATCTTCAGCATCCTGATCCTTATCAATCAGCAGATTAACAGATTCAAATTCTGAAGCTCCTCATGTTGTGCTGTCATGGTGACCTCAGTTTCGATGTCTTCCCCACGTCTTTACCAAGGATGAGTTCCTGTCGGGGTCGCCGTTATCGGCAAGTTCATAGGCACTGTCGTCACACAGATGCGATGGCGCCAACCCGGAAGGGGACACTACACTCACACCGATTCCAGCCTGTGGAATTGTAAATTGCAAAGTGACGTGACTGCAGGCGGGAATTGAAACAAATTTTAAAAAGGTATTTGAAATAACTTCACCACTTAACATGGGCAAACGAATTACAAGACAAAACACGGCGTGTTTTGACCTCTTTGGTCTTCTTCGAAGCAACACAACCAACACTCAGGATAACGAAAATGGAGAACGAGCGATCATTCCTCTTCTCAAATTCGGCGAAAGATGGGCGGAAAGTGGCTGAGTTGTTTTCTTCAGATACCTTTTGAAACTTATAAAAATGAGTGTTTTACGACAGGAGGCTATGTAGGTGCTATCCTGCACATTTTGGATCAGAGCAAGCGCTGTTTAAAACCTCCAAAATGGCTCGGTATCAGCACAGTGTCTCGTATGATGGGGTAGCTCATGGCCATTTGAAATCTCTGGGCGGGGGACCGGAATGAGCAGTGTGTGTGTGTGTGTGTGTGTGTGTGTGTGTGTTGTGTGTGTGTGGTTGGCAAGGATGGCAAGGGAATAAGTACGAAAACAAGACAAACCATTCCATTGAAAATGTTGGGCCAAACAAACAAGACATTTTGAGAGAGAGAGAGAGAGAGAGAGAGAGAGAGAGAGAGAGAGAGAGAGAGGAGAGAGAGAGAGAGGATGTGTGTGATTTCTAGATATTTGAAGGAACCAGTTTTCGATAGATTCTCAGTGAACTTCAAACGCCAGACTATCAAAGTTTTGGCAAAGTCAAACAAACAAGTGGCTCTAGGTCTTCCCTGTGTGAGGACTTCTGACGTGTACAACATGTTGAGTGACGTTGCTTCCTGTTTGCAAGCAGGCCCGTCAATTAAGAATGACGTTTGTCTTTAAATAAGAAAAGGAATTGTAAGCGAAGTATATTTGCTTTGACGTCGCTTTAGAGAAATTAAAGTATATGACCCATTTTTACACACACACACACGCACGCACGCACGCACGCGCGCATACACACACACACACACACACACACACACACACACACACACACACACACACACACACACACACATACACACACAATCACACACGTACCTGATGTATAAATCCTCTGAAAGTGTTGCAAAGTTTGCTGGCTCAAGAACTATTTCCACGTTTTGGTTTTCGACGAATAGTGCTGACTTCATAACCAACCTGAAAGAGATTCTACCCTCACACACACATGAACCCTTTCATTGACTGCATATAGAGACCGTGTAGTTACATCTTGTGATCAGCACCGTTTGTCAAGCCTGCTATACTCTAATGCAAATATGTGACCTTCCACCACGGAATGAGTCGCTTGTCATCTCTCTGGGTTTTCAGTTAGCAGCCAAAATAGGCAGTAGGGGTGTCAGGAGTCGATTTTGAGATTTTGACCCTAGCTGATAATATAAAATTTTCCTGCGCAAACTACACTAAGTGAATTGTTTATATTTGACTGCTTTCTGTATTAAAATGACATTTTGAAACACCTAATCTGTTAATATTATGCTAAATGTGTGCATCTGTTTTTGTTCATTTTCTCAAAAGCGCTTCTCAGAGGGCTACCATCTTCAAAATACTGTATCTTGAAAACTAAGAGCCCGATTCAAAAATGATTTTCACCATTGAAAAGAGAAGAAACAATACATTTAGAAAATATATATTTCAGAAACACCTACCTACGATAAGCGACTCATTTTGTGGTGGAAATTCACCAATATTTATCTGCGGCTACATGAATGCACGCCTTGGTACCTGTTCCATCTCCGTTGCCAGTCAGCGAGGAGCAGATGACAACAGCCAGCAGTAGCACACGGTAGGAAAATGTCATGTTTCTGTCTTTCTTTCTTGTCTCGTCAGAATAGTCTATTTGGGTTCATCTTTCACCAAGACCTGCAGAACACAAAGAAAATAGTTCTATGATCTCTCTCTCTCTCTCTCTCTCTCTCTCTCTCTCTCTCTGTATCTCTCTCTCTGTATCTCTCTCTGTATCTCTGTATCTCTGTATCTCTCTCTCTCTCTCTCTCTCTCTCTCTCTCTCTCTCTCTTTCCTTTCCTTTCCTCTCTCTCTGTCCTCTCCTTTCCTTTCCCTCTCTCTCTCTCTCTCTCTCTCTCTCTCTCTCTCTCTCTCACACACACACACACACACACACACACACACACACACACACACACACACACATACCTGATATGTCGTTTCAAAATGCTGTACATTTTGCGTTGGCAGTTAACACAACCATTTTTCACATGTACATGAAAACGTCCAGTCCACAGAATTAAGATAAATCAGTTTGCAGACGACACTACCTTTAGGTTAGAAGGCGATAAGAAATCATACCAAAAGTTCTTTGGAAACCTTTATGAGTTTGAGCAAATATCTGGACTCAAATTGAACTATAAAAAAAAAAGTTTAATGTTTGGTTAGGTATAGAGAAAAATTTCCACGAAAACATATTTACCCCGTTATAAAATGGAATGGAACCCTCAAAATTCAACATTCTGGGGATGTGGTTTGCGAACAGTCTATCAGATATGACAGAAATTCATATGAAAGATAAATTCTCGAAAGTCCAAAACCTGTTCAAAGTATGAACAAAAAGAACAATAACACCATTAGGTACAGTAGCTGTGCTCGAATCATTAGTGCTATGAAAATGTGTGTACTTATGGATCGTTTTATTGAACCATCCTGATTTCCAGATTGCTTTATTACAGACTATGTGTTTCAAATTTGTTTGGAACAACAAAAATGATAAAATTTATAGAAAATACTTAATACATAATATACAAAAGGGAGTGATAGGTACAGCCGACCTGAAAATATATATCAGCGCTTAAAAAGGCCTTGACAAGGAAACCGTGCATGTACAACCGAAAGTGGACAATAGTATTACAATCATTATGTCCCGAAATAAGTAATTTTGTTGCTTGCGGTCCTGACGGATTTGTTGAAAGCAATATTCTTAACAAACTCTGGAAAGGAGTTTTTCGAACATACCAAAGGTAGAATTATACGGAAGTACACATTTACCCACTGAACCTATTTTTTTTGTAATGAGAAGTTTAAAGTGGGAGAAAAATAATTCTTTTACGAAAAATGGATGCAGAAAAATATTTTTTTAGTTAAACATTTACTCGATGATGATGGTAATTTTGTAAACCGTTATGAACTGTCAAAGAAAATCGGATTGCAGGTCAGTTTTCTAAATTATGTAAGTTGCGTGCATTCGACCAAAGCTTACGAAAAGAAAAGAAGATTGAAATTGGATAGTAGCATTAGTAATGACAAAACTTTAGCACATCAAAAAATGTGTAGTGGTACTAAAGGAACACGTCCTTATTACGATGTTATGCAGGAAGTCAATGAAGTTTTTAACATTAGTGCCTTTGTCAAGTGGGAACAACGTCCTAATATACCTATTGTCTGGATAGAGGTACTGAAAAGAATTAAGAAAATTAAAGAAACAAAACTGCAATGGCTCCAAATCAAAATATGCCGCAGAATTTTGGTAACAAATAGTGTTCTGAAAATTATGCAAATTATTGATAGTGACAAATGTAATTTTTGTAATAGAGAGAAAGACTCAATTAATCATTACCTATGGGAATGT
>CM065729.1:7757668-7770168 GCA_033310375.1 Conus canariensis
TTAACCGATGTACACTTTTGAAACTGGTATTTTAGTCCTCAACTGGGCTAAAGCCTGTGAACATACCAAATTTCATCCAAATCGGACAATATGTCAAGAATAACGGTTTTTAACGGTCAGATTTTGAAACACTACATGGAAGTGCCATTTGTGTGTGATAAACCTTTCTATATACAAAATTTCATTAAAACCCACCAATATATAAAAAATAACGGCAAAATAACGGTTTAACGGTTATATAACCGATATACACTTTTGAAACCGGTATTTAAGTCCTCACTGGGCTAAAGCCTGTGTACATATCAAATTTCATCCAAATCGGACAATATGTCAAGAATAACGGTTTTTAACGGTCAAATTTTGAAACACTATATAGAAGTGCCATTTGTGTGTGATAACCTTTCTATATACCAAATTTCATTAAAATCCACATTTATATAAGAAATAACGGCAGAATAACGGTTTTTAACGGTTGTTTAATCCATTTTCAGCATTACATCACTTACATATGGACAGAGGCTCCGATTTGTCACAAGATCATCCAAACCGCTTATAAATTGGCCAAGCACTTTCTGAGATATTCCATAAAGAAGAAAAACCGTTACAGGCCGTTACAACCGTTAGTAACGGCTATAACGGGGCAAACTAAAACATCAAGCATCATCCGTGACCCATAATGAACATACCTGCTAATTTTCATAAAGGTCGGCCAAGTACTTTCTGAGATATTCCACAAAGAAGAAAAACCGTTACAGGCCGTTACATCCGTTAGTAACGGTTATAACGGTAAACTAAAACATCGGGCATTATTCGTGACCCATAATGAACATACCTACAAATTTTCAGAAAGATCGGCCAAGTACTTTCTGAGATATTCCATAAAGAAAAAAAACCGTTACAGGCCCTTACAGCCGTTAGTATCGGCTATAACGAGGTAAACTAAAACATCGGGCATCATCCGTGACCCATAATGAATGTACCTGCTCATTTTTACAAAGATCGGCCAAGTACTTTCTGAGATATTCTGTAAAGGAGAAAAACCGTTACAGGCCGTTACAGCCGTTAGTAACGGTTATAGCGGTAAACTAAAACATCGGGCATCATCCGTGGTCCATAATGAACATACCTACAAAATTTTCAGAAAGATTGGCCCAGTAGTTTTGTCTGGAGCGAGTGGAACACATTTTGACCATGGACACACAGACAGACAGACAACACACAGACAGACACACAGACAACATTTCTTCGTTCCCATTCTAAAGTAGTCCCTGTTCTATAAGAACTGGGAGTACAAAAAGCAGCATTGGCAGGGAGGGGGTAGTGGGAGGGTGGGGGGTGGGGAGAATAAATCACTTTCCCAAAATGGAATGCGACACTGGAGCAAGATAAAGACATGTCCTCCTACCTGTTCCATTTCCGGTCACAGTCGACACCGGAAGAAGATTTTTTTTTTCCCCGCGCCTTCCGTTCTTCTCTTCAGCACGCTCAAGTCTGTCTCAGCTTTGGCTAGAATCTGCACAACACGAACAAGAACACCTGTAGAGTCAATTCAAAGTTCCATTCACCTTTTATTCCATTCGATAAATTCCTCTTTCCTAGTTCCTTAACAGGGTTATAGTGGTATGAGATGTGATGAAATGTTCGCATTTCAAACATTTTTTTCCTTTCCAGTAACGCTTCTGTCATTCATCTGCACGCGTTGTGGCCAAACTGATAGTCAAAGGGATGAGAATGCGTAAATGACACGTCACTGATGACACGTCACTGATGACACGGCATTGATGACACGGCATTGATGGACACATTGAATAAGAACGGCAATTTGTGACACATTGATGAACGTGCTTTGTGGACACGGAAAGATTGTAGCATTCACGCATTGTGATCAGGCATTATAGTTAGCGCATTCAGATGACACACATTGACGAGCACACATGAAAAAGCACAACCGACAACACAACTGACTAACTAAATCCCTTTCTGGTGGGCACGAACGTAAAAGCGCTGGGCTTAGCATCATGGCGCACGGCAACACACTCCAACACCATCAAACTACACACACACACACACACACACACGCACACACACACACACACACACACACACACACACACACGCACACACACACACGCACACACACACACACACGCCACGCCACACACACAACACACACACACGCGCGTGCGCGCCGCGTCACACACATACACACACGCGCGCGCGGGCATACACCATACGCAGCACGCGCGCTGCGCCGGCACCACACAACACACACACACACACACACACACACACAACACACACACACACAACACAACACACATTCCTTATTCTCGGAGTTTGTCTAAAGTTCCATTTTCTTCATGATATATTGTATTTATTTGCTCATCAATAACATAAAAAAAACTATAGAGCAGAAACTTTGTGGGTGGGGTGAGGTGAGGATAAAACTTCCTCCCCCACCCTCTCTCTCTCTCTTTCTCTCTTGAGGGAGTGAGTGAGTGACTGAGTGAGTGAGTGAGTGCATGCTTGTATCCATGTGTATGTGCAGTGTATGTGCAGTGTGTGTGTGTGTGTGTGTGTGTGTGTGTATGTGTGTGTGTGTGTGTGTGTGTGTGTGTGTGTGTTGTTGTTGTTGTTGTTGTTCTTCAATTTAACGTCTTCCCACTTAACGTGATTACAGACAGATGTGTGTGTGTGTGTGTGTGTGTGTGTGTGTGTGTGTGTGTGTGGTGTGTGTGTGTGTGCGCGCGCCTTTGTCTGTGTCTGTGTCTGTGTGTATCTATGTGTGTGTGTCTGTGTATATGTGTGTTTATGTGTGTGCGTGCCTGTGTATGTCTATAAATGTGTGCTTATTAGCGTACCTGTATGTGCAGACGTGACTTAATTAAGCAAACCGATTCTTCTGCCCTGGATGATGATTATATAAAAACCATGTTCATGCACCACACCTATGAAATTATTGTGACCTACAGATCCCTCTTTAATTTTGAATTTGAAATGCCTTTTTGCAAACCTTGTTACAGTGAGTGAAGCTATGAGGAAAGAATAAAGATATCCTCAAGTTTATACTTTAGCCTTTATGTAAGCCTGTTAACTCATCCAAAGTAGAGCACTCTATTTGTCATTATTATCAGTATCACGTGAAGCAATCAAAAACAATTAAATGAGTCTGATTGAAAGACATTTTGATTGATGCTACAGCAAAATTCATTGATAAAATATGTTCGTTATCAACTGTTAATGAATCAGCAAGCATAGAAACGAGACTGTTTAAGAAATATACCATTAAAGCAAAAAAAAAAAAAAAAAAAAAATTAAAAAAAAACTTATGCTTGTCAATAATTTGAACTCTAGGTAAAGAGCCACCACAAATGTAAAATCGGACCGAATGCACTCAATCTTCTGCTCTCAACTAAAAAAAAAAAGAGAGAGAAAGGCTACATGGGCAGGGAGGGGTTGGGGAGAATACATCACTTTCCCAAATGGAATGCGACACCGGGGCAAGAGAAAGACACGCCCTCCTCCCTACCTGATCCATTTCCGGTCACAGTCGAAATCGGAGGAACAGATTATTTCCGCGTCTTCCGTTCTTCTCTTCAGCACGCTCAAGTCTGTCTCAGCTTTGGCCAGAATCTGCACAACACGAACAAGAACACCTCTAGAGTCAATTCAAAGTTCCATTTACCTTTTATTCCATTCGATAAATTCCTCTTTCCTAGTTCCTTAACAGGGTTATAGAGGTACTGAGATGTGATGAAATGTTCGCATTTCAAACATTTTTTTCCTTTCCAGTAACTGCTTCTGTCATTCATCTGCACGCGTTGTGGCCCAAACTGATAGTCAAAGGGATGAGAATGCGTAAATGACACGTCACTGATGACACGGCATTGATGACACGTCACTGATGACACGGCATTGATGACACGGCATTGATGACACGTCACTGATGACACGGCATTGATGACACGGCATTGATGGAGCAACATTGAAAAAGAACGTGACAATGAAAGCTTGGTGACTATTTTATCTGTTTTCTTTTTCTGTGCTCCATTCTTGTAGACGAAGGTAAAGAGTTGCTAACATTCATCCACTTGTGAATAGACACCTTCATTCCAGTTAAGCGCCAATCACGTACGCACAGACACACACACACACACACACACACACACACACACACACACACACACACTGACTGACTGACTGACTGAAAACCATTTACTGTCAGATTAACATAGTGTTGTACTGACAACACACACACACACACACACACACACACACACACACACACACACACACACACACACACACACACTCACACACACACACACGGACGCATACACAGACACACGTTCCTTTTTCTCGGAGTTTGTCTACAGTTCCCTTTTCTTCGCGGATATAGTGTATTCATTAACTCATCAGTAACAAAAAGTATAGAGCAAAAACTTTGTGGGTTGGGTGGGGTGGTGATGACACCCCCCCTCTCTCTCTCTCTCTCTCTCTCTCTCTCTCTCTCTCTCTCTCTCTCTCTCTCATGAGTGCATGCTTGTATCCGTATGTACGTGTGTGTGTGTGTGTGTGTGTGTGTGTGTGTGTGTGTGTGTGTGTGTGTGTGTGTGTGTGTGTGTATGTGTGTGTGTCTGTGTGTGTCTGTGTGTCTGTGTCTATGTGTGAGTCTGTGTCTGTCTACCTGTGTGTTTGTGTGTGTGCATGCCTGTATATGTCTGTGAATGTGTGCTTATTAGTGTACCTGTATGTGCAAGCGTGACTAAATGAAGCAAACCGATTCTTCTGTCCTGGATGATGATTATATAAAAACCATGTTCATGCACCACACCTATGGATTTAACTTGACAAATATATCCCTCATTTTGTTTAATTTTGAAATGCCTTTTTGCAAACCTAGTTACAGTCGGTGAAATTACAAGGAAAGAATAAATATATGCCCAAGTTTATACGTCAGCCTTTATGTAAGCCTATTAACTCATGCAAAGTAGAGCACTGTACTTCTCATTATTGTCAAAATCATGAGCAGCTATCAAAAAAAAAAAGAGTCTGATTGAAAGAAATTTTGATCGATGCTACTGCAAAATTCATTGATAGAATATTTCGGTTATCAACAGTTAATAAATCAGCAAGCATGTACATAAGACTCAAGAAATGTACTATTTAATCAAAAATTAAAAAAAAATAAAAAGAATTTTAAAAAAAAACTTACGCACGACAATAATTTGAACTCCAGGTAAAGTGACACCGCAAATGCAAAATCAGTCCGAATGCACTTTTCAATCTTCTCTACTCAGCTTTAAACAAAAAAACCAACAACAAAAAACGGGGAATAAAAGAAAAAAAGAAGAACATGGGCAGGGAGGGGTTGGGGAGAATACATCACTTTCCCAAAATGGAATGCGACACTGGGGCAAGATAAAGACACGCCCTCCTACCTGTCCCATTTCCGGTCACAGTCGACACCGGAAGAAGAGATTTTTCCTGCGCCTTCCGTTCTTCTCTTCAGCACGCTCAAGTCTGTCTCAGCTTTGGCCAGAATCTGCACAACACGAAAAAGAACACCTCTAGAATCAATTCAAAGTTCCATTCACCTTTTACTCCCATTCAGTAGATTCCTCTTTCCTGGTTCCTGAACAGGGTTATAATGGTATTAAGATGTGATGAAATGTTCGCTTTTCAAACGTTTTTTTTTCTCCTTTAAATAACTGCCTTTTGCCATTCATCTGCACGTGGTTTTGCCCCTAATCAAAGGGATGGAATGTGCTGATGACACAGCGTTGATGGAGCAACATGGAAAAAGAACGTGAAAATGAAAGCTTGGCGGCTATCAATGTGTTTGCTTCTTCTATGCTCCTTTCTTGTAGACGAAGGTGAAAAGTTGCTAATATTTATTCATTTGTGGATAGTCACCTTCACCCCCACTCCAATTTAGCGTCAATCAAACACACACACACACACACACACACACACACACACACACACACACACACACACACACACACGCACGCACGCACGCACGCACGCACGCACGCACGCACGCACACACACGCGCGCACGCACACACACACACACACACACATACGCATGCACACACACACACACACACACACTCATTACAATCACTAAATGTCAACAGCGATAATCTACCACATTTACCAGGATTCTATCACCCCCCAGTTTATGAACAATGTGCGGACCGAATACAAACAGCTATCTATGTGCGTGAAGGCCTGGATTTTTGTGAAAGAACTCCACCAGTATCCAATAACATCCCTTCTGCTTCATGCTGTGCAGCAATGGTTAAATTTACATCTTCTTTGATATTGAACATTGCCTCAGTTTACCTTCCTAAAGGACCTGATGATACGAATACAGAATGGCTAAAAGGGTTCCAAGACCAAAGAGACAAATGGGTTATTGGAGGAGATTTTAACGCACATGCTCCATTTTGGGATCATGGCTGCTCTTATGTTACAAGTAATAGATTATTAGATAACATAGCTGATTCTAATCTATATTTGTTAAATAATGGAAGTATTACTCGCATTCCAGATATAGCCACCCATAACCTTTCAGCCATTGATTTAACCTTTACATCTCCATCACTTGTAGTAAACTCAATGTGGGAAACAGGAGATAGTCCACTGGGATCAGATCATATTCCAATAATAATATCGTCGAATGACATATTAGAACAGGAAATCTCAGAAGATATTATTCCAAAATATATTTACAAAAATGCAGATTGGTCACTTTTTCAAATCAATCTTAATAACACAGACATAGTGTTCTCAGCCAATGAAAATGTAGATGACCAATACACTGCATTTTGTAAATATATTTTAGCAGCAGCTGACAAGTCGATCCCGAAGATAAAAAACACAAAGTCAAAGAAACATAATGGAAACATATGGTGGAACACAAAGTGTGAAACAGCCAATAAAAAGAAAAAAGAAAGATTCAAGATTTATTGTAAAAAGAGATCGGCAAGTAGTCATAAAGAAATGAAAAAGGCAGATAAAAAAGTAAAGATGTCATAGATGACGCAAAGCTGCAGCATTGGAATGAATTTTGTAACTCTGAAGTTAAAAATCATAAAGATATTGGTAAAGTGTGGGAGGAACTGAAAGCTATGAAAAATGGATTAACATCGCCACAGTACCCTATAAAAATAGATAACAACAGTCTTCTTAGTGCTGATGAGAAAGCAGAAGCCTTTGTAAACATGTTTGCTGAGGTAAGCCGCACTGAAGGTCTAACAAGTACGGACCAAATATACAGAGAGAAAGAAGAAGGTATTAAAGCACAGGATGAATCTACAGCAGACAATAGTAACAATATCAATGCTCCTATAACTATCCAAGAAGTAAAAGAAGCCATTAGATCCATACCATTAAGAAAACCATCTATTGGTTTAGATGCAATATCTAATCAAATGTTAAGAAATTTGCCTGAAAAGTTTGTAGAGTTTCTTCATAAATTATTCAGTACATGTTGGAGCAATGGTGTTATGCCAAAAATATGGAAACAGTCGATCGTTGTTCCAATTCATAAGCAAGGAAAATGTACAAAGGATCCTAAGAATTATAGACCCATTGCATTAACTTCACATGTATGTAAACTTTCAGAAAGAATTGTTATGAATAGACTTGTACATTACTGCGAAAAATATAACATCATACCAATTAATCAAGCTGGTTTCCAGAAAGGTCGATCCACTACAGAAATTTTAGTGAAATTATCAACAAATATAAAGAAACAGTTTGCTAGACGAAAATGTGTTCTTGCTACCTTTTTCGACATAAATAAGGCTTACGATCAAGTGTGGCATTTACAGATATTGAACAAACTTAAAAACATTGGTTTGACAGGAAATATATACAACTATGTCAGATGTTTTCTGAAGGATAGGGTAATAAGAACAAGAGTAGGAAAAACATATTCCACAAGTAGAACACTTTCAATGGGAATCCCTCAAGGATCAGTATTAGCGCCACTTCTCTTCTCGTTATTAATGTATGATCTGCCAAACATATTATCAAAAAATGTTGTTCTTGTCCAATATGCAGACGATATATGCATATAGTTGGATGTAACGTTAAAAAAGAAAACTTCACAACGAGATATAAAATTCGTCAAAAAGATCTATCAGGGAGAACTAAACAAGATGGTCGATTATATGAAGCTAAATGGACTAAGTCTGTCAACCGAAAAAACAAATATGATCTTTTTTAACAGTGGATCTAACCCAGAAAGTATGCCTGTTTTCACATTGGATGATACTCCTCTTAAGTACGTAACAGAGATTAAATTTCTAGGAGTTTATTTTACATCTAAATTATCATGGAACTTTCATATCGAATATTTATTAACAAAAGCGAGAAAAACATTAAACTTCCTGAAAATTATTTCTAAAGAAAAGTGGGGGCAGGATCCAGCTACTTTGATTACTCTATGTAAATCTTTAATGAGATCAAAAGTAACTTATGCCCAAGAAATATTCTTCAATGCGCCTAAATATCTATTACAAAAACTGCAAAGTATTGAATGTAAGGCATTGAAATTAGCCCTTGGACTTCCTGTGCACACATCATCGTCACGTACATATTATGAAGCCCAGGTACTTCCTCTAGATGATTATAGAGATTTAACATGTTGTAAATTTGTCATTAAAAGTACAGCTAGAAAAACACATATCAAATCAGAAATTAAAATGAGATCAGATTTTGATTTTCCGAAAAGAGCAAAGTCTATAACTTCTCAAATAACTATAGCAACTTATACATCAAAAATACTTTCAGATTCTGGGGTTTCTTTAGAAAAGGAAGCTTTCTCTCCCAGACCATCTTTTTGTCCTATTCCACCCTGGGAACTTAAAAAAGCCCATTTTGATATTGATCACACCAACATAAAAAAGATGAAAATATCAATATGCTAACAAGTTATACTAAGTGTCATATTGACGAGAAATACACTAACCAGTTAAAAATATACACAGATGGTTCATGTATTGGTAAGCAAACGGGTTGTGCATTCTTAATCCCAGACTTGAGGGTGGAGAAATCTTTTTACATTGGATGTAACATATCCATATTCACAGCTGAATTAACAGCAATACTCATGGCTTTGAATTATCTTTTAAATTTCCCCAAAACAATATTTCAAGCTCTGTTTTGTGTAGATTCAAAATCAGTCCTTCAGGCGCTAAAAGATTTTCATTTGCATACTAGGCCTGAAATGATTATTGAGGTAAGCTGTTTGATCCACATGCTTATTGAAGGAGGCACCCAGTTATCCTTTTGTTGGATTCCTTCACACTGTTCCTTTTATTATAACGATAAAGTAGATAGGGCAGCTAAATGTGGAGCAAAACATATCTCTGGTTCTGAATATCTTAAACTAGCCTTATCGGTACATGAGCAGTGCAATCTAGTTAAAACACATATTTTGAAAACTTTCAAAGATAGAATGATAGAACATGACAATCAAAATCAGTTTGATACTTTTGATATTAAAATCATTCAACATAACTTTAGTTTAAATAAAAATATACTTTCGATGATGTATAGGTGGAAACTTGTTGCTTTTAAAACAAAATATGTTAAAAACATAGTGTGTTTATGTAAAAAGAAAATAACACGTGAACATATTGTTACATGTCAAGACATGAAAAAAATAATTCCAGTATTGAGACAAAATAGTGCACAGGCCATCTTTGAGTCACAAGCTCTAACATGAGTTTTTTGTATGCTTAGAGCGCACTCCATTGGGGAAGTATTTATAGGTTCCTTTTTTGTTGTATGTGGGGCGGGCATAAGTGTGGGGAGGGAAGATGGAATAATGTACAAAGCTTAAAAGTGACAAGGACGGAGAAAGGTTACGGTTCTGTGCCTTGATGATTGTTAAATTGATTAGTTTTGTTAATTTTTTTTTCCTTTGAAACTTTTTTGAAAAATTTAAGTGCTTTGTAATTACCATTATTATTCATATAAGCACTCATATAAGCACACACATATGCACACACACATACTCAAACACACTTGCATATGTATACACACACGCGCACACGCACACGCACACATACGTGTGCGTGCACAAGCATAAGCACACACGTAAGAACTTGTAAATACTTTTATTCCAGTTTTGTTGCAAAATAAGTCGCACATTATATTCAATTCACCAGATTTAACCTAAGATTTTTATTTTTTTTAAGTTTAGATATCAGTCCAGTTGGTCACTACAGTATCTGATTTTTTTTTTTTTTAAATATAAAAGTGATGGAGGGGGAGGGAGGGATGGGGAGAGGATAGAGAGGGAAGGAAAGGAAGGGAGTGGGTGGGGTGGGGTGGGGGTGTTCACTGATTTTGTTGTTGTTATATATATGTTTTTTTTCTGTTTTGTTTATTATTTCTAATAGTGTAGTTATATACTTATTCCTTTAATCAGATATATTTTAAATAACCGTCTAAGCACCATATGTGCACACACTTTCACACATACATGCATGCATACTTGGAACTCTATAACTTTCAGTCATGCACTAGTCTTCTTCTCTTACACACTCCTTTTCTTTTCTTTTTCTTTCTTTTTTTATTTTTTATTTTTTTTATTTTTATTTTTTTATCGTCTAATATCACGATTAGTGGAAAGACGTTAAATAAATCACACAACACACACACACACACACACACACACACACACACACACACACACACACACACACACACACACACACACACGCACGCACGCACACACACACACACACACACACACACACACACACACACACACACACACACACACACGTTCCTTTTTCTCTGAGGGTGTCTTAAGTTCCATTTTCTTAGTTGATGTATTGTATTTATTTTACCCATTAATGTGTTTTGAAATTTATTTCAAACACACGTTTTGATTTTTTTTTTTTTTTTTTTTTGGCTGCTGTCCCAACCTCTACGCCACCTCAGAGGCAGTGCACCCACGCCGCTCATTCCGACACCCTGTCCACAGCCACAGCCCGGTCGGCCCCGCCGCAACCCCAGCACCGGCAATCCACAGGGAGCAGTCAATGTCAAGTCGTCAAGAGGTAACCCACCGGAGGAGACACTGCACTGCTGCCGAGTCACTTCGGTGGTGTTCAGTGGCGCCTGTTCTGATCTAACATATGCAGGACACCACCTACTAAGCCCCCTACTGACGACAATAATTGCTTAGTCGCGGAGCCGGCGTGAGTGAGCTCTCCCACCGGAGGGCGCCACCACGACAGCCCCCATGACAGCCCCCATGAACTCGCCGATACTGGTGACCCCGACAGCCCCCATGAACTCGCCGATACTGGTGACCCCGACGGAACCAAACCAAGGCCACAGACGTGGAGAGGACATCGAAATTGAGGTCACCATGAGAGCACGGCATGAAGGGCCACAGAATTTGATTTTTTTTATGCTGATCGATGAGAATGAGGATGATTAAGATGATGCTACGGATTTCCATTTCGGTCTGAGACTACATGACAGGGCTGTACTCTACGCTTCCTTTCATAATATATCCCGGCGTCAACCAGGCCCGAGAGATACAGGCACCTGCAGTGTTGGTCAGGAAATTTGAGCAACACTCTCAGAAACGCATCCATTAAGTGGATGAAACTCGACTGTGTGGTCCCAGTCTTCCCAACTGAGTCCGCAGCAACTCAACTCTGGGTAGGAGCCGGTCGGGGCAGAAAAACCCACATGACTTCTGATGGGATTCGAACCCACGACCTCCCAGCCGGGAGTCCGCGACGCTAACCACTTCGTCACGGCGGCTGGTGCACGTTTACATTTTGACTTTCTACCTGGTTTACCGTCAGTTTATCCATTTATCATCACATTCTTTAAGTAGATACCCAGCAGATGCCAGTCCGTTTATCTAAAGCCCAGCAACAAATCTGCTGTTGAGATAATGAACCTTTTGCCCATTTTTCGTTTTGTTTGTTTTACTTTCCTGTCTTCAGTGCCACCTTAGTGGAGCTGCATCCGCGCCACTCATGCACACCCTCGTCCACAGCCACAGCCCGGCATGGCCAGCCACAGCCCCGTCAGCGGCAAATCATAGGAACCAGTCGATTGCAAGGCCACCCACTTGCGGAGATACTGCACTTCTGCTGAGTAACTTTGGTGGCGTTCTGTGAGGCCTGTTCTAATCCAGCATACACTGGACACCACCTACTGCGCCCTCTAGTGACATCAGTGAGTGCTTAGTCGTGGAGCCAGCGTGAGTTAGCTTTCTCTTCGGAGGGTGCCACCACGTACATCCAACGACAGTCCCAACGAATGTGCCGGTAGCCCTGACAGAATCAAACTAAAGTGCTAGACGTGGCGATGCAACCGAAACTAAGATCACCATAAGAGCAGCTCTTCCACGTTTTATCAAATCAACGATTTTTTTTCTGGTGTGTTGCTAAAAATGACGGTGTTGTTTTTGTTGCTGGTGCTTGACTAATCATCCAATTCCTCCCT
>CM065729.1:7775168-7782668 GCA_033310375.1 Conus canariensis
GAGAGAGAGAGAGAGAGAGAGAGAGAGAGAGAGAGAGAGAGAGAGAGAGAGAGAGAGAGAGAGAGACAAAGACAGAGAGACAGAGAGACAGAGGCAGAGAGAGAGAGAGAGAGAGAGAGAGAGAGAGAGAGAGAGAGAGAGAAGCATTTGCAACCAGCTTCCTCCACTCAGCCGATCCTCTCAGCTGAGTCTCAGTCGCTGATTGGATATTCTGAGAGTGTTCAGCACATCATGGGTCTATGTTTACCATGTCTGGTTGACGCGTGAATACATTTTTTTTTTAGATAGAGGCGTAGAGTCGACAACAGCTGTGTCAGTCCGAAATGGAATTTGTTGGCAATTTCAGCATCCAAACCCTCATTCATCACCATGAGATAAAACGTCTTATTACCAGTGGCCAATCGTATCCTGTTTTTTATGGTGAACTGTTTCGGCTTGTTCTCTGTTTACATGTTTATGGTGACTTGGTCACCGGTCTCAGGATATCCATAGGCACTTGGTACATGCTAGCACCTTCTGGTGAGGACATTGACTCACACACTGGCTCCATCAGCAGGCAATCAGTGTTGTATGTTGGAAGCTTAGTGGCTGCTGTCCCGTGTAGAGTGGATCAGAACTGTAACTGAACGTCACCGAAGTGACAAGACAGTAGTTCAGTGTCTCTTCTGACGGGGTGTCTTATGAGACCTCATCTAGAGCTGCAAGAGAACAGACATGGGTGTGGCTGTGTCAGTGAGCTGGCTGGCTGGAATGAGTGATGTTAGAGTGTTGCCACTGATGGAGCAAAACCGGTTAGACAGGGAGAGAAAGGAGGACACACACACACACACACACCACACACACACACACACACACACACACACACACACACACACGTTTACTATCCAGCATTTTATTTATTCATTTTCTATTGTTTCCTGTGCAGAGTGACTCAGCAACCAGTCCAGCTGCTGAGTATCTTGTTCTGGAATCCCAGCCATACAGAAGCTACATCTCATGCTGAGTATCTTGTTCTGCAATCCCAGCCATACAGAAGCTACATCTCATGCTGAGTATCTTGTTCAGGAATCCCAGCCACACAGAAGCTACATCTCATGCTGAGTATCTTGTTCTGGAATCCTAGCCATACAGAAGCTACATCTCATGCTGAGTATCTTGTTCTGGAACCCAGCCATACAGAAGCTATGTCTCGTGCTGAGTATCTTGTTCTGCAATCCCAGCCATACAGAAGCTACATCTCATGCATGGTTTGTTTACTAGTTAGTTTTGTTATTCTTGTTATTGTTGGAGTTATGTCGTTTCAAGCGGCGGTGGTAATGGTGGACTTATAATTCTATTTATTAGAAGGAAAATAGATTTCCGATCGATTTGTTATTCGAGAACAGGATATGTTGATTTACTTCTTTGCTTTATCAGTAGGCTTTGAAACTGATGTTAATGCTGTTACATTTTGCGATAGCAATGCCTCGTAAACATTTCTCTCTGGATGGTAGAATCATCAGATTGTATGAGAAAACACATAGCGTTCAGATATTGTGCATTGCATGTAACAATGTAATTACCCGAAACCATGGTGCGCTTACATCGTATTGTTGCTTGAAAATTTGTTCCACGTAAACAATAATCACATTTCAGACCATCAAAAATGCACACGTGTTTATTGACATAGCACGATAATAGTGGCTCAGACGGGCATACTATTCACGACAAAAATTCCTCAACACTAAAACACAAGAAGTATCAGCCATGAGTCTGGCCTGATCACTGACATTTCCACATCAAACTGCATGCATTGAATGCCACCTGCTCCCACCCATTTCTTCCCTCATCTTCAACAGCTGATGGAGGAGAGCCTCTCGCTGGCACCGATAACAACGAGCACTTTATTTCAGCGTGAACTGTTTAAAGACTGCCCAGTTTTCTGTCAGCCATATACAGGCTGCGTTCCAATTCCAGATGTGACAGAAACCATTGACGTCTGTCGCACTGAACAATGGGCTATTGATCTCGGAGCAATGTTTCCAGTGCTGCACTATGTCACGGCTTGTTATACATCAGAAATATCCCCTTTAGTCGTTTGATCGTTTGATTGTGCCCCAGAAAATGGGGCGTCCTTCTTTTCACTTCTTCTTGGTAGTGCTCAGTTCTTCACCCGGAAAATGAAACGGTATTCATGGTTACATCTTTTTATAAGAAGCAGTTTTTTTTTCTCGTCTCCGTTGTTTAGAAATGTTTCAGACGAAACAAAAGACAACGACGTGTTTTTCAGTCTTTTTGTTGTTGTTGTTGTTGTTTTAATCTCAACACTGTCTTCCTTTAAATGAAATTGTCTGTGCCTTCACAGGCTCTATTAAGCAAATCTGCATATGCTGTGATAAAACATTTTGAAATAATGAACACATTGGTCTTTGAAATTTTATTACATTTTGATATGTATTATACAATTCCTGGCCTCGTATGATGTATGATCGCGCACCAGTATACACCAAAATAAACACAGCTTAACACCAGAGAAGCGCAAAAGACATGAATTTCTTTTGTGATTATTTGGCTTCTATAAATCCCTCACGAACAAGCTGCGCCAGTAATCAAAATGCTTGTCATAACCTACTTCATACATACCCAAATGACTCAGGGTAGTTCACTCTGCGCTATTTTAGTAACTCCTGCACAAAATCCAAGACACATACTCAATAGACAGAAGAAAACTTTTCGATCAAAATTAAGATAGCGAACTGCCAAGAACCTGTTCTCGGAGAAACCGCCATCATGTCCATTCACACTTGTTATACTATTGATCTGGAGAAAGCAACGTACAGACAAATGAGATCGACCGCATTTATTTTGGACTGAAGCCGAAAGGGCGACAACTGAACAAAGGAGAGGGGTTTGGCGAATTGGAAGTGTAACTGACGAAGCAAAAGGCTGCTGTAACAAACGAAGGGAGTAGATCAACGACTTGCGCTTGGAAGAAGGAAAAGGTGAACACGAGACAGGTACATATAGAGATATATACGGATTATTTTCTAAGGGCAGACTGTTCTTCCAAAGATATTTCCGTCGCTCAGGAACGAACACATGACTCATTCTTGTTTTGTTCCACTTTCTGCCCCCGATTCTAGCAGCTTTAATGGTCAGTAATAAGCACAGTTTCCAGGAATTGCTTTTAGTTCTATACACCTCGTGGACTTGGCATTGGATGAGAGGCGTGCTCTGCGCTCTTAACGATCTGAGCTTTTCTTTTGAAGGGAATGGAGAAGAGAGAGGAGAGAGAGAGAGAGAGAGAGAGAGAGAGAGAGAGAGAGAGAGAGAGAGAGAGAGAGAGAAGAGGTAGTGTATGAAGATGAAGAGTGCAGAAAAGGTGACCTATGGAACGGTATGTGGCAGAGGTTCATTGTCTGATGCTAGGTCGATTCCAGAAATCCGTTTCCCATGCCAGCTAGTTGTACTCTCTCTCTCTCTTCTCTCTCTCTCTCTCTCTCTCTCTCTCTCTCTCTCTCTCTCTATGTACGTGCTGTGTGTTGTGTGTGTTGTGTGTGTGTGTGTGTGTGTGTGTGTGTGTGTGTGTGTGTGTTTGTCTGTGTCTGTGGGTGTGCACATGAGTATATGTGTGTGAGACAGAAAGAGAGAAAGCAAGAAGGAGACAGACAGACAGACAGGCCGACAGACAAAAAAAGAAAAAAAAACAGAAGGTGGAGCAGGGGGTGGGGCTGGGGAGTCCAAGACAAACAAACAAGCAGACAGGCAGACTGACAGACAGACAGACAGATGGACAGACAGAGAAAAGACCGTGGGGGGGGGGGGGGGGGGAAAGAGGGTCCCCCCGCTCTCAGCAAGGTTCCTGCTGACGGCGTGACTCCCAGTGTCTCAGAGCAAACAATAAGCCAAGGTGCCAGCGTACTGTGTTCCCGCAGAGTCTGGCTGAAGGAAAACCTGACAGTGTAGAGCTGCGCCGCCTTGCCAACATTTTGCAGGTGACTCTGAATTGACGGGCCAAGCGCGACACATGATAAAGCGAAGAAAAATAAAATGAAACAAAAGGGAGATCAAATGGATGGCACTGAACTATGACGTATGCTTTTCTTGGACCAGACAGTCGTAGGTTTGCACAGGAAATGATGTTATGACAATAAAGTGACGCGAGCTATACAGCACCATACAACACAATCCGGTCCTGTCCAGCCCAGTAGAATGCACAGCAGCGATACAATTCAGTCCAATACAATGTTATACAATGCGGCAAGTTGCGTTTCAAGAGTATATAATGAGATACCCACAATTCAGTCCTGTCCAGCCCATTAGAATGCAAAGGAGCAATACAATTCGGTCCAATACAGTGTTACACAATGTGAGAAGATACGTTACAAAACTATGTAAATAGATACATTGCCATGTCTCACAATACGACATGTTACAACACAACGCAACACAACAGAGCGATTTCCAATACAAGGCCGCACGATGCAGTCCAATACGTTATAACACGCTGTGTTACAATGCAAATATTTTCTTCATTTGTTCCTTTGGTTTTGTTTCCTTTCCTGTTCGTCGGGTGGTTGTCGTCCCTTTCCAGTCTTCCTTTCTTTCTATGTCTTCCTTTTCCCGTCTTCCTTTCTTTCTGTCCTCCCTTTCCTGACTTCCTTTCTTTCTATGTCTTCCCTTTCCTGTCTTCCTTTCTTTCCATGTCTTCCCTTTCCTGTCTTCCTTTCTTTCTATGTCTTCCCTTTCCTGTCTTCCTTTCTTTCTATGTCTTCCCTTTCTGTCTTCCTTTCTTTCTATGTCTTCCCTTTCCTGTCTTCCTTTCCTTTCCATATCTTCCTTTTCCTGTCTTCTTCCTTTCTTCTATGTCTTCCCTTTCCTGTCTTCCTTTCTTTCTATGTCTCTTCCCTTTCTTCTTCCCTTTCTTTCTATTCCTTTCCCTTTCCTGTCTTCCTTTCTTTCTATGTCTTCCTTTCCTGTCTTCCTTCTTCATTCTTCCTTTTTCCCTCGTCTTCCTTTCTTTCTATGTCTTCCCTTTCCTGTCTTCCTTCTTTCTATGTCTTCCCTTTCCTGTCTTCCTTCTTTCTATGTCTTCCCTTTCCTGTCTTCCTTTCTTTCTATGTCTTCCCTTTCCTGTCTTCCTTCTTTCTATGTCTTCCCTTTCCTGTCTTCCTTCTTTCATGTCTTCCTTCCTGTCTTCCTTCTTTTCCTTTCTGTCTTCCTTTCTTTCTATGTCTTCCCTTTCCTGTCTTCCTTTCTTTCTATGTCTTCCCTTTCCTGTCTTCCTTTCTTTCTATGTCTTCCCTTTCCTGTCTTCCTTTCTTTCTATGTCTTCCTTTCCTGTCTTCCTTTCTTTCTATGTCTTCCCTTTCCTGTCTTCCTTTCTTTCTATGTCTTCCCTTTGCTGTCTTCCTTTCTTTCTATGTCTTCCCTTTCCTGTCTTCCTTTCTTTCTATGTCCTTCCCTTTCCTTCTTCCTTCTTTTCTTGTTCTTCCCTTTCCTGTCTTCCTTTCTTTCTATGTCTTCCTTTCCTTCTCCTTTCTATTCTTTCCTTCTTCCTTCTTTCTATGTCTTCCCTTTCCTGTCTTCCTTTCTTTCTATGTCTTCCCTTTGCCTGTCTTCCTTTCTTTCTATGTCTTTTCTTCCTTTCCTGTCTTCCTTTCTTTCTATGTCTTCCTTTCCTGTCTTCCTTCTTTCATTCTTCCTTTCCGTCTTCCTTTCTTTCTATGTCTTCCTTTCCTGTCTTCCTTTCTTTCTATGTCTTCCTTTCCTGTCTTCCTTTCTTTCTATGTCTTCCCTTTCCTGTCTTCCTTTCTTTCTATGTCTTCCCTTTCTGTCTTCCTTCTTTCTATGTCTTCCCTTTCCTGTCTTCCTTTCTTTCTATGTCTTCCTTCCGTCTTCCTTTCTTTCATGTCTTCCCTTTCCTGTCTTCCTTTCTTTCTATGTCTTCCTTCCTGTCTTCCTTCTTCTATGTCTTCCCCTTTCTGTCTTCTCTTTCTTTCTATGTCTTCCCCTTTCCTGTCTTCCTTTCTTTCTATGTCTTCCCTTTCCTGTCTTCCTTTCTTTCTATGTCTTCCCTTTCCTGTCTTCCTTTCTTTCTATGTCTTCCCTTTCCTGTCTTCCTTTCTTTCTATGTCTTCCTTTCCGTCTTCCTTTCTTTCTATGTCTTCCCTTTCCTGTCTTCCTTTCTTTCTATGTCTTCCCTTTCCTGTCTTCCTTTCTTTCTATGTCTTCCCTTTCCTGTCTCCTTTCTTTCTATGTCTTCCCTTTCTGCTCCTTTCTATGTCTTCCCTTTCCTGTCTTCCTTTCTTTCTATGTCTTCCTTCCTTCTCTTTTCTGTCTCCTTTCCTGTCTTCCTTTCTTTCTATGTCTTCCCTTTCCTGTCTTTCCTTTCTTTCTATGTCTTCCCTTTCTGTCTTCCTTTCTTTCTATGTCTTTCCCTTTCCTTCTTCCTTTCTTTCTATGTCTTCCCTTTCCTGTCTTCCTTTCTTTCTATGTCTTCCCTTTCCTGTTCCTTCCTTTTCTTTTCTATGTCTTCCCTTTCCTGTCTTCCTTTCTTTCTATGTCTTCCCTTTCCTGTCTTCCTCTTTCTATGTCTTCCCTTTCCTGTCTTCCTTTCTTTCTATGTCTTCCCTTTCCTGTCTTCCTTTCTTTCTATGTCTTCCCTTTCCTGTCTTCCTTTCTTTCTATGTCTTCCCTTTCCTGTCTTCCTTTCTTTCTATGTCTTCCCTTTCCTGTCTTCCTTTCTTTCTATGTCTTCCCTTTCCTGTCTTCCTTTCTTTCTATGTCTTCCCTTTCCTGTCTTCCTTTCTTTCTATGTCTTCCCTTTCCTGTCTTCCTTTTTCTATGTCTTCCCTTTCCTGTCTTCCTTCTTTCTATGTCTTCCCTTTCCTGTCTTCCTTCCTTTCTATGTCTTCCCTTTCCTGTCTTCCTTCTTTCTATGTCTTCCCTTTCCTGTCTTCCTTTCTTTCTATGTCTTCCCTTTTCTCCTGTCTATCCCTTCCTCTTCCTTTTCTATGTCTTCCCTTTCCTGTCTTCCCTTCTTTCTATGTCTTCCCTTTCCTGTCTTCCTTTCTTTCTATGTCTTCCCTTTCCTGTCTTCCTTTCTTTCTATGTCTTCCCTTTCCAGTCTTCCTTTCTTTCTATCTCCCACCCCCACCTCTCTTCTGCCGTTAATGGTGAAATGTCTGAAGTCACTGGTACAAAGTTTCACTAGTTTCACAGAGAATACATGTCTTTTTATTCCGGTAAAGGCCTGACCTTTATAACAAAAACCACGAAGAAGCAACTGAAAAAGATAGGTGGCAAATCAAAATCACAATGTGTGTGAGTGTGTGTGTGTGTGTGTGTGTGTGTGTGTGTGTGTGTGTGTGTGTGTGTGTGTGTGTGTGTGTGTGTGTGTGTGTGTGTGGAGATAAATAAATCGCATGAACTGACTGCGGTGTATAGTGATCGACATTATCATCTTTTGTTATTGTAAGCGTTCATATTTTTATATTTTCGTACATCTGATTCTGCATA
>CM065729.1:7790168-7792668 GCA_033310375.1 Conus canariensis
GTGGTGTGTGTGTGTGTGTGTGTGTGTGTGTGTGTGTGTGTGTGTGTGTGTGTGTGTGTGTGTGTGTGTGTGTGTGTGTGTGTGTGTGTGTTTATCTAGGCCTAATTGCATTACATACCTACGTACGCCCAAAATCAACACCAACCGTTCGCATGCACACACCCCAAAACACCACATGCACACACACATAACACTTACATACTGTCTAAGATCACTGTTAGGTGGATAGACGTTAAATTAAAGAACGAACCCACCCACCCACCCACCACACCACACCACACACACACACACACACACACACACACACACACACACACACACACACACACACACACACACACACACACACACACACACACACACACACACACACACACACACACACACACACACACACACACACACACACACACACACACACACTCACACACAACTAATGGAGTGAAAATAGTAGAAGAAATGGTAGAGCTGGTGTGGCACAAAATGGGAGAACAAGGTTAATAGATGGGTAGACAGCCACACAAACCATTAAAGACATTCATTCAAATCTCTTCCAGAACACAACAAATGGTACATAAGTGTAACACCTCACTGATTCACATTTCTGGACATTTCAGTTGGCGGTATCTGGTTCCAGTTATTCCAGTTATCTGAAAGCATTGAAGGTGGAGAAACCCAAAAGGCATACTTATTACGAATGCGTCGCTGTTCTGCAAAATGTGAAAATCTTGTTGAGCTAAAGGTTTAGTGTCTGAAAATCACTTGCAAAACATCACTCTCATAAGCAGATAGTGCGCTTTCTGTTAAAAAAAGAATGTTACGTGAAGACATCCTCAAAACACTCCAAGACGTCCTTCTTTGGTATAACAGTAAAAAAAAAAAGTGGCTTTTTTTTCAAGCTCATCAACATCATATAGGTATGTATTAGTATGCAGTCGACTTTGAAACTGTATGTGCTCAAAAACAACATTTCAGTTGGCTGTGTCATTCAAATACTTTCTCCGCACCTGGATCCACATACATCATTTTAGTTAATGTGGTTAAAGATGTTTTGTCAGTGCTTTACATTACTTCCAAATGTCTTGTCTGTACCTAAACCCTCACATCTACTTTTTAAAGTCGTTCCACAGTAAGATGGTATTCAGTTCACGATATCGCTCACAAACACCATCCTCACAGCTGAAACCTGAAAAGCTGACTTGCTCAAGGTTGTTTTTTGTCAGTTTGTTATGTTACTTTCAGTTACTTGCAATGTTCAAATCTGAACTGTGACATTTGTTGTTGAAAGTCATTCTATTCAAGGGTGTTTATTCAGCTCGTGGTATCACTGTCAAACAG
Source organism: Conus canariensis (assembly GCA_033310375.1). Classification (NCBI taxonomy): domain Eukaryota; kingdom Metazoa; phylum Mollusca; class Gastropoda; order Neogastropoda; family Conidae; genus Conus; species Conus canariensis. The sequence continues at coordinate 7,791,507 of CM065729.1, forward strand.
CTTGTTCAAATTCTACTTCTTGTAATGTATTATTTCTATTTTAGTCAACAGCGGCAATACTGTACATATTTCAATGCAGTAAATGGATCTTTCATTTTTACTGGTATCGCGAAGAAAAAAAAAACCCGGGAATTGACAGCAACAAAGAAAAAGTCAGATCCATACGAGGCTATCATGTCAGCATGACCTTTCTCTGGTCATTGTGTGAAATATATCCACAGAGCATCACACCAACATAAAGCGTGAAATGCGGCTCAAAACCTTATAAGTGGATATTGCAAAGACAGCCAAATGAATGGTTGGAATGGGTCAGGCAATGGAATGGTTGGAATGGGTCATGCAATTGAAGGGTTGGAATGGGTCGTGCAACTGAAGGGTTGGAATGAGTCAAGCAACAGAATGGTCGACATAGGTCAGGCAGTCGATTTTTCTCATAAAGGAATCAGGTAACTGAACGGCTGAAATGAGTCAGGCAATCCTATGCTTCGTATAGGTCAGGCAATTGGATGGTTGGAATAGGTGACGCATACAAACAACATTCACATACTCTACAAGTTCAACGGAAAAGAACGTGCTGTTAGATACAGGCAATTCCGGGAGGATAGGCGAGACGCAACTCACAACATAGCGTTTCAGTTCCATGGCTGGCTGTTTCACAGACCTGAGGAAAGACAAAACATCAATGGTAAATTTGCCACAGAGCTTCAGCGAAACATTCAGAATCATACTAAGGGCCTGAGAATGAGCGAATGAACATGATCGACGTGTGGAATGGCAAAATCAAAAAAGCACGCTTGACAGTCAGACAAGAGTTTTTTTAGGGACACGCTCTTAGGGTGCTAACGATCTATTTCGTTGTGTGTCCGGCAGTGAAGAGCAAACTGTCCTGAATGCTGTCAAAAATAACACTTTGTTTAATTTGATGAAGTGTGACGTTTGCAGGGCAGATCAGCGCAAAGAACGTTTTGTCAAATTCAATTTGTTTTTGTTTACTCCCACAAACGGTCTTGTCTGTAGAGGGGACAGTGGTATATTCATGTGTGATTATATAGGGGGAACAAACGGTGCTCTCTGAGCCTTCCAAGAGTCTTTCATGTAGTTAATTTGGGTTTTTAAAATGCTGCTTGCAACCTTTTCCTTAACTAGTAATTTAACCATGGAT
>CM065729.1:7795168-7797668 GCA_033310375.1 Conus canariensis
CACAGACAGATAGAGTGACAGAGACACTGGGAGACACACAGAGAGAGGGAGACAGATAGTCAGAGAGATCAGACAGACATACAGACAGACAAACAGACTGACAGACGACAGACAGACAGACAGAGAAAAAGAAGACAGACAGACCTAAAAGTCGGACACAGAGAGAGAAGGACAGAGACAGAAGAGCTGGTAATGGTGGCTCAATGTTGTCCTATTGTCCTGGAAACAAATCTCGGATGTAAAACGTTTAACACTTTTATCAGTAATGGTGAGATCGAGTGCCAGTACAATCTCTCTCTCTCTCTCTCTCTCTCTCTCTCTCTCTCTCTCTTTCTCTCTCTCTCTCTCACACACACACACACACACACACACACACACACACACACACGCGCGCGCGCGCGCGCGCGCACGCACGTACGCACCCACGCTTGCACGCATGGAGGCACACACACACACACACACACTCTCTCTCTCTCTCTCTCCGCTCACACACACACAGATACACACACACACACACACACACACACACACACACACACACACACACACACACACACACACACACACACACACACAGCAAGCAGCAGCAGCAAGTGCTACTGAACGAAAACACTTCAGACTAAATAACGCGAAAAACGCTCAGTGGAGCACACACTTCACTTAATGTCGAAATGATTCCATATCAAGCCTCACTGGGAAGACAAAACTTAGTTCCCAAAGGGAATGTAACAGTAGCTGCAGAGTGAGAGAGGTATCTCCCCTGGGCTTTTCTTCCCTGATGCAAAATGGAAAAAAATTATTGTTATTATATTGAGTATTTATATAGCGCCTATCCTCGGTCACAGACCAAGCTCTAAGCGCTTTACAATAAACACACTACCTCACTCACTCAACGGGCTGCCTACCCAGGTAGAGCCGGCCGAAGAGCAGCCTACTGGCGCTCATTCAGTCGTTTCCCGTACCATTCCAATATCAGTCACTCATTTTCATTTATCCCTCCAGTTTCTCACATAGGATGCATGCGATGCTTAAATGTGTCCTCTATTTCCACCGGGTGTTTTTCGAAAATAGGAAATGCCAGCAAGCGGAAAGACACATGAGCACAAGAAGCGCTTCTCACATACACAGCACCAAGCGGACAATCATGCACAAAGATGTCTTCTTTACATGCAGTAAATAACAGAGATGGAAAATGCAGAAAGTAATACTCAGAGATAGCTGCCTGCAGCAGAATAGCAATGGGGAATGGGAGAGAAGTTAGATTAGTTCAGAGTCAGTGCGAAGAAATAGGTGTGTGTGTGTGTGTGCGTGTGTGTGTGTGTGTGTGTGTGTGTGTGTGTGTGTGTGTGTGTGTGTGTGTGTGTGTGTGTGTGTGTGTGTGTGTGTGTACATACACACACACACACACACACACACACACACACACACACACACACATATATATATATAGAAGAGAGAGAGAGAGAGAGAGAGAGAGGGAGAGAGCGGGCGCGCGCGCGCGCGCGGTGTGTGTGTGTGTGTGTGTGACAGAGAGAGAGGACAAACAGACAGATAGAGATAGAGACAGAGACACAGAGGGAGAGAGAGAGACTGAGACTGAGACCGAGACTGAGAGACCAGAGCCACGATGGCCGGAGACGAGGGGAGGGGGGGGGGGGGGTGGAGGTTGGGGTGGGGGTGGGGGGTGGAGGACTTCAGTTCATCTCACTTCGCTCCCCCTCACAACACCATCCCCCAGCTTCCCCTTCGCCCATGTCAACCACGACAAGCACAAAACGCGAATGTAGCAGTCAACATCTCTCTACACGTAGCCCACAATATTGCAAATTCAAACTCCAGAAACTATGGTCATATGTGACTATTTCCCCAGCGTCCATCAATCAGTAATGCCACCCGCTTCCTTCCTTTTCCCCTCCCCTCCCTCCTCTCCCCTCACTTCACCACGTCATCCCACCTGTTCCTAGAGTACCCTTACTCCTGCTGTCTCTGCTGTAACGCAAGTAATACCTTAAGAAGGGATATACGTCAAGGTTTACCGTGTTTGGAGCATCCATTTAGGATTTTTGCACGCAGCGTGCATACTCCTGATCATTTGAAAACAGCGTGAAGATTATATTGCATTCTCTCTCTCTCTCTCTCTCTCTCTCTCTCTCTCTCTCTCTCTCTCTCTCTCTCTCTCTCTCTCTCTCTCTCTCTCTCTGTTGGAAAATCTTGGATCTTTTACCATAAGAGAAATGAATGGCATTTGCAAAATGAATTGTAATCTGAATACCGAAAGACAGGAAAGATATCAAGAGGAATAAATCCAAATGTATTTCGTTACTAAACTTACTATAAAAGAAGTAGCTAGATGCATAACATGATAATCCAAAGCCACATAATACCCTCGGTGGTGCAGTTTTTCGATTTAGTCACCACCATGATTTTCTTCTTCTTTCCTTTCTTCTGTAAAGCAACATATCTGGCCATGTGGCAAAATCACTGTTCAAAATTCGGAGAC
>CM065729.1:7830168-7835168 GCA_033310375.1 Conus canariensis
AATGCATCCAGCCATCCAGAACAATGCTTCCATTTCCCCATCATCTCTTCCCATGGTATTCCTCCTTTACGATCCTCCTTGATTTCAAATTTGATTAACAACATTGTATGTGTCCTCTGCTTTCCCACAGACAGACAGACAGACAGACAGACAGAGAGAGGGAGAGAGAGAGAGAGAGAGAGAGAGAGAGAGAGAGAGAGAGACAGACAGACAGACAGACAGACAGGCAGACAGGCAGACATAGAGGCAGACAGACAGAAATAGAGATAGAGAGAGACAGAGACAGAGACGAAGAGAGGGCAAGAAAAAGGTAAAGAGGGTGAAAGAAATTGGGTGTGGGGGGGGGGGGTAGGGGGGGACGAGGGATGAGTGGAGTTGGGTTAGAAGCATACAGACAGGCAGAGAAACCGAGAGAGAGAGAGAGAGAGAGAGAGAGAGAGAGAGAGAGAGAGGAGAGAGAGAGTGGTGGGGGGAGGGGGAGCATGTAAACAGACGGAACAGCAGACATAAGGACAAAGGCAAACAAAACACAAAAAAAGAAGAAAAGAAAGAAAGAAAGAACAAACAGAAAGAGGCAACGAATGGAGGAGGGTAGGAGATGGTATAAGCATGCAAACTGAGAGAGAGGGAGGGAGAGAGAGAGAGAGAGAGAGAGAGAGAGACAGACAGACAGACAGACAGACAGACAGACAGACAGACAGACAGACAGAGGGGGAGGTAGACAGGCAGACATACAAACGGACGGACAGACAGACAGACAGACCGACAGAGAGACAGACAGACAGACAGACAGATAGACCAAAAACACTGGACAAATGTTAGGGCTAGATATAGACACAGGCCTACGGGCATACAGCGACAACTACGTCCAATTTGTGAATCCTATCTGCTCCGGAAACCCCCTATAACGTTTCCCCCTCAGGCATTTCCTCTCTGATCAGGGCCATCACATAGATAATCCTGCGCTAATCTTCAGATCTCTACCACACCGTCATTGAAGAAGATTCCACAATTCTGTCAATCACCATGGCAACATCTCCTGGACCTTGTCTTTCAGAAGAGGAGATCTGGATAACCCCAGACAGAATCCATGGAGAGATCTGGGAGGTGGGTCTGGTACATGAGAAAAGGTCTTGTGTACAAGGGATTGAGTTGTCTAGATATCTGGCTGGAGTGCTTGCGTCTTGATTCGTTTCTTTACATCACACACACACACACACACACACACACACACACCACGCACGCACGCACGCACGCACGCACGCACGCGCACGCACGCGCACGCACGCACGCACGCACGCACGCACACACAGACACACACACACACACACACACACACACACACACACACACTACCTAGTTGGAATAGTTCAGTTGGTACAGTGTTGAACTCATCATTCTGATGATCTTGAGGTTGTGGGTTCAAATCTACACCAGACAGTTTTAGGACAGGGGGATTTCCCCATCGGCGTTAACATTGGTTCTGACATTATTTTTAAAAAAAACATCCCTTTGAAAGAGACAATGAATTGAGGTTTCGTGCATGTATACAATGCTAACGGCTTACACGCATGTTAAACCCCGTCACCAGCTTTCCGAAGAGAAGGCCAGTTTGGCTGTTGGTATGAACGACATGCATACACATAGCATGAAGTGCAAGAATGAAAATATGAGTGGAAGACCTGAGTGACCGACAGCCTGAGTGATGTGGGAAATGACAGAATGTAGCACTAGCAGATAGCTCCACTGTCAGTTCTACCATGGCAGGCAGTCCATTGCTCAGCTCTACCTTGGCAGGCAGTTCATTGCTCAGCTCTACCCTGGCAGGCAGTTCATTGCATATAGGAGGACATTAATTGTAAAGTGCTTAGAGTTTTTGGTCTTTAAGCAAGGATAGGTACTATGAAGTACTTTTCATAATAAGAACAGCAACAATGATAATGGTTTCGATGTGAGGTGACTGCATGCAGATATCAAAACAAACTTTAACGATCCATTGTTCCGCTAAACGAAACAGGGAAAGAAATTACAGGTCGAAACATGACACGTTTTGACCTCTTTGTTCTTCTTCAGGCAAGACAGACAGCATTGAAGACAATGAAAATGGAAAATCACTTATCTCCTCAAACTGCGCCCAGTTTGTTTTACTACTCCTACTCCTACTCCTACTCCTACTCCAACTACTACTACTACTACTACTACTACTACTACTACTACTACTACTAACAATAATAATAACAACCACAATGACAATGACGAGACAACACAAACAACACAAGCAATAATAGTGCTGATAATCCTGACAATAATGTTAACAATGCTAGTGATGATGAAGATGATGATGATGATGATGATGATGATGATGATGATGATGATATCATCATCATCATCATCATCATCATCATCATCATCATCATCATCATCATCATCATCATTTAGTTAGTTATTTATTTATCTAATTTCATTTGTATATACCTTTTCGCTGTAAGAATTATTTTTATGTATGATTTATTTCTTTATTCATTTATGTATTTTCTATTGATCAATTCATGTACATATTTGTTTATGTATTTATTTCTTTATTTTATTATCATTCCTTATCTATGTTTATTTGGTATATCTAAGGGAGGAGAGTGCCATACGTTAATTCACATGTGTCTTCCTTCTACACAAAGAGCAACTACGTAATACTGCTTCATTCAAGTGTCCAAAGTGTACAGGAATTCTCCTGTGCAAAAAAAGAAAAAAGGGATTTTGATATAAAAAGTGATACATCTTTTCATTTATTGTAGGAAGCAGATCCCATGCATAATTTTTAGATTTTGCTCGAACCTAATGTGGCGAATTGTGTTTGGCAGATAGCTTAATCTGATGTCCATTCCAATGAATGTTTATTAACTGAATTTGTACACCCCCCCTCCCTTCTCCTTTTCCATCTTTCTTCCCCCCTCCCCCCCTCAAAAAAGGGGGGAAGCAGAATAAATAAATTCTAGTGTCAGGACATAGTATACAGTTACAGAGAGAGAGAGAAGAGAGAGAGAGAGACAGACAGACAGACAGACAGACCGACAGATAGAAAGACAGTCAGACAGACTCACATGAAACGGATTGAGATATAGAGGAAAGGAAAGACATCGGAAAGAAAGGGACACACACACACACACACACACACACACACACACGCGCGCGCGCGCGCGCGCCGCGCGCGCGCGCGCGAGCGCGCACACGCACACGCACACGCACGCACACGCACGCACACGCACGCACACGCACACGCACGCACACGCACACGCACACACACACACATACACATACACGCGCGCGCGTGCACACTGCACACAACACACACACACACACACACACACACACACACACACACACACACACACACACACATATTATGTATGTAACAGGACTGATCTAGCGTACAAATTTCATAGTTCCAAATGAGAGAGAGAGAGAGAGAGAGAGGAGAGAGAGAGAGAGAGAGACAGACAGACAGACAGACAGACAGACAGACAGACAGAGACAGACAGACAGACAGACAGAGACAGAGAGATAAAAGCAAGCGGTCAGTCAACGTAATTTGTAACGTCAACAAATTTGAGGCTCAATCCAAATAAAGACCGATTCAATGAAGACCACAAAATTTAAAACACACAAACCAAAACAAAAGAACCACAGCCCTCCAAAAACAAAAACAACGAACAAACAAACAACGAAGAAAAGGAAAAAAAAAAAGTGACAGACAGAAAAGGAAAAGAGCGAACAAATAGAGAATAGGCACAAAATCAATACAGAGAAATAAATGCACAATAATGCACTACTACAGAGAAATAAATGCACAATAATGCACTACTACAGAGAAATAAATGCACATAATGCACTACTACAGAGAAATAAATGCACAGTAATGCACTACTACAGAGAAATAAATGCACAGTAATGCACTACTACAGAGAAATAAATGCACAATAATGCACTACTACAGAGAAATAAATGCACATAATGCACTACTACAGAGAAATAAATGCACAGTAATGCACTACTACAGAGAAATAAATGCACAATAATGCACTACTACAGAGAAATAAATGCACAATAATGCACTACTACAGAGAAATAAATGCACAAGTAATGCACTACTACAGAGAAATAAATGCACAATAATGCACTACTACAGAGAAATAAATGCACATAATGCACACTACAGAGAATAAATGCACAATACACTACTACAGAGAAATAAATGCACAGTAATGCACTACTACAGAGAAATAAATGCACAATAATGCACTACTACAGAGAAATAAATGCACAATAATGCACTACTACAGAGAAATAAATGCACAATAATGCACTACTACAGAGAAATAAATGCACAATAATGCACTACTACAGAGAAATAAATGCACAATAATGCACTACTACAGAGAAATAAATGCACAATAATGCACTACTACAGAGAAATAAATGCACAGTAATGCACTACTACAGAGAAATAAATGCACAATAATGCACTACTACAGAGAAATAAATGCACAATAATGCACTACTACAGAGAAATAAATGCACAATAATGCACTACTACAGAGAAATAAATGCACAATAATGCACTACTACAGAGAAATAAATGCACAGTAATGCACTACTACAGAGAAATAAATGCCACAGTAAATGCACTAACTACAGAGAAATAAATGCACAGTAATGCACTACTACAGAGAAATAAATGCACAATAATGCACTACTACAGAGAAATAAATGCACAATAATGCACTACTACAGAGAAATAAATGCACAATAATGCACTACTACAGAGAAATAAATGCACAATAATGCACTACTACAGAGAAATAAATGCACAGTAATGCACTACTACAGAGAAATAAATGCACAATAATGCACTACTACAGAGAAATAAATGCACAATAATGCACTACTACAGAGAAATAAATGCACAATAATGCACTACTACAGAGAAATAAATGCACAATAAT
>CM065729.1:7840168-7842668 GCA_033310375.1 Conus canariensis
AACAATTGCCGCAGCTGAAATAAATGGCGCCCTGTCGCCGACACAAAGAGAGAGAGAGAGAGAGGAGAGAGAGAGAGAGAGAGAGAGACAGACAGACAGACAGACAGACAGACAGACAGACACAGACAGACAGACAGACCCTTTCACACTGACACACACTCAATTCTGCCTCCCTGCCTCCTCCATCTTTCGACATTCCTGCTTCAATTCCCTTAATAAACAAAAACAAACAAACAAACAAAAAAAAAAACCGAAAGAAAGAAGGAAAAAATGAAAATAAGTTGAAGAAAAAAAACGAAGAAGAAACAATAAAAAACGTGTCTCAGACTACGATCGAACTAAGGACCTTTAGATATTCAGTCTAACGGTCCCCCAAGAGAGGTACTCAGACTGACAGAAGGCACGGTGTTGTTAATATATGATCACCAAAGGCAGCGCCAGTTTGACCGTCAGAATCCCGATATCGTCTCGCCATATGGTCGCCTTATAATGTCTTTCTTTTCTTTCTTTCTTTACTTCCATCTTTCTTTCTTTCTATCTTAAGTGTGTGGGTGGGTGGGGTGGGGCTGCCTCACACTCTCTCTCTCTCTCTCTCTCTCTCTCTCTCTCTCTCTCTTTGGTGTGTGTATGTGTTTGTGTGTGCATGCGTGCGTGCGTGCGTGCGTGCGTGCGTGTGTGTGTGAGAGAGAGAGAGAGAGAGAGAGAGAGAGAGACCGGGACAAGAGTAGGGGGAGGGTGAGTACAGAGAGAGAGAGAGAGAGAGGGAGAGAGAGAGGGAGAGAGAGAACGGGACAGGAGGAGGGGGAGGAGGATGAGAGAGAGAGAGAGAGAGAGAGAGAGAGAGAGGAGGGAGGAGAGGAGAGAGAGAGAGAGAGAAAACGGGACGGGAGGCGGGGGAAGAGGATGAGAGAGAGAGAGAGAGGGGGGGAGAGATAAACGGGACAGGAGGAGGGAGAGGAGGATGAGAGAGAGAGAGAGAGAGAGAGAGAGAGAGAGAGAGAGAGAGAGAGAGAGAGAGAGAGAGAGAGAGAGAGAGCTCATGATGTATCAGGAGCCAGGAGCATTCTCACTAACCTTCACATCACAGCAGATGCATTACGTGGCACAGACTGCATTACGTGGCACAGACTGCATTACGTGGCACAGACTGCATTACGTAGCACAGACTGCATTACGTTACGTGGCACAGACTGCATTACGTAGCTCAGACTGCATTACGTAGCACAGACTGCATTACGTGGCACAGACTGCATTACGTGGCACAGACTGCATTACGTGGCACAGACTGCATTACGTGGCACAGACTGCATTACGTGGCACAGACTGCATTACGTAGCTCAGACTGCATTACGTGGCACAGACTGCATTACGTACGCAGTGTAACCATAGGAAAACAGGAAGACTCTATCCAAAAAGCAAACGTAATATTATGGGATGTCAATCTTCGAGTATCTGAAGACGGTTCCTTTGTGTTTTTTGTTTCGTTTTCTTTTGTTTTCGTTTTTGTTTGTTTGTTTGTTTTTTTGTTTGTGTGTGTGTGTGTGTGTGTGTGTGTGTGTGTGTGTGTGTGGTGTGTGTGTGTGTGTGTGTGTGTGTGTGTGTTTTGGGGGGGTAGTTTTCTTTTGTTATGTTTTGCTTTGTTTTTAGAATTTTCATGCTGTCTAAAGGGATAAGGTGAGCGTAAGAATCTCTCTCTCTCTCTCTCTCTCTCTCTCTCTCTCTTTCTTGTGTGTGTGTGTGTGTGTGTGTGTGTGTGTGTGTGTGTGTGTGTGTGTGTGTGTGTGTGTGTGTGTATGTGTGTGTGTGTGTGTGTGTGTGTGTGTGTGTGTGTGTGTGTGTGTGTGAGTGTGTGTGTGTGTGTGTGTGTGTGTGTGTGTGTGTGTGTGTGTGTGTGTGTGTGTTCCAGGGTTTAGGGATTTTTCTTCCATTCGAGAAAATCCATAAACATATATACAAAAATGGGCAAGAGGATAACTACTAACCATAAACAAAACAGACACTTATGCAATACAAACAAAACGACGTATGTGGAGAGACAGACAGACAGACAGACAGACAGACAGACAGACAGACAGAGACAGAGACAGAGGCAGAGAGAGCGAGAACAGACGGATTAACAGACACACCGGAAACACAGACAGACGGGAAGACAGACAGAAAGACGAGGCATTTATAAATGGCATGAGATGAGCCAGATATCTTTAATCTGGCAATGGGTGGCTTGCAGTAACTCCAGAGTTAACAGTGTGGACTGTTTGGTTTGGGATAATTTACGTTGAAGGTCAAGTAAGAGTTAGCACTGGGGATAGCAATAGGCAGACGGGCAGAAGATCACCCCCTTCACATTCTGATTGCTCCAGGAGTGTACTTGATAATCACATAGGTCATGCACCTGCTAATTGTAAAGTACACCTTCGAGGGTTTTCTTTTTTTGTCTTTTACATCAATTTGCCAATTTATCTTATTTATTTTGCTTACACTCACCTCATTTCTTTTGGTT
>CM065729.1:7857668-7862668 GCA_033310375.1 Conus canariensis
CTCTCTCTGTGATCGATGTGTGTATGTGTTTGTTTGTGTGTGTGTGTGTGTGTGTGTGTGTGTGTGTGTGTGTGTGTGTGTGTGCGTGTGCGCGGTCGCGCGCGCGCGCGTGCGGATGTGGATGTAATGCAATTTACATGTGCGTTGCTTCGTGAAGCCAAAACCGATTTGCATTGAACTTACCCTCCTTACGTCACCTCAAGCAGGAAATAAAAGAAAGAAAGAAAGAAGAAAGAAAGAAAGAAAGTAAAAAGTTTACAGTTTAAATACATGTATGCCACGATGTGTTCAATTATGGAAGCAGCAGACAGATAATAGCACCTTTGTATCTCGTATCTTGATCGAGAACACAACACGTTGGATTATTTCCCCTACACGATTTTGTGACAGACGGTCCAGCTGCAAGCCAGAATAATAAATAAATGAATAAATAAACAGATGGATAAATAATGAAATAAATAAACAAATGATTGATTAAATGAGTAAATAACAGAGCTGGACAAGCTTTACTGAAAGTGAGTCTACATGAACGACTGGAACGACGCAAATAAAAAGAAATTACACTGAAACTGGCAAAAGTAGTTGAAGTCTTGATGTTTGATTCTAACCAAACAAAAGGTCAATCGAAGCAGCATTTTGCAAGAAACGGATGAAGAATTCCGATGCTGCATGGTTATGTTAGCAGGGGAGAAGATGTGTGTGTAGCCCTGATGTTGCAAACTAACTGCTATCCAGTTCATAAAGTTGCACATGCTTTTAGGAATGTGCTCATTTTCCCTCTAGAATTGTACATGCTCCTCTCTCTCTCTCTCTCTCTCTCTCTCTCTCTCTCTCTCTCTCTCAATGCAGCTTTCATCTGCTCGATCCCCTATCTTGACAATGGTTCCAGCGTTTGTATCTTCTTTTGGCAACCAACCTCGATGACTAACACTCATCGGCCATCAGCTCTACACTCACCACCATTTCAAAATGTCTTCTGCAGACGATGTTTGTCTCAAAACCTGTCAGCTGTAATTTTCACACCATTTTCAATAGTCTTCTTTAGAAAACATCTGCCTCACAAACAGGTGTCAGTTCTGAATTTAATACCATTTCAAAATGTCTTCTGTTAAAGATATCTATCTCAACGGCTGTCAGCTCTAAACTTCGTGCCATTTCAAAGTGTCTTCTGTTGAAGATATCTATCTCAATGGCTGTCAGCTCTAAACTTCGCACCATTTCAAAATGTCTTCTTGTTGATAATATCTACCTGAACAGCCGTCAGGTGTAAACGTCATATCATTTCAAAATGTCTTCTGGGGAAAATATCTATCTTAATAGCTTCAGCCCTAAACTTACCGTCATGTTAAATTGTCTTTTTAGAAGAAATCTATCTCAACGGCTGTCAGCTCTAAACTTCACACCATTTTAAAATGTCTTCTGTGGAAGATATCTATCTCAATTGCTGTCAGCTCTAAACTTCGCACCATTTCAAAATGTCTTCTGTGGAAGATATCTATCTTAATAGCTTCAGCCCTAAATTTACTGTCATGTTAAATTGTCTTTCTAGAAGGTATCTATCTCAACTGTTGTCAGCTCTAAACTTCATGTCATTTCAAAATGTCATCTGGACAAGGTATCTCAATAGCTGTCAGCCCTAACGTAAGCACCATCTCAAAATATCTTGTAACAAATATCTATCTCAACAGCTGTCAGCTTATAAACTTCATACCATTCTTAAAATGTCTTCAGTAGAAAATCTCTACCTCAACAGTGGTCAGCTAGCTCTCAACTGACCATCACTCTGAGCTGCCATCTACGACCCTAAAACCACATCAAAGTCATCCCTTTCCATTTCGATCTAACTCCTCAGCTTGAACCGACTCTTACTTAGGTTGAGAGTTGGTGAACATTATACATCAGACTGTGAACACGAACATTTTCTTGCCGTCCAGTTTTCAGTTCCTTGTTTGTCTGCTCTTGTCTACTACTGAAGACAGGCAGTAACCCCCCCACCCCTCCGCTCCACTTCCCCGCCCCCCCCCCCCCCCCCCCACTTCCATCCGCATCATCTACCCTACCTTTTTAGCCAGGAAGTAAGAAAGAAACAAAAGAAAAAAAAAAGAAAAGCAACCAGTAAAAGAAAAGAAATGAAAACCAAGCAAACACAGGCAAATGACGCAATGCATGAATGTGGGAACCTGACCCTGATCAAATGCCGATTGTATCGCACGCTGCATTGTGTCAGTTGACCCTTGCCAACAACGCTATTCAACCTGGATAATCGGAAATGTGGAACGTGCTCTGCTCTATACGTCCTCACTTCATCTTCTGTTGACAGTGTCCAACTGCTGATTAGTCCTGTCAGTCCGCGAGCTGCTGCTATCCAGTGTTCTAATGTTGCGATTGTACAGATATCGATAGATACCTGCTTCCAAGGATAGAAACATGAGCACACAAACACATGAGTATGTCAGTTTAGGTACACGTCTCTCTCTCTCTGTCTCTCTGTCTCTCTGTCTCTGTCTCTGTCTCTGTCTCTCTCTCTCTCTCTCTCTCTCTCTCTCTCTCTCTCTCTCTCATCAGGAAGATGTCTATCTCTCTGTCTTTCTTCGTCCGTCTGTCTCTATCTGTCTGAATGTCTACTTGCCTGTCTGTCTATCTGTCTCTCTCACCCTATCTCTGTCTCTGTCTCTGCCTCTCTCTGTCTCTGTCTGTCTCTGTCTGTCTCTGTCTCTCTCTCTCTCTGTCTCTGTCTGCCTTGTCTGTCTGTCTGCCTGCCTGTCTGTCTGTCTGTCTGTCTGTCTGTCTGTCTCTCTCTCTCTCCTCTCTCTCTCTCTCTCTCTCTCTCTTCTCTCTCTCTCTCTCTCCGTATGTATAGATAATCTTCCAAAAGTACAGACAAATCAATTCGTAATCTTTTGTCTTAAGACCAGACGGCACAACCTTTATTCTTTAAGTTGTTCTTCTAATGTTCCTTTGATTGATATGCAATGTATACCAAGAATATTGACATTCATGTCTCAAAAAAATTGAAACGGTACTCTCATGACAAAAAACCCCGCCTTCGAATGGATTTACTGAGCAGTACAAGGAAAAGCCAGCTTACGTTTATTCAAATCACGTATGGCCGGACACAGCCCGGGAATGATAGAGAGAGGGGAAAGAAGGCAACGTGTAGGCGGATCAAATTAGGAGGCAGGGAAGTATGCAGATTTTGTTTCCGTGATAAAAACGAAATGCCTTCAAACAGACAAAGAAGGAGCACAATGTGCTCGGAATTTTTTACGAAGAGGCGAAGGGATGGGGGACGGAGGGGAGGAGGGGGAAACTACATTCACAGCGAACTATCGATTGGCAGTGACTGTGGTGGAGTTGGCATATGTGCTGACGATGCCTTTTTGTGCCAAACTTTGGCTTTGGCAGCAAGTTAAAGTTTCAGATGAAGTTTCAAGTCCTCAGTAAGTTGTCAATGCGTGTGCACTAGTTCATACACGCTTCACCAAATCTGCTAAGGTTATAGGAGCATTGTCATTAGGCAAGATAAATTATAACAAAGAAATTACACGTGCGTGCACGCTCGCAAACATACACACATGCACGCACACGAGCACTTGCGCGCGCGCACACATACACACAAAATAGGAACCTGGTTTCATGGACAAGATTTAGCAAACGCCTGATGCACATTAACACAACATAGAGATAGGTTCTTGGATTCTGTACAATGTCTGCCTCACTATAGTGGTGGTGGTAGTAGTAGTAGTAGTAGTAGTAGTAGTAGTAGTAGTATACTGTTGTTGTTGTTGTTGTCATAGTAGTAGTCATAGTTGCAGTAGTTGTAACAGCAGTAGTAGTGGTAGTAGTGGTAGTAGTAATGGCTGTAGGTGAGGGAGGAGGAGGAGGAATTGTTGTAGTAATAGTTGTAGTAGTAGTAGTAGTAGTTAGTAGGAGCAGCTGCAGCAATAGCAGTGGTGGTAGTTATAGCAGCAGTCGTAGTAGAAGTAGCAGCAGTAGGAGAAAGAGATGGAGTGAGAGGCAGAGAGAGAGAGAGAGACAGACAGACAGACAGAGACAAAGACAGAATGGTGTGTGTGTGTGTGTGTGTGTGTGTGTGTGTGTGTGTGTGTGTGTGTGTGTGTGTGTGCGCGCGCGCGCGCGACATGCGCGCACGCATGTGAGTGCATGTGCATGTGTGGGGATTTGTGGTTGGGGGTGGGGCACTTGTGATATTTCTGTCTAAGACCGCATGTAAACCATCAGTCAGTATCACTCTCTGACTGAGCAATAATTGGGACCTGTAAGAAGCTAACAGAGGCTGCGTTGCGTGACCGAACTACCCCAAACTCCATTCAGAACCAGTACGTCATCTTCCCAGTGAAAAAAAGGAGGTGTGTGGGGGGTAGGGGATAGCATCGTGGTAGCCATGTTCTTAGTCAAATGCTTGTGGTGAAAGAGTGAGAAGTGAAAAGAATGGGTATGAGTCTCTTTGTGGTTTAGTCAGGATGAGCACCGTTTGTAGTCATGCCACAGAATATGAGGAGATAGGAGACACAGCGTGTCCACGAAGTTACGCATTATCAGGTTGTTGCACCAGTTGAAACCTTGGCTGCAGACTGGTTATGTCTTCAGCAGACGATCGGCACGGAATGATGCAATAACGAGTGTGGGTTGGCTCCCGGTGAGCACTCTAATGGTTCACCCGGGGACACGTGATTGCGAATCACAGCAGTCCCTGATTGGGTGAGGGCAGGGTTGGAACACGTGACATGATATCTTGGTGAGCTGTGATTGGCAAACGGTGCACAACGTTTGCAACGTGCAGGTGCAGTCATACATGCATGATCATCTGTAAGCGAATCAACACGCTTGACTTCTCCTCACCCTAATCTCTATTTGCATATTTTCTGCATGTCAACAGCTGAATTCTATGCACTTCTCTTGTAAATTTACAGATTTGGGCAAATCATAGAAACCAACGTATAAAGAGACAAAGATGTAAAGCAAAGACGAAGATGAAA
>CM065729.1:7872668-7882668 GCA_033310375.1 Conus canariensis
TGCTCGTGTCCTCCCGATTGGACAAATCCCAGTTGGTGGATGCTGCAGTGTAGCTGTGGTCGCATCTTGGATCGAGTCTTCCGGATTCCGCAGCAATTGGCCTTTTCCAAAATGTTCCTGTCAGTCTCTCCCACAGGTCTTCTGTTGCTGCAGACACTGTGCTTTGTCTGGCAGCTTCCTACCCAGACCTTTACAGGCTTACATGTCTTGTCTTCTGTCCCCACACAGGGGACAAGTCTTTACAGTCATCGGCTCTGAGGCTACAGCAAACCCTCACTTCACATATTGTCTTTCAGCCATGACTTAACCTCACTGTATTCTCCTAAGCCCTCAGCAATACGGGATTCTTTTACTTTCCACAAGTGAGTCATACTGTTTGTAGTTCACCAAACGTCTTATAACTGTGTCTCGAACAAAGAGAAATCGATTCATACCGGTTCAGCCAATGGAATCGTTAGTTGCATACACTCTGCTTACGCCCCAGCGACTTACACCAACAACAGTGAAAATCTGACCAGTGAGTCTCTGAATTACTTCGGTTCAGCCGATCAAATCGCTAATGCATCCCTACACATGCACAACAAACAGCTGGGTACTGTGAGGTCAATGCAAAACATCTCTTCTAACCAATGAGTCTCTGAATTATTTCGTTTCAACCAGTGGAATCGCTCTTGCACTCCTGCACGTACACAACGAAGAGTTGAATACCATGTAGTTAATGCATAACACGTAATTCTAACTCATGTTCAACTCCCCTAAACTACCCACTATACCAACAGCCCAGACCTCTCCACAAGCCAGGGCCTGATACTTCAAGTGTTTATTCTGACCATAGCCAACAAGGTGCAAACTATCTAACAGATTGAAGTCTTCCCGGAGGTGTTCACCCTGCAGGCTTAGTAAACGTAAACGGTCATCGAGACTTACTTGCAGGCTGACGATCTGTGAACCAAGGCGTCGACACCCAGCCCAAATTGCCTCCCCTCAAGCCCACTGGAGAGCCCATTGAACAGCTGTTGGTGGAGGTGAGACGCCTTCCTCGCTCAGGACCGGCAGTTTGGTATGTACTTGTCACCAGCCCTCCTGGGTATGCGAATTACACTCTAATTATTCCTCCTCCTTCAAAATCTAACTCGGAGTATCTTAAGACATGGCTCGCACACTTTAAGGACCCAAGAAAACATGACTTAATGTCAGCAAAATTATCCTGAATTGCTTAAGAACAGGAGAACATTCGACCCAGTCACCACGTGCCCCCTCCTACCCCTTTCCCCCTTTTTAATTACGGTTGATCTATCTTTCTATCTATTTATCTTTCTATCTGTCTATCCAATTATCTATCTATTATCTATCAATCGATCTAATTATCTTTCTATTTGTCTATCTATCTATCTATCTATCTATCTATCTATCTACACACACACACACACACACACACACACACACACACACACACACACACACACACACACGCACACACACACACACACATACATTCAGCCATATATCTTTTTGCCTTCCAAATATGTGTGTGTGTGTGTGTGTGTGTGTGTGTGTGTGTGTGTGTGTGTGTGTGTGTGTGTGTGATGTAATTTCTTCAAACATTGGATCTCCTGAAAACCATTCGACATCCTTATTGTTTCACTGGTTTCTAAGTTGATTTCTTATCTCCCTTTTTGAAATATATATATATATATATATATATATATATATATATACATTTTTTTTAAGAAGAAGACCATTGTTGCATCAATAAACACCATCTTGCCAACAATTAAGCAATGTTGTATATTAATTAGAAGCTGCATCCGGACGCCATTGGGCAGGAGGAGGGGGGGGGGGGGGTAGAGACATTTCCATTTATGTAGCATACACCAGGCAATAAAGCCACAAACTAAGATATCCATGCCAGAGTTTCCATTAATGTTGATGTTACTGAGCTTTTGGAGTTTTTGCTGTTGCGACAGATACAACTACATTTGACTTAAGACACAAAGAACACGCCAGACGAGTTCTATTTAGTGTTCATGCGTTTCTGTTTGTTCGATAAAAGTAGGGAGCACTACCAGCAAGACCAGCGCACTGTGAAGAACTTTTTAAGCCACCTCAGCCCTTAGGCCAATTCACCACGAGGAAAGTGGATTGACGAAGCTTCCCGGCGACATGCTGGAAGTAACCCCGAGTTTTCCAGACACGGCAGTGAAGTGGATGAATATCGATTAGGAAATTCCTGTATAAACTTCTAAGCTCGTTTAGACTTTAGAGATATACGGCGTGAGTGGCGTCCCGATAGGAAACGCTTTTCATGACGTTGGCAGTCTGGGTCGCTTCTTTGACAAAAGAAGACTATTGTCCTCCTTCTTTCAGAATCGTTGGTTCATCGTATAGAGCACGATGATACCCTGAATAATAAAGATCAGGTCGTTTGGTAGAGTCTGAAAGTTTGCTTAGGAAAAAGAGAAATGAAACAAAGATCATGGATGGAATTCTGTTTAGTGTCCAGTCTCACATACAGATGATTGTAGATACGTGACTATGATCAATGCTTGTAGATATGTGACTATGATCAATGATTTCACAATATACAGATGCTTGTAGATATGTGACTATGATCAATGCTTGTAGATATGTGACTATGATCAATGATTTCACAATATACAGATGCTTGTAGATATGTGACTATGATCAATGCTTGTAGATATGTGACTATGATCAATGATTGTAGATATGTGACTATGATCAATGATTGTAGATACGTGACTATGATCAATGATTGTAGATATGTGACTATGATCAATGATTTCACAATAGATTGTGTTCATTCAACAAGAAAAAGAAGAAGAAAAAAAAAGAAGAAGAAAGGTGGTGAATGGAGGGAAGCAGGGTAAGCGGTGGGCTGATCAGGGAGGGAGGGGGCAAAGTTGGACTGTGTGAACGAGCAAGTTGTATAGATGGAGAGAAGAATCAGAGATACACATTTAAAATGATGTAAAGTATGATAACACAATATTACATAGTGATATTTACAACAACAACAAATTGGAAATTCAGTGATCCCTTCTTGAATGAACACATTATCTGAATGAAATTGATGATGGATTTGATAAGGCGATAGAGGAACAATTGAGAAGCAAACAAAAGGCATTACAAGATTTAAAGTACTGTTCACAGTCTCTGTTTAATTATTCAAAGAAAGGCTAGATCAAAAACAGTTTCCTATGCCACACGTACATAGCTGACATAACAGAGAGAGAAACATGAATGGAAGATAGATTTGTAAGAACTTAGAAACAACAGCACCAGAAAATGTGAAGAAGAGTAAAGACGAATGGAACTGAAAAAGAACGCATGGAATCAGACATTATCTAAGTAAAATCACTTATACATTTAATTACTCATAGAATAACAAAATTCGGCATGAAGGAAACACCTTTCTACACAACTTTCAATGAGGAAACAATGTACAACACAAAGCTTTTAAATATGGGAACTTGTATATAACTTGCCCAAACTGTCCACTACATAAATGTAGCATCTTGAAAGAGAAGTTTACGTAAGAATCTAACCAGACTGTTACAGATATATATGCAACACAAGTCCAGTTTCTACAATTGCAGATTTTTGTAACATCCATAAATTTCATTGTAAAGTTATTATAAATCATCATAGCCAACAGGCCCTTTAACACGTCACTGGGGCACCATTTAGACTGACAATTCCTCTGCATCCTCGTCTGTCCTCTGCCACTCTGTGGTAATTGCCAATGATCAGGCTTTTCCATCCCTGCATGTGGAGCTCTCGCCTCTTTTTGTGTCTGTTGCTTTTTTGTTTTTTGACGCAGCGCCCTGCAAAATGTGTTATGGCGAGATGATTGAGAGGTATGATCATGGTTTTTTTCTTTGTTTTATTTTGTTTCTTGACTACTGTCAGCATGTTTTGGAAAGAAACAGTGGCTGCCTCGATTTTTGTGTGCACTTCTTCAAATTTTCTGAAGCTAGGGCTGTTGTCTACTCACAAAGAGGACATTAAACTGCATATCAATTGGCGACAAAGCATAGGCGTTTAGTAACAAAAAAATCAAACAGCAGAACCCTACTTCTGACAAATAGTGTCTATAGAATTGGGTATATGGGCATTCCTCACAGTGTTTCTTAAATAATAAACGGTCTTAATATATCAAAGATTTACTTGTGACAATGTTAGATAAATAAATGATATGATCAATAATGTAAATCGGTGTGTGTATATCTGTATGTGTGTGCTTGTGTGTGTGTGTGTGTGTGTGTGTGTGTGTGTGTGTGTGTGTGTGTATGTGTGTGTGTGTGAGTGTGTGTGTGTGTGTTGTGTGTTGTTAGTGAGTGTGTGTGTGTGTGTGTGTGTGTGTGTGTGTGTGTGAGTGTCTGTGCGCATGTGCATGTGTGTGTGTGTGTGTGTGTGTGTGTGTGTGTGTGTGTGTGTGATGTCATTTCTTCAACTTCGTATCTCCTGATAACTATTCCACATCCTTATTGTGTCATTAATTTCTAAGTTAATTACTTCTCTCCATTTTTGAACTATTATTTTGTTTTGAAAGAATACCATTGCTGCATCAATAAATATAACCTTGCCAACAATTAAGTAATACTGTGTGTTAAATAGAAAATGCAACAGAGCGCCAGGGGGAGGGGGGGTGAGGAGGGTTAGAGGTATTTTCGTTCATTCAGTATACAGCATGCGATAAAGCTACAAAGTAAATAATCCGTTGCCATAGTTTTTGTTGATGTTGATGCTGCTGAGCATATTGCTCTTTTGCTGTTGCAATCGATACAACTGTATTTTACTTATTAAAAAAAGAACACGTTCGACAACTTCTACTTCTTTTTCCTCTCTCTCTCTCTCTCTCTCTCTCTCTCTCTCTCTCTCTCTCTCTCTCTCTCTCTCTCTCTGTGTGTGTGTGTGTGTGTGTGTGTGTGTGTTTTCTTCGATAAAAGTAAGGAGCACTACCGGCAAGACAAGCGCACTGTGAAGAACTTTTTAAGCCAGTTCAGCCCTGGGGCCAATTCACCACGAGGAAAGTGGATTGAGGAAGCTTCCTGGCGACATGCTGGAAGTAATCCCGAGTTTTCCAGACACGACAGTGAAGTGGATGAATATCGATGGGAAAACTGCTGTATAAACTTCTATCCTCGTTGAGACTTTAGAGATATATGGTGTGAGTGGCGTTCTGGCAGGAAAACGCTTTTTATGACGTTGGCAATCTTAGTCTCTTCTTTGCCGAAACAAGACTGTTGTCCCCCTTCTGTCGGAATCCTTGGTTCATTTATAGATCATGCTGATATCAAATCTGATACAGATCAGGTCATTCAGTAAAGTCTGAAAGCTTGCTGGTGGAAAAAAAAATGAAACAAAGATCGTTGACGGAAATCTATTCGATGTCCAGCCTCAGATAGAGATGGCTGTGGACATCAAATAAAGATATTGATTTCACATTAGATTATGTTCATCATATAGAAAAAAAAGAGCAAGATAGGCGGTGAAGGGAGAGAAGCAGGCTAAGACGGTGGTAAGTGGGGGAGAGGGAGAAGGGGGAAGATGGACTGTGTAAAGAAGGAAGCATGTAGATAAGGGTAGGAATTAAAAACTACACCTTTTAAGTCATCTGAAGTACAATTACAGAGTATTACGTAGCACAATTTGTAACAGGATTCAAATTAAATAAACAACAAACACCCAAAGCATTTTAAAGAAGCGCTTTCGGTTTTTGCAAACCTTCCTCATGGAAGTCGGCGTCAAAACTATTTGACGTAATGTGTGTGTTTTTACGTCATTAATTCCCCCCCCCCTCCCCCCCATTACTGTATGGTAAATAGTGATGCCTGGATGAAGTCTTGGTTCAGCGAAGGGCAAAGTTCCCAGGGCAGATTGTTCACGTGAAACCAACTAATCCCACACATTGAGACCAAAAGGGTAGTTGGTCTTCAACTTGTGTCTCCACATCCTCTCTCTGTCTTTTCTTTTCTGTTTGTAACGGGCATTGAAGATTCATAAATCCCTTACACATTATATGAATGCACATATTATCTGAATGACATCGATGACGAAACTGACCAAGCGATAGAGGAACAATCGAGAAGTGGAAAAAGGCACTACAACATTTGATATACCATTTACAGTCTTCACTTTATTATTGTTGAGGAAGATTGCATCTGAAACACTTTCATAAACCACACTAACAACCGGTAAAACACCAGAGAGAGAACAATAAATAGAGGACGGGATTAACAAGTTTCAACGCAATAATTCAAGAACATGTCAATAACAAAAAAGGTAATGAAAATGAAACAGGAAGATTCAGAATCAGGAGGAAGAAATGAAAAATGTACTACAGCGCTAAAGAGACAAATAGGCACCTGAAGTTAGGCAAAAAAAAAACAATTTTCTTTACCTATGGAGTACATTATATAAGTGAAGGTACTAACGGGCTAGTTAAATATAGAGGAAAGAAAAGTAATGAAAAAACAAAACCCGGCATGAAACTAACACTTTCTATACATTTTTCTTTGAGGAAAAATAAACGGTACAAGACTTTCAATTAAAAGAATTTGTCAATGAACGTACCAAAACTGTCTGTTACACATACTTAACATCTCGATAGAATTTTTTCTTAAGAATCTGACCAGGCTGTTGAAAGAATGCATGATAGTAAAGTCCAGGTTTTAATGTTTTATTAAGTTCTTTGTTTTCAAATATCCAGAAGCTTAATTTCAAAGTCGCCATTAATAATCATATCATCAGTCCCTTCAATATGGCGTCACCAGGGTACCACTTCAACTTACAATAGTCTTCCATCCCCGTCTGTCCTCTGGCACTCTCTGGGAATGAGTGAAAGGTCAGGCCTGACCTCTCCTGTATGTTGACCTCTCACCCCTTTCTCGGTCTGATTCCAGATTGTTCAACCTTAGTGGATGCTAGTGCTCTGCCAAATACCCCTGTGTTTTTTTTTTCTTTTCACATATGTGTCAATATTTTTGCAAAACCTGAAAGATGATGTATAAGAACAAAGTACCCCACACCACTCACAAGTGCACATGTGCGTGGGCATTTGCGCGTTCGTCTGCATGTTAAATGAAAGAAAGAATAGGTGTGTTTAAAACAAACATTAGTTGTAGGTGCTGGAAGATAGATGATGCAAACGAATTTTCACCGAGAAAAATCTCTGATGGACAATGTGACCAGGCAGAGGAAACTGGGATTTGAAAGCTTATTTGATGCAGGGCAGGTAGCTACGGAACCGAGAAAGACTGCACCAGTACTGACGCCAAGCGAAAATACAAATGAACCCACAAAACAAAGGGCAAAGTATTGTTACTCAATACACAATACAAAACAGACAAATGATTTTGTTTCTGCAAATATGTTCTTAAAATCGCAACAGACAGACAAGCATGCATAAAATATACTCCACAGATAGCACTCAGCGCAGGAAAGCTTGCAGGTTATGCATTTCAGAGAGCACAGCAAGGTCTGCTGCTGTAGCATACTGAAGTTAATCACCATTGCACAAGAAGAGACTGACTCCAGGGCTGTTATGTCCCTCAGTGGGCGGTAGGCAAGGGGTGATGCAAATAACCAGACGAGGTTCGCTCCAGTGAGCACGTTCTCGGGTCTTTGGGTCGCAGACGATCCTGAGCCTCAGGCGGTATTGATTCGGTAGGGTTAGTATTGGCAGATGTCAAACGGCGTGTGTAACAAGCAGTCAGTGGAGATAGGCCATTGCACACAAAGTTTTCAGCAGGAAGGTGCTCTCGAACGAGAAAATTTTCCAGAGCTTGCAGCCATGCAGGTGGTCTGTTCTCACCTCCCGATACACAAATATTGATAATACTGAATCCATTGCATGCTGCTCATTCGCACCCTCACTCACTTATGCACACACGTACACACGCCCTTTGAGACATCCATATAACAGTATATGCACGTTTCACACACACACACACCACACACACACACACACACACACACACACACACACACAAGCGCGCGCGCGTGTGCAAGCAAAGAGAGAGAGAGAGAGAGAGAGGGAGAGAGTCCTAGTTGTTGTTTATGTCAAGAAAACAAGAAGCAGTAGCAGAATGATGACCACAGCGCCGAGGCATTAACGATCAGGTAACAGCATCAGTGGACCAACTCCGCACCTGGTAAATGGATTGCAGCGAAAGCAGAAGAAATGGCGGAAGTAATCCTTGGGTCTTCAACACGCGTCCGTGAAGTGGAGGAATGTTGACTGTCATTAGGAAGTTCCAGTGTCAACAACTGAGTCCTAACAGTGGCCTGATCCCAGAAGATGACTAATACAGCGTGCAACCCCCACCCCCTCTTCTCCATTATCCCATCCCTTGTCAGTGCATTCCCTGCCCTGTGCCAGTATTTGAAAGTCTTTTTCATGAAACATGTTTATGTGATCTGACTTTCAGCTCCAGCATTACTATATTCTCACACAGGGCAAATTGCTTGTTTTTGGGTCTGAAGTTCTGCATCTTATTCAAGCCAGTAATACAGGGTAAGAGGTGGGCGGGTCAGGGAGGGAGGGGGCGATGTTGGACTGTGTGAAGGAGCAAGCGGTATAGATAGAGAGATGATTCAGAGCTACACATTTGAAATGATGTCAAGTATGATAACAGAATATTACATTGTGAGATTTACCACAAAAAAAACATTGGAAATTCATTGATCTCTTCTTGAATAAAAACTATCTGAACGAAAACTGAAGAAGAATTTGATAAGGCAATAGAGGAAGGATTCAGAAGCAGAAAGGCATGACAAGATTTGGAGTACAATTCACAGTCTTTGTTTAATTATTCAAAGAAGCACTGTTGAGGTAGACTAGATCGAAAATAGTTTCCTATGCCATACCTAAAAAGCTGAGGCACCAGAGAGAGAAAAAGTAAATGGAAGATGGTTTTTAAGAACTTAGAAACAATAGCACCAGAAAACGTTAAGAAGAGAAACGACGAATAAAACTGAAAAAAGAAGTCTTGAAATCAGACATTAGTCAGTAAAATTACTAACACATTTCATTACTCATAGAATAACAAAATTCTGCATGATATAAACACTTTATAAACAACTTTCTATGCGGAAACAAGGCAAAGCACAGGACTTTCTAATACAAGAACTTGTAAATAACGTGCCCAAACTATCCACTACATAAATGTAGCATCTTGAAAGAGACATTTATACAGAAATCTAACCAGACTGTTACAAATATGTATGCAAGACAAGTCCAGGTTCAACAGATTTTTTTTGCAGATTTTTTGTAACATCCAAAACTGTAATTGTAAAGTTATCATAGATCATCATAGCCAACAGGCCCTTTAACACGTCACTGGGGTACCATTTCCACTGACAATTCCTCTGCATCCTCGTCTGTCCTCTGCCACTCTGTGGTGATTGCCAGTGATCAGGCCTTTCCATTCCTGCAGGTTGAGCTCTCGCCTCTGTGTCTATCCCGTCTATCCCTGCAAAATGTTTTCTGGCCAGATGATGGAGAGGTGTAATCATGTTTTGTTTTGTTTTGTTTTTTATTATTTCGTTTCTTGACTACTGTCAACATGTTTTTGGAAGAGCCAATGGCTGCCTCGATTTTTGTGTGTACTTCTTCAAATTTTCTGAAGCTAGGGCTGTTGTCTACTCTGAAAGAGGACATTAAACTGCATATCAATTGGCGACAAAGCATAGGCGTTTAGTAACAAAAAATTAAAGCGGGAACGTTTGCAGGTTATGCATTTCAGAGACCTCAGCAAGGTCAGTAGCCTGCAAGATGATGTATAAGAACAAAGTACCCCACACCACTCACAAGTGCACATGTGCGTGGGCATTTGCGCGTTCGTCTGCATGTTAAATGAAAGAAAGAATAGGTGTGTTTAAAACAAACATTAGTTGTAGGTGCTGGAAGATAGATGATGCAAACGAATTTTCACCAAGGAAAATCTCTGATGGACAATGTGACCAGGCAGAGGAA
>CM065729.1:7887668-7897668 GCA_033310375.1 Conus canariensis
GTATGATTGGTGTGTGTGTGTGTGTGTGTGTGTGTGTGTGGAACATGTTGCACACGAAACATTGCTTTTTCGTCGTTACTCATTTTTGTCGTCACTAATAAAAAAAAAAAAAATAAAAAAACATTTTGACAATCTGTCTTTGTCTGCTGCGAAAACATAACACTGGTCATGCGCGCAGACACAAATTAACGTATCAGCAGACGACAATAAAAAGAAATCTTGGATGAAGCGGTGCGCCAAAGTTGGCTGGTCTTCCTGGTGATCGGATGTGGGTTTGGCAGGGATAAGACGTCATCTTAGCTAAGCCCCGAGCCGGAGGAGGGTCCTAGCTGCAGACTGGAGGTCTGGCTGGAGGGACGACTACTAGGCGGCTGTACGTTTCCCGGGCGGCGAGGTATGGCCCGAAGAGCAGAGAGAGTTGCTGCTCTGCTGTGGGAACGGACGCGAAGGTCTGCCCCAGCTTTGATGTCTCGCCCAGGGGTGGCTGGAGACGAAGTCATCGTTATCACACGTATGATACTATGGTGAGACGACTTTTTGGAGTAATATTATCCAAGGTCGACGGATATGATGAGTTTGAAATATGGAGAAAATTAACTTGGATCGGAGAACCTCAAGCCAACTAACTATTAATCCAAGCTTGCTTTCAAAAAGCCAAGAATCTACAGCGGCGAGCTGAAGAGATCGTTATCCTGTGTGTTTGTGCTGAATGTATGAAACATGATGCTGTGTAACCCAGATACTGTGGGGATTGTACTAAGCCTACGTAAGTTTGAAGTATTTAGCTTGGGAGTGAGCTCTCCATTGTTGGGAGAGAACAAGAATAACTTTTGGTAACATTGATTAAACTTGTTCTTTCTGAGGTGCCCACTAAAACTATTCGTTTGCAGAAGGTGGTGTGGTGAGGAAAGTGTATGAGACAGGGGGAACAAGAACACGCACAATCAAAACACACCTAAATGAAATACAGGCAATGCTGTCAGTATCTCTTCTTTATTCTTCCTCGCTATCACTCGCTCTGTAACAATCAGAAGGGATCCTCAACAGCAGACTGCTGATAAAGATATATTTCTTAAGGTAGGGTTATCTTGGCCACAACTTTATAGACTTGCAAGGTGCCTTTAACAGTGTTTGCCGTACAATTTGTGGTAGGTGATGATGAATCGTATCTATGCAGCGATGTCAGTGAAGTCAAGGCAGCAGCCAAATCATGCAAAAACAGTGCAATTCTCCTTGAAAGCAAACTAAAACTGAAAATAGGTAAATAAGAAGCATGATGATTCTCGCTCCATTACTGAATAACTGCACGCTCATATCTGATGCGAATGTTGTTGACGGTACCAAATCGTCTAGAACACGTAGACCTACATGTTGCTTATGACGTCAAATCGTCTTGCTCAAATACTGATACAGAGAACACAGAACATCTCTTTGTTTGTTCTGTATGCTCTGTGTTGGCATTTATGCTGTTCAGTGTGTGTCACGAGCAGCATTCGTTTGGAAATAGGAACGTATAATTATCTCATCATGAGAGGCTTAATGTATCCATCTTGTTCGTTACTTACTATTTGCTTTTCCCTGTTTCGTTCATGAGTTCTTTTCAAAACTTTAAAATCCCTTTTTCGTTCGAGTCTGGAAGCACGACATCGGCAAAAGTGTCTGTTCTATTCGTATTGTATAACAAAATGCAGTTCAATAGAAATGTCTCTGACAGTTTTTTTTTTTTCAAATTCCCTGATCAGTTAACTGTCTACGTGTGTTTTGATCCTTGGATATTTTTCGGAAGGAAACATACAATATAGATTTGCCATATAATCTCGGACAGGACAATACGATTACCTCCCATTAACATTAGGACCTAGTTTACATATGCCTGCAATCAGTAATGGACTACGTGCTAAGAAAATAGGCCAAAGGTGGGGTAATTTTATTGTAGGCATGATCTTTTGATGTTATTGTATCCAGCGTTCACTTTTTGACATAAACGACGCACAGCGTAGCTTTGTACCGAAAATAGGAAGTCATATGGTTGGGGAAAGAAAGGCGTGTGCGAGTGGACATAGTGTTGCGGATGTAAAGTGGGCATGTGTGCGGACGAACTAGCTGAAAATCATCATCATCTCAAACATCATCATCATCATCATCTACGTACTAGGAAAATAGCACTGCTGCTACGGGGTCCTCGTAGGAGCTCACTTAATGGATTTCAGTGACAATGGGAATTATGTCTATATCTTCATGAACAACGCAGCTGAATAAACGGCTCATGATTCGCTTTGGCTTGGCGAGTGGTCATGATCTCTTTGCTCTTTGCACGCACCGAATGTTAAGCGGATTGAAAGACATTTCTAACTTAAGCTTCTCTCTCTCTCTCTCTCTCTCTCTCTCTCCTCTCTCTCTCTCTCTCTCTCTCTCTCTCTCTCTCTCTCTCTCTCTCTTTCTACTTCTTCTTCTTCTTCTTCGTTTGCTATTTAGCAGCGTTTTTGCTATTGCGACATCCTTTCGCTCCAGGACTCTAGAGGCTGTCTATTTTGGTAACTAGATCATTCGTCCTGAAGAAGTCCGTTCGAATTAATCCAGCATTTTTATTTAAAAAAGAAAGGACTTTCCAGATTCAGCCGTCAACTGTCTAACAGTGCTGGAAATATTCCTGACTGGAGAAAGATTAGTTGAGAGAGAGAGAGAGAGAGAGAGAGAGAGAGAGAGAGAGAGAGAGAGAGAGACAGACAGACAGACAGACAGACAGACAGAGAACAGGGTTTGGGCGGTCGATGGATGGAGCGCAGCAGATCAGCTATCTCTGGAGGTTGTATGAAGTGGCACAGGAGTATAGTACAAAGGTTTTCCTGCTAGGTAGGAGGGAGGGGGAACCCTGCTCAGGTGTCTGATACAAAACCTGTCTATTCGTGAAATGTTCCTGGTGAAGAGAATCCATCCACTACAAACTGAATCGACAATACCCTACTACCTGTACGAATACCCGTGAAGCAATCACGTACTAAAGAGGGTTGCAATCTGCATTCAGTAGCAGAAGCAACAACAACAATAACAACAATAACAACAACAACAGCAGCAACAACAGCAACAACAACAGCAGCAACAACAGCAACAACAACAAAGAGAAAAAAAAAAGTCTAATCGAGCAAAAGACGCAGACAACAAATTAATCCGTTTCTTATGAAAGTTGAGCTTTCTCTTTTCAAACAATCCCGATAATACCTCTCAATTTAGATCTTCAAAGTTGTTGATTGTCAAAGCGCACTATTGTGAGCAGAAACACGTCAAGAGAAAGAACGATCTGTGTGTCCACGGTGTTGTTGAACCAAATCCCCATGCGTCCCTGTGTGACATGGAGAATCGTGTGCAGGGCAGGGTATGCAAACAATCAGGCCCAAAGAAGGACGGCCCAGCTCGTGAAGCGCGTTCTCCAGAACACTTGAAAGAAATTAGATTGAGAGAGACAATGACGGGGGCCAATGGACATGCAGCCAGTGAAAGCGAGGAGCAGAACAGAGAGTCCTGGGTCGAAGCAACCGGTGACAGCTAACTTGCAGCTCCTTTCCACCCCTCCTCATATCCATCCTGCCACCGGAGATTCCAGACACTGCAGCGTGGCCGATTTTAAAGAGGGAGCCAGACGGTTAGGGCAGGGGAGACGGGGGAGGGGGGGGGAGAGAAAATATCAGAAGTAAGGCACTGATCAATCTGACTATTGTTTTACTTCTATGTTGGACATGTGTGGATGGAAAAAAAAATCTTCGAACGACAATTACAAAACGACTCGTGTTCTATGGCTTTGCTCAGCGTCACTATCTTTTTTTCTTTTTTTTCAACTTTATTTTTCTGCTTGCAAAGACAAAACATTTTACATAAATTCATAGCATTTCAATTCACATCAGTATATAATTCACAACATTTATGTTTCAACAGCCAAACGCTTACATTTCAATCAAGTACCATAAACAGTTTCCGTATCATGTGTTAGCTTATTTGCAAGGCAGGGTTTTTCAAAAATTAAATACAAATAGACAACCAAAAACAAAGCAAAAACAGAAACAAAAGAAGAGAGAGAGAGAGAGAGAGAGAGAGAGAGAGAGAGAGAGAGAGAGAGAGAGAAAGAGAGAGAGAGGGAGAGGAGGGTAAGACACCGACAAAACCACAAGGGGATCCATACGTACATGCATAATAAGTGATACGGAGACAGACTAGTCCTTTAACATGCACAAGTCCAAAATTTACACTTCTATCAAAGATTGGTATAACTGCCATTTTTCGTGCAGTTTTTGCATTGACTTTACGCTTTTTGCGACTTGCTGTTCAAGATTATATCTTGTCTTTAAATAGTGTAGAAAGTTTATTACAATTGGAAGTTTTTTCTCACATTTGCATTTATAGATGAAATATTTGGCTAGAAGTAAAATAAAGTCAAAAGGTTCATCACTTCTAAAATTATTTGAATGCCCAAATAATACCAATTCAACAGACAAATTTAAAGAATCCGCATGCTGACATTTTCCTTTTATTATTGCTTGAAGTTGTTGCCAAAAATGTGCCGCATGCTCACACGACCAGAATAGATGCTCGATGTTTTCTCTTTCTGTATTACAAAATGTACAATGATCATTTGGTTCAATTCTCATTTTTGACAGCACAATATTTGTACCCAGTATACGGTGTAGAATTCTTATCTGAAACCATTTAAGTTTTATTTCTTTTATTTTTTGCACCTTTTTAAAAATGACATCCCAATCCAACTGCTGTTCAAATTTTTCATTCCACTTATTGCAATAGCAGGGTTTATGTTGTCACACAGAAGGGCATCATAATAAACACGTGCCCCTCTGCTGACTTGCTCAGCGTCACTATCTGTTTTGTATGTGTATCGTCTTTTCCGTGTCCTAATTGTTGTTTCTTATGTTCATGATTATGATTGGGGGGGGGGGGGGGGGGGGGGCATCTGTTTTATCTGTATTTTATGGGCTAATTATTCATGTCATGTTTTATGGGCGTGTGTTTGTGTGTGCATATGTGTACCCAGTCATGATCTTGATTTTCGTGGGGCCTAGATATATCTATATCTTGAGGTTAAAATGTAAAAAAAAAAGTATGCTTGTAGTATTTCATTACTTACAGACATTTGGAATTTCCCAAAGAAGAAAAGATCATAACATGTTCCAGCTAAAGCCGTTTTAGTTATATTTTTCATCATTATTTTTCTCCAGCAAATCAAATTATGACCTTTCGTCGCAAGAAAAACTGCATTAGTGTGCTGTGTGTGGGCATGCAAATTTCACTGATTAAGATCACAAAGCCCTTGCAATATAATTCAAAGGAGGCAAGCTTTCACGCGATTCTGGCTTATGGAAGTTTGATAACAGTCAAGTAAAGCAGCGAAATTTATTCAGAGCGTGAATGAATTATTCGAGAGAAATCTAAACACAAGTCAACACATCCTTGTGTTCGATCATTTGGAGGATTAAAAACTTGAAACTCCAAATGCCTGTGCTGACTTTGGCAAAGGTTAGCCAACAAATAAAATGGTGAATAGAAATTGCTATAAAGGCTTATTATCAGCACAAAACAAGCAATCACTGGTCCGTAGAACGAATACAAACAAGTTGATTATTGAACATTAGAGGCAGATAATAGAATTATCACTGGCTGTTAGAGCAAAAGGGCACGGGTGAGGGCAAATGTTGAATAGAGTGAAGAAGGCGAACGGTCCATCAGGTAATTTTGTGATTAAACAAAAGCCAGAGGAAAGGAAAATGTAATCCCTGGGCCAAACAAAGGCACAGGCAAAAATTATGACAGAAACAAGAAAAAAAAACATAGACGAGCAACTCTCTGTCTCTCTCTCCTTCTCTCTCTCTCTCTCTCTCTCTCTCTCTCTCTCTCTTCTCTCTCTCTCTCTCTCTCTCTCTCTCTCTCTCTCTCTCTCTCTCGCTCTCCACTTGCACACTTTGTCAACATAAGTAAAGGATGTGGGAGTTTTGACTGGTCTGTTTTGGAAGGTGAGGATCTTCCATGTCTGATTATAAATGATGTCGCCAGACGTGAAGGGCTGGTTTCTCTTGAGAACACAATATTTGAGACAGAAAAAAAGAAAAGAAAACCGGTTCAGCTCCCGGAGCGACGGACTCAAGCTGCTTTTTTTTTCTTTTTAACAAAATGGACTATGATGTGACTAGCCTATTCTATAAAATGTTTCACTAGAGGGGAAGCATTATA
Organism: Conus canariensis; assembly: GCA_033310375.1. NCBI lineage: Eukaryota > Metazoa > Mollusca > Gastropoda > Neogastropoda > Conidae > Conus > Conus canariensis. Next base: position 7,893,900 of record CM065729.1, read on the forward strand.
CACTGACAACAGAAAAATAACTGCCATATCACCACACACACACACACACACACACACACACACACACACACACACACACACACACGCACGCAGCACAGAGAGAGAGAGAGAGAGAGAGAGAGAGAGACAGACAGACAGACAGACAGACAGACAGACAGACAGACAGACAGACAGAAAGACTGACAGACACTCACTCTCAATTTATTTTCGACATACAGTCCAATGTGGATAACGTCTTCCAAAACACCGATCAGTGTCTGTTAGCTTTATCCTTAACACTGTAAACATCTGTAAAGATCATTATACACAGGGATGAACTTTATCATACAGTCCTTTTATGGCTTAGCGTAGACACAGTTAAACAACTTTCATTAAAATTGGAGACATTGGTGAGATGTAAATGCTTTGTAGTCTATCATCACAGACTTAACAATCTCTTAATATCAAATCGTCCCAAACTGCCTGTGCCTGATGAATCCTTTCCATGTTTGATATTAGACTACTGTTCAACAGCAAGTCAGCAACACATAGATCTAATGGAGAGATGCAATGGTCAACTTACTGGACCTGGCCGGAAAAGAACGAAGGCAGTTTGAATGTGTCCTGAAACCGAAGCTCTCCATGTCAGCCTCAAGCCGTACCAAACCACAGAAAAAAATACAGTTGGCAATCATCAGCAGTTTACGTGTTCTACATCAGCTCCTCTCCTGGCGTGTATGATCGGGAGCGTGTCATTGGTCCCAAGGTCCATTGGTCCCAAGGTTCATTGGTCCCAAGGTACATTGGTCCCAAGGTCCATTGGTCCCAAGGTTCATTGGTCCCAAGGTTCATTGGTCCCAAGGTCCATGGTCCCAAGGTCCATTGGTCCCAAGGTTCATTGTTCCCAAGGTCCATTGGTCCCAGGGTTCATTGGTCCCAAGGTTCATCGGTCCCAAGGTCCATTGGTACCAAGGTCCATTGGTCCCAAGGTTCGTTGGTCCCAAGGTTCATTGGTCCCAAGGTTCGTTGGTCCCAAGGTTCGTTGGTCCCAAGGTCCGTTGGTCCCAAAGTCCATTGGATCCAGTAAAAAGAATCTCTCTCTCTCTCTTCTGTCTTCCTCTCTCTCTCTCTCTCTCTCTCTCTCTCTCTCTCTCTCTCTACTGTGTTTTCAAGATAGCCAGATACTACTGTATATTACACAAATGTATTGACCTTGGGACCAATGGACCTTGGGACCAACGGACCTTGGGACCAACGGACCTTGGGACCAACGGACCTTGGGACCAACGTACCTTGGGACCAATGGCATGACCCCGTATGATCTTCTGACATTGTAAACACAGTTCACAGCACAGTAGCAGACACTGTCCAGTCCAACACAGCTGCTTCAGCTCGTCGTAAACTTGCACCACTCAACACAGCCCGAGTACACCACAGTTCAGCTTGGAACAGCTCGATGAAATAATGATTCAAACAGCTTGACACAGCTCAGTAAAATACTGATTCAAACAGCTTGACACAGTCAGTAAAATATTGATTCAAACAGCTTGACACAGCTCAATAAAATAATGACTCCAACAGCTTGACACAGCTTGGCACAACACTGCTGGACCCAAACCAGCCAACACAAGCTCAGTTAACATGAAATATACCCTCTTTCTCTCTGAAAGACTAAGATCTCAACCACTATATTCTGGTTGCCAAAGTCAACTGACAAGAAACTCTATCTCCCCAGTAGTTCTTACGTCATTCTGTCAATGTTTTCTTGATGTGATATCATACGCGTCGTACGAGCTACGGACAAAAGTAAACAAAAATGACGTTTTAAATTTCTTAAAGGTCGCTGGATTTGGCACTGCGTTTATATGTCCCGATATTCCACCACAGAATGCGAATTTCATATTCATATTCCACCACAGAGAGAGACAGTGTGGGCTGACTTAACACACTGAAGAATGCTAAATGTAGAAAATACTGATTATGAAAGGATAGCGAAGAGTTCTCAGAAATACACTGGGCAGGATAAATCATAAAGTGGTGATACACAAATGAGTCATTCTAGGGCTGGAATATTTTTGCAGGTATAAATGCGAGGTATAATGAAAAAGTGAGTTCTTGTTTGCTGATGGTTTTTTGAAAAAAAAACAACTTCCACTCGATATTTAAGCTTGTCTTGTTGCATGCATTTGGAGTCTGATTTCCGGATGAATTTTTAAAATGGGTATATGTAGTGGCCCACAGTAAGGTGGGTTCCATAAACCATTTTGGATGGATATCAGAGCTTTTAAATTTTTGTGTGGAACAAGGCAATAATATCCATTTTCTCCACTAGCGTTTTTCATAGCCAAAACTCGCTGCAGTCAAAATTAGAAACTGGTAATAGTGAACAGTAAGCTCCACCTTCTGTATAGAAACCAAGCGAATAGCAGAAACTGCAAAATCTCCTGCTTAAAGATTAGTACAACACGACCACATCTTTAGAATTACCATGGTCATTTAAGAGATTCGGAGGGTCTAAGCTTCAAGTGCTGAAACCAAAAGCGATATGAGTGGGTAAACATAGATCAGAGAATGACCTTCACCTTACGGTAGTGGACAAATCAAACTATTGGGTATTGGCATTGCAAATGGCGAGACGGCAATGAATATTAGAAATTCACAAGGCATGATCGAACCATAATTTCATAAGGTACTGGAGTAAACATTTCCTAAGTATTCGCAATAAGCTTGTTACAATATAAGCTTTTTTATTATTTCATTTTTTGTAAGTTGTGCGTTCACTAAAAACGTTTCAGCCACAAGCAAAAGCAATATTAACACACACACACACACACACACACACACACACACACACACACACAACACACACACATGTCGATTGGTAGGTACATACATACAGCGAGAGATAGAGAGAAAGAGAGAGAGAGAGAGAAAGAGAGGAGAGAGAGAGAGGAGAGAGAGAGAGAGAGAGAGAGAGAGAGAGAGAGAGAGATCTTGATGAACGGATCAGACACAAATCATCTGTCAACATGACACCGAGTGCAGCGACAGAGGAAGATGCGGCCCTCTCTCCAAGTAGTCTCTATTCCTTCGGAGCAAGGAAGACAGGTTGACGAATGACATCACGTGTTTCACAGAAAACCTAACAGGTTCAGAGTCACAAGCAACTGGTGGGGTCCCTCCTTTTGTGTGAAGGCCAGAGCTAGATGTTCAGAATAGAGTTCGAGGGGAAAGAGAAAACACACTTTCGAGAATAAGTGCCTCATATTGACTGCACGAATCATAGAGCAAACGTACTATACACCATTATGCCAGACTGCGCACCCATACGTTAGCCATCGAGCGCAGTGGGACATCTTGCCGTGGCTTTGTGTCCGAAAGCGATCTTACAGAATGAGTATCTTGTCGTGACGCCTTTTACAAGATCATCTTACAGATCGCAGAGTCTCATCATAACTCCCCGTCTCTTAATGACAGTGTCCGCGGCCATCTTACAGGTGGAGTGTCTCATGATGACACTGTCCCCGACCGTCTGACAGAGTGGAGTGTCGTGTCATGACACACTGTCCCCGACCATCTTACAGGTGGAGTGTCTTGTCATGACACTGTGTCTCCGACCATCTTACTGGTAGAGTGTCGTGTCATGACACTGTGTCTCCGACCATCTTACAGGTGGAGTGCCTGTCCCCGACCATCTTACAGGTGGAGTATCTCTTAATGACAGTATGTCCCCGACCATCTGACAGAGTGGAGTGTCTTGCAATGACTCCCTGTCCCTGACCATCTTACA
>CM065729.1:7905168-7917668 GCA_033310375.1 Conus canariensis
ATGATGATGATGATGATGATGATGATGATGATGATGATGATGATGATGATGAGTGTGTTGGTCATCTCAGGACTCAAAAGCCTTATGGACAGAGGAGTGTGGACAAATGAATACATCGCTCCCTGCTTGGGTACACATTGTCACAATATTCCAGTGATCCATCTTCTTCGTCACCAGTAGTGACTGTAGCAGCACCTTTATTGTGATTTCATGTTGTTGTTATTGTCTTCATTGTTGTTGTCGTCGTTGTCGTCGTAGTTGTTGTTGTAGTCGTCGTTGTTGTTATCTACACATCGATTAAATAAGGAACCTTGATATATGATGCAAAAATGACCTGATAAACTGCTGCATGGTTTGATTTGGATTTGGTGAGCAGCTATCTTTTGAACCGGTTATAATTTTGAGGCGATTTTCCTGGCAATTTTGCTGTCTAATACTTCGTCATCCGTTCAAAAATACCTCGTCGTCCGTTAAAAAATATTCGGTCTAAAAGAGACGTCCGACCTTTTACATTAACTCGTGAAGTTTGCATACCGCTTTCTTTTTTTCTCCAACGCTGAATGAACCAGTATTGCGAGTGATGCAGTTATCACTTTCAACGCACACCAGTTACTGTCAACTACAGTGTCCAGCTGTCTTCCCAGCGTAGGTTTTATATTATATCATAATGAATACTTATATAGCGCCTAGTCTCGGCTAGAGACCAAGCTCTAAGCGCTTTACAATCCACACTCGTTTACACAACGGGCTGCCTACCTGGGTAGTGCCGACTGAAAAGCTACCAGCTGGCGCTTTATTCAGTCGTTTTCCGTGTCATCCAGTCCATCTCGTTCAAAATCGTACACTCAATTTCCTTACTTCCTTCATTCTTTCCATTTCTAACGCAGGGTGCATGCTATGTGTAACGTGTCATCTATACCAACGGCCAAACTGGCCTTCTCTTCCAAAAGTTGGTGACGGGATTTTACGTGTGTGCAAGATGTTATGCGTGCGTTCACACACTGAACCTCGGTTTATAGTTTCATTCGAAGGAGGTTTTCGAACTAAAAGGTCTGAAGATAATTTCATTGTTATTCATCGCAATACAAAGCTCTGGTGAATGTCTTCTAGATACCGGCTCATTTGTTGGAGTTGATTTGTCTCTCGTGTGAGATTTGCTAAAAGTTCATTCACCCGAGAGAGCCAGAAGGGTTGTAGACGAAAAGACAGCCTTTCAAATCACGCTGGCTGATATGGTCAGCTGATTCAAGCACTGGGGTGAGATGGGAGGTCGTTAGTTCGAGCCGCATGTCGACCACCAATTTTTTTTTTTTTTTTTTTTTATTTTTGCATAGTGAAAATTGTATTGGGGGAAAAAAAATTCCTCCGTCTTTCCTCTACCGTTATAGAAATTCTCATGATATCAGACAGCAAGAAACGTAAAGTCACAATCACCATCTGGCACATGCACGTTTGCAATCACCGAATCGGCAGAAAGGACTATGTGCCGGGTAAGGGATAGCTCACGTGCTGTCTACCGTAGGGACAGCTGTTGAATTCCCCCTTTTCACGTTTCTTTATATCTGTTGCTTTATTACCCCTTTTCTTTACGCTTTTGTTTACGCAGCTTCCTTCAAGATCTGATGCAAATTCCACCGTGGAAACAGGGATTTTGCGTCCCGTGTGGAGCACGGGGTATGTTACATATTTTCTTCTTCTTCTTCTTCTTTTCTTCTAATGATAATTATCATAATTCTCATCACATTTATTGCTATCATTATCATTATCATTGTTGTCATAGTCATCATCATCAATCATCATCATCAACTCCATCCTTATTATTATCATTATTATTATTATGTTATCATCATTATCATTATAATTGCTATATTATTATCATTATTATCATCATCATCATAATTATCATTGATTATTACTACTATTACTACCATCATCATCAGCAGCAGCAGCAGCAGCATCGTTTCTTGTTGTAATCATCGGTATCATGATCATTATTTTGTTTCTGTGTTGTCTGTTGGTTACAGACTACATGAAAGGACAATACTCGACTCTTCCTATCAGAGTATATCTCGTATACAACCGGCACACTATACACAGACACCTGCAGGACTGGTCAGAACACTTTAAGCATTACTGTCACGGTACACTCATCGTCTTGGGGTCAGAGTCAGTCGGGTACAAAAATCCCATAAAGCCTATTATGGTTTGGAACTTGCTGTCTCACAAGCACTGAAAAAAAGCCCAGACCTATCACACCCACAATCCCGCCTTTCAATAGCACAGCGTCTTTTGTGGTGTTGGGTAAAAAACAGATTTACCCACGGGAGTGGCCGTCCTTGATCCTGAGAGAGCAATTTCCGACCGCAACCGTCAAACAGGCCGTGTAGTTTGCTAAAGATCGGGTTTTCTGTTAGACACCTGTAATCGTGGTCAGTACCCGTGTACATCACTGAGAATCATTTGGTTTGTGTGCAAGATGACTGTACTTAGACGTCTGTCACAGATACTGTAGTTTGTGAGTGTCTGTATTCCGTAATAGGACAATTGGACACTCCCGTTCGCTATCACATGTAGCGGATTTATGTACACATTACTAAGCTAATGTTTGAATAAAAGTGTGTCGGGGAGAGGATGGAAATGGTTGCAGGAATGCGTACATGAAACACACTAAACGAAAGTGGAAGATATCAGAATCAGAGAATGTCTGGCATTGCTTAATATTGCTGATCAATGAACAATAACGAATGCCTGTATGAGATGACATAATAAACTGCAGGTCAACTTTTCACATTAAAAAAGCACTAGTTTCATGCTCAGTGTTACTATCACTAACTGCCCAATGGAAACTGATAAGTTACAAAGTCAATGTCTCAACAATATCAAAGAATCACTCTCGATAACAGAATCATTTGGTGAATGCATCAGAATTGGCTCACATTTTTAAAACAGTGTACTAGAATAACCATGCAAACCCTACAAAGCACAAAACTATCACTCAAGTATGTCCACAACACTATACGTAGTAAGTTTATGTGGAAAAAATAGGACTCTTCTGAGGAAGTGTGAGTTGGAAGAGATAGAGACAGAGTGAAATCTCTCGGACGAAAAAAAAAAAATCCCATTGATCTCACCAAGCTCACTCTTCCTGACTCTTAATTACAGAGAATCCTTACAGCCCTGTCTCACTACTCAGACTTGTCTCTCAGTGGGAGGCGAGCGCGGTGCGGGGTATGGGGCGGGGGCGTGGGTGTGGGTTCCACCAGTCAACAAAGGGAGTGAAGGAACTCGTACAATGTGCCAGGAACCTATTGTCCTCGGCCATTACCAGCTGGGTGTTACTGGTGTCCTTCAACCGTGTTGGACTCCTCATCAGTCCACCTCCTCTCTTGATTTCCTTGTTCTCCCCCTTCCTTCTCTTTCCATCTTCTCTATCCAGCAGTGTATACAGCCCCTCAGTTTATATATACATACACGCTGTGTGTTTGCCAGCAAAGCAACAAAAAATAGACATCCAGTTATTGGAGAGAGAGAGAGAGAGAGAGAGAGAGAGAGAGAGAGAGAGAGAGAGTTTGGAGGGAGTGTGGATTGGGAAGAGTGAGCGCACAGCTTAGGTCAGATGGAAAGCAAGAATGATCAATCACACACACACGCGCGCGCGCGCGCGCGCGCACACACACACACACACACACACACACACACACACACACACACACACACACACACACACACACACCACAACACATACATACTCTAAACACATACATACTCTCTCTCTCTCTCTCTCTCTCTCTCTCTCTCTCTCTCTCTCTCTCTCTCTCTCTCTCTCTCTCTTATTGACGCAAGACAAAGGCTAAATCTACTTTTAAAAAAATAATCAATGCGCACCCATGGGGTCAAAATACCAAAACTCTATTACATTTAGCCACTAGCTAAGTTCGATCGAAGATTAGCTACAGGTTTATTTCAATGCCCTAGAAACCCTGTTGAAGAAATTACAGTCAATAGACAGTAAAACTGTTAAAGTAGCACTTGGTGTCCCTTAACACACGAATTCGTTAAATACTTATAGAAAGGCGAACTTGTTACCACTGTCTGGTCAACGAAAACCGGCAACGGCTAAATATGTTGCCAGAGGCCTACATGTTTCAAATTCTGTCAAACCTGATATGTTAGTTGATTTTTGAAAAGGACTATCCTAAAAGGGCTCAACACTTTACTTCTCTCCAGCCTGTTAGGGATTGTACAAATGAAATATTTGAAAAGTGTAACATTGATATTGAAAGTATTTCAGATGTGCCAATAGTTTCAAGCATACCTCATTGGGAGCACATCCAACCTAAATTCGATATAGATTACACTGACATGTAGAAGGTTGATAACATTAACACTGTCATGTGAAGCAAAAGAACACATTGAAACCGTGTATTCATATCATTTGGAAATTTTTACAGGTGATTCGATTTTAGACTCATATGCAGGGTCCGGTTTTGTGATTCCATTGCTGAAGTTTCGTAGATCCTTTTCTCTAGGCAAAGGGTTCTCCAAATTTACGGCAGAACTGTGTGCTATTCTTATGGCGTTGATTTTTATGTGTGACATTAACACTGCTGTCTATAATATACTTGTGTGCGTTGATTCCAATTCAGTTCTATATAGCTTGCAAAATTGGGAATCAAAAATAAGAAAAGATTTACTTTTTAAAATAAGACATTACATACATGTTATTATGTTGAAAGGAATTGGTATATCTTTTTGCTGGATTCCATCACACTGTGGCACATCTGGTAATGACACAGCAGATAAATAGCTAGAGATGGTGCGTTAAGAAAAACACCTGAGAGCAATTTCAAACTTGATGTTCAAGAAATTGATTCGCTATTAGGAAAATGCGTGAAGAGTGAACACCTTCCAGAGAAGTATGAAATCTTATCATGTCCACGATATTTGTCATCTTTAATGTACAAGCTTCGACTGAATTCGTAGAAAACAAACTTTTCCCAAAGTGTAGCATGTGACTGTTCAAATCTTCTATCAGTGGACCATATTCTTCTTCATTGTTCAATATTAAGTTCATTGTAAAAAGAATCGAACAGGGATGTGACTGTACACGATTCTATCCAAACAATAACCCACAAACCAGATACTGTGCAAATAGCAAAAGTGCTTTCCGTGCATCCAATTCATAGATTTCTACAGACGCTTCCCTTCCCCTTGCTCTCTTTTCTTTTCTTTTTTTCTTTTAGTCTAATATCACCAAGTGTGAACAGTTGCTAAATTAAAGAACTCACTCACTCACTCACTCTCTCTCTCTCTCTCTCTCTCTCTCTCTGTCTCTCTGTCTCTCTCTCTCTCTCTCTCTCTCTCTCTCTCTAGCGCATACACACACACACACACACACACACAACACACACACACACGCACACACACAGACACACACACACGTACGCACACACACGCACGCACGCACGCACGCACGCACGCACGCACACGCACACACACACACACACACACACACACACACACACACACACACACACCAAAATATACTGGGTTGAGAGAGAATCTTCCAGATTTTTTTTTTTTTTTTTTTTTTTTGAGGGACCAGTGTCAAAGGGTACACTGACATTCAGCTAATGACGGGAGTCAAAGAGCTCTAAGGAAGGGGTAAAAAAAAAAAAAAAAAAACCCACTGCCACAGTGCCAACATTACCACATGATGAATGGACGCAGTAATTAAATCTCCTCTCCACAAATAGAACGTCGATTCTCTGCAGATCATCATTCACCGGCTGTTTTGCCACCACTATCGAACAACGGCTTGGGTGTCTAGTGGAAACGTTGCCCCGTCTATCATAACAATCATTCAGAAGTCAAGAGACCTCCGGGTTCATAGTCCAAGTCCCTTGCCTAGCGTGCGTTCTCTTTCTCTCTCTCTCTCTCTCTCTCTCTCTCTCTCTCTCTCTCTCTCTCTCTCTCTCTCTCTCTCTCTCTGTCCGTCCGTCCGTCCGTCTGTCTCTCTGTCTGTCTGTCAGTCAGTCTGTCCTGTCTGTCTGTCTGTCTGTCTGTCTGTCTGTCTGTCTCTCTCTCTCTCTCTCTCTCTCTCTCTCTCTCTCTCTCTCTCTCTCTCTCTCTCTTCCCTTTGCACTGGATTGTTAGTGATGATCTCAGTATTATGCTGTCCTTTGATATGATGAACTAAAATAATGCGTTTGAAAAAGACAGAATGAAAAGAAAGAAAGGAAGGAAGAAAAGAACCGAAAGAAAGAAAAGGAGAAAGAAAGAAAGAAAGTAAGGGAGAAAGAGAGACAGAAAAGTAGAAAAAAAAAAGAAATGTAGGAAGGAAACAATGAAGGAAGGAAGGAAGAATAAAAGAAGCACTTGCTAAAAAGGAGTTGTCCCTAAAACAATCGGTAGAAAAATCAACTTTCAGGGGTTGGCGAAAAAAAAGAAGGCATGGTAGCCCTGTACGGCAGCTGTCTTCCAAAGGAGACTGTAAAACATGTCCTGTGTGGTTGTATACTATCACACGTGGAAAACCCACGTTGACAGGGCAATGGTTCCTTGAAAAAAAACCAGCAGAAAAGCAAACAAAAAGAAAATGATTCGTAAACAAAAGCCGGTTCGGACAGAAAAAAAAATCTGAAGTACTTGTACTGTAATATCTCCAAAGAGAGCTGTTGCCATTTTTACACAGAGAAATTTGTTTCGACGACAGCATTTGATTGTAGAATACAATGCAATGCAATACAATACCGTACAATGCAATGTAACATAACACAAAAAAAATATAATCAATGCAATACAACACAGCCTGTATTTGTACATTAAATGTGCTCCGCTTCGTTGCGCTATGTTTCTACCATTCACGTCGTTCATTAGGTAGGAAGCTTTACACTTTTCTAAACATATCTTTCGTTCAAGTGACAGAGAAACTTTTTTTTTAAATGTTTAGTATGAAGCTGCCTTTTGTAGACGATAATGCTGAATTATGTTTAGTCCTGGAATAGCGTTCACCATGCCTGTGTACATTTATAGCAAGCGAATTTCTTCAGCATCTCTTTACTACTTCAAAACAGTTTACAGAATTCATCGAATTACGTAGCCAAACATATTTTTCAATATATATATATATAAAGAGAGAGAGAGAGAGAGAGAGAGAGAGAGGGAGAGAGAGAGAGAGAGAGAGAGAACTGAAGTGAAAAGGCAAAACAAGCAATGTTAACAAATGTAATCCAATAGTTCGAGCGGCCGCTCCTTTTTTTCAAGGACGACAGATTGTGTAGTAACGTCAAAAGTGGAGTTACATCATATGTTAGGTATATAAGGAAAGAGACGAAGCTGAAAAACAAACACGCAACATTCCAACAACGTCATCGTCAAATCATCTTATTTTTGCTTACAGTTCACTAAATCGTTGCCACAGTCAGGATGAATGGTGTTTCAAACGTCTAGAGGTCAGAGCGGAAATGGTCGCTGATTATGGTCCAGCTATTATTTTTCCCCAGGCACCAAAAATAGTAGTATCTTCAATTCCAACGTGAAGTCAGTTCTGCTCTACGATTGCGAGACTAGGAGAATGACCAAGGCAATACAGAAAAAAAAAAGTGCAAACCTTCATCAACACCTGTCTGAGGCGCATCTTCAAAATCAGATGGCCAGAGAAGATCAGCAACGAAGATCTATGGAAGCAAGCGGGACAGGAACCAGTTGCCAAACAGATTCTGCGGAGGAAGTGGGGCTGGATAGGACACACCCTCAGGAAGCCAGCATCCAGCACCACACGCCAAGCCCTGACATGGAACCCGCAGGGGAAAAGGAAGAGAGGCCGTCCTCGCAACAGCTGGAGACGAGACACAGAGGCAGAGATGAAAAGGCAGGGGACCAACTGGACAGGCATTCAGCGAGCAGCCCAGAACCCAGTGCAATGGCGGAGTGTTGTCGATGGCCTATGCTCACCCTTGAGCTATGGGCCTAAGTAAGTAAGTAACCAAAAATAGTAACGGCTTCTGGTTGGTAGGATAAGCTGGCAAACTTTTTTTTTCTTCTTTTAGTTATAGATACTTGTTCTTGTGTTCTTATGTTCTTGTTAAGACAACGGTGACGTTAGTGACTTCCCCAGACTATTGGTCAGGCGTGATGGATGACAGACATCATGTTGTTTCTGTTAAGGACGATGGTGATGTTAGTGACTTTGCAGACTATTCATCAGGCGTGATGGATGACAGACATCATGTTGTTTCTGTTAAGGACGATGGTGATGTTAGTGTTCTGGCAGCCTTTGATGGACGTCATGGATCAGTCAGAGAAATCACCTGCCCCCCAGACAGAGTCGGACGGGGGTGGTGGAGGGGGTGGGGGTGTTATCGTTACCTCCACCTTCCCCTTCCACACCTCTCACACTCTGCTGTTTCCTTTAATTCCCTAGTATTTGCTTGCCCCTAGTGGCGGTTGTAGTTAATTATTCATCCAGTGCCCATGAAGGCAAGTACACACACACACACACACACACACACACACACACACACACACACACACACACACGAGAAAATCAAGTCGAGCTGGCGTATGTTCTCTCACGGCATAGTCATTCTCCCAGGAGCCAGCGTAGAGAGTAACACCAATGTTTCAGCTCAAACACTCTTCGTGTGAGGTCTGGGTTGTCATACAAATGCGGAACAAAAGACAGGAAAGAGCGGATACAATGCAACACAACATCTTTATTTTTAGAGGTGGGTGGCACCGAGTGAAGATGATTTTATAGTCAAACATGTTGATCTTGTACACACATGGAAAGAAAACAAAAAAATACATGAAAATAAGTAATATAAAACCAGTTTCGAATCTATGGATTGGTAACGATCTTTTTTGGAGATCAGCTATGTTGATGGTCTCAGAGAGAGGAGAGAGAGAGAGAGAGAGAGAGAGAGAGAGAGAGAGAATGAAAAGTATTTGAATGCTTTAACATTACTTGTATCACTATCATCATCATCATCATCATCATCATCATCATCATCATCTTCATCATCATCATCATCATCATCATCTTCATCATCATCATCATCATCATCATCATCATCATCATCATCATCACCAGGATCAGCACCATCACCATAATCATTTTTATTATCATTATGTTGTTTTCATATCAATATGGTTAATGTCTTTGTTGTTTATGATGATGACGATTTCTTTCTCTCTCTCTCTCTCTCTCTCTCTCTCTCTCTCTCTCTCTCTCTCTCTCTCTCTCTCTCTCTCTCTCTCTCTCTGACTGTTGTTTATGCAGATTTCTTACAGATCTGATGTAGTTTGTACCGCGGGGACATGCAGTCGATTCATTGGCGGAGTACACACTTACTCTGGCTATCGATCACACTCTCGTTGTTTCTTGGTCGGAGACTACATGACAAGGTGGTTCTCCACTTCTGTTTACAAAGTGTATCTTGTATTTGTATGTTGTATCCAGCCAGGACTGGCAGATACAGACACCTGCGATGTTGGTCAGGAAATTTCAAGCAGCATAATGGTACAATCAGTATCTTTTTTTTTCAAACTAATCGATGAGAATGTGGATGATGAAGATGATACTACGGATTTCCATTCCGGTCTGAGACTGCATGACAGGGCTGTACTCTATGCTTCCTTTCATAATATATCCCGGTGTCAACCAGGCCCGAGAGATACAGACACCTGCAGTGTTGGTCAGGATTTGTGAGTAATACTCTCAGAGACGCATCCATTAAGTAGATGAAACTTGACTGTGTGGTCCCAGTCTTCCCAACTGAGCCCGTAGCAAACTCAGCTCTGGGCAGGAGCCGGTCGGGGCAGAAAAATCCCACAGGACTCTGATGGGAATCGAACCCACGACCTCCCAGCCGGGAGTCCGCGACGCTAACCACTTCGTCATGGCGCCTGGTACAACCAGTATATTTGGATGGAAGTCAGTTGGGGCCACCACCTGATTTGATCTTTGAATTTCTGAAAGAGATTAAGGAAGAAAGAATTTTAATGACGGTTCCGGTGTGTTTACAGAAGGTTATTTTAAAGCATAGTGTGATTTTTTTTGTGTGTGTTTTAAATGACGTGTGAGTAGACTTGGACGCGGTGACAGCCATGATCTGGCCGTTTGCGGTTGGCTGGGCTATAAGCAACATTGCTTATTTAGTCGGGGCTAAAATTCCCATACATATGTGTCTATGATCAGGTTCGAACCTGCTACCTTCCGGGGCCAGACCTATGATAACACTAATGCCCCTCAGTTGTGTCTGTCTTACATTGCAGCGTCTGTACGGGTATGAGAGTCAGTGCTGCCTGAAAATGAATTTCTCCTTGGGAGTTGTCTGCCTTTAACTCCTGAGAGTCCAGTTTACCATCAGAAGGCAGGTAGAGAAGCCATGTAGTTTGCAAGGGATCTAACTCTCTGTTGGACACTAATAGCTGTGGTCAGTGCCCGTGGACTTCTCTAAGAACCGGCGGGATAGTGTGCAGAACACCATTAGCCTGTCGCCACTTGGAACAGGGACTGCCGTTAGAAGGTGTCCGTAATAAGACAGCTGGGCGTTCCTGATCGGTGCTGCATTCAGTGGATTCATGTGAAGGATATACCAAGCTTGAGTCTGTGTGTGTGTGTGTGTGTGTGTGTGTGTGTGTGTGTGTGTGTGTGTGTGTGTGTGGTGTGTGTGTGTGTGTGTGTGTGTGTGTGTGTGTGTGTGTGTGTGTGTTGGGGTGAGAGGTGACTGTTTGTAGAAATGTATACAAGGAACACAATCAGCGCCAGTGAAAGATGTTAAAATCACGGAACATCTAGCATCGCAGGATGCGCAAAGGTATGTACAGATGCTAGATGCAAACAGTAATTACCGAAGCCCAGTATAAAATGCCAGATGAGCAGAGTGTCTGCTTTTGGCACTAAGAGGACGCACGTATTTCAGCCTTACAGTGTTACTGCTAGCAACAACTTATAGTACCTTTTAAATCAAAGGTCTATAGTTACTATAGGTGGTAGAATCAACGGACGTTTATGCTAGACTTGGCTAACTCTTTAAACGATTTGCTAGAATGAGTGCCTACTTAGCATGTGTAGGTTTTAAGTAAACATATACCTCAAAACACTACATTTAGCAGGTGCATGTGGAAAAGATTCCTATGAGTATATCAAAGTCGGAACAGAGACACAGTGACATCTCTCAAAGAATGATTCAACTTCTGGATCTGATCCAGTCCACTGTTCCTGACTCAAACTGGCAGGAATCCTTACAGTCGTCTCACTCAGCAGACTTGTCTCTCAGGGGTTCCATGTCGTCAGGGGGATTAGAGGAGCAGCCCATAAAATCTGCCAGGAAACCACAGTTCTCAAATACTTTCATGCCATTTTCTGGATTGCAGTGATGTCCTTAAACCGAGTCAGGCCACATAGTTTGTCTTGTGATTCGTTTGTCCACATTATTCGGTAGAGTCTTAAAAAGTATGTTTAGAATTTATGTCTCAGTTGACTTAGAGAAAGCATTCGACTCTGTTGCCTGGTCACATATGGATAGAATACACAAATCACCTGGCTTTGGAGATGAAATACGTTAATGGATATCCCACTTCTTCAATAACATACAAGCTTCTATGTTAGTAAATGGAATATATGGTAACAGACTGTGAAATAGAAAGAGTTTGCGGGAAAGAAGGCCCAATATCGCCCTATTGATTTGTTTTATGTGCAGGAGTACTTGCTTGTAAAATAAGGGAATACAGACATATCAAAGATAAAAAGTGGCTGGCACAATATTTAAGATTTGGTACTATGCAGTCGATACGTATTTTACATTGGAAGACGGCAGAAAATCTTATAAAAAATCGGTTTGAAAGGCTTGGCAAATCTGAAACTATATTAGGATTGAAACTGAACGATTCAAAAGCATTGATTGTGTGGTTAAGTAGCAGGAAAAATTCCTCCATATTTCGCGAATACAATGACGAAATGGAATCCTTCTAATTTCAAATTCTCAGGCTCTGGATTTACGAATTATATCAGAAAAGTCACAAAAATAGATAGTGAAATGCACGTTATCATAGGTAAATCATCTGTTCAAAATATGATTGTAGAGGACTGTTACATCATTAGGTAGAGTGGCAGTACTTAAATCTCTCATTTTAACGCAACTCACTTATCTCTGAATGCTGCTCCGTAACCCTTCAGACATACATATGAAACAAACAGAGAATGGATGTGACTATGTACGGGACAAGAAAACGAATATAATCAATAGAAAGTACTCTGTCAACAGTATGGAAGAAGAAGGCATTGGCGTTCCTGAGATCAAGGTGTACATAGAGGCATTAAAATTAGCTTGGGAAAGATTATTGCTCTAATCCTAAAGAGGACTCATATGATAAGACTTTTATGTCCAGGAATTAATTTAGTGCTACATTTAGAATTATTATATTCAACCATCTTTGGATAAACGTTTTCTTCGCGTGTGCAAAATATTGAAGTCAGATTAAACTGAAGGAAG
>CM065729.1:7925168-7940168 GCA_033310375.1 Conus canariensis
CAGGCATGCGCACATGAGACGAAAAAAAATTATTAGAAGATGGTTGTACTGGTCACTGTTTTAACTGGGATTGCTTAGTGTTTGCTTCAGAAACAGTAATTGATGAATGCCTGAAGAAGATTCAAGAATATGCGAATATCTTCACAGTATTTAAGGGTCACTGAGTATCAGAGAATCATTGGGCGTCCTGGTCAGCCGAGGCCTTTTTTTCAGGTGTACAAGAATTGATATGAAATTCTATGATGCGCATGCATTAGTCAAGGTATGTCTCATAACTAACATTATTCTCTCTCTCTCTCTCTCTCTCTCTCTCTCTCTCTCTCTCTCTCTCTCTCCTTGTCTGTTTTTCTGTCACTGTTTCTATCTGTGCCTGTCTATCTGGCTGTTGTCTATCTGTCTGTCTGTCTATCTATCTGTCTGTCTGACTGACTGTCTGTCTGTCTGTCTGCCCGTCCGTCTGTTTGACGGTCTGTTTGTCTGTCCGTCTGTTTGCTGTCTGTGTGTCAATCTTCTCTCTCTCTCTGCCTCTCTCTCTCTCTCTCTCTCTCTCTCTCTCTCTCTCTCTCTCTCTCTCTCTCTCTCTCATCGACTGGATCTCGACTAGAATAGTGGAGAAAAAGTGAAAACTCGTGTAGGATAATCTAGTCCCCTGGATCTGATAAAGTCTACTCTTCCTGACACTGACTGCTAAGAATCCTTACAGTTGCCTCTCTGGTCAGACCATCAGACTTTGGATGAATAGAGGAGGTGGGGGGGGGGGGGGGGGGGAGAGCGGTGGGCGGGGGGAGGGGGGGCGGGGGGAGGAGGGGGGAGGACGTCAAGGGACTGAAGGAACCCATACAATTCGCCAGGAACCCGAAGTCCTCTGTCATGACAGGCTGGGGTTGTGTCGTTGTCCTTCAACCATGTTAGACACCGCAACGGTCCACCTCCTCTTCTTCCCACTTCTTTGTCCTCACCTTTCCGCCTTCCTCCCCCCCCCCACCCTCCCCCCTCCACACCTCCTTTTCCAATTTCTCCGCTCCAACAATAAGCACACCCACTCACTTCCCACGCACACTTATTAAGCATCTCAGAAAGCCCACAGGGATCTGATTATCACATGAACATGCACGCGCAAACACACACACACACACACACACACACACACACACACACGCACGCACGCACGCACGCACACGCACGCGTGCACGCATGCAAGCACGCACGCACACGCGCGCGCGCACACACACACACACTAATACACACACACACACACACACACACACATTATTCCCACATACATACACTCACACATCTCTCCTCTCTCTCTCTCTCTCTCTCTCTCTCTCTCTCTCTCTCTCTCTCTCTCTTCATTGATTCATTTGTGCCTTTTGATCAAGAGTTCCGTTTTGTTTTTGTTTTTTCTCTTTTTTCCTTCTTCTTCTTGTCTTATATGAATATAGTCTTTGGGAAAAAAAAAAGTTGTTTGTTACAAACATTTCGGGTTTCCGTTCCCTTTCTATATTTCAATGTTTATTATTGCGTAATATATTTGTACTTGGCTGCTATTTCTTTGTTTTCCTCTTTTGTTTTGTTACTGTACCATGCAAGTAACACGTAACGAGTGGCCATCTGCTGATGGCCTACGAGTAGGTTTTTTGAATGTTTTTCATTTACAAAATAAGCTTAATGATGTATCTGATATTCTTTTCAATCATGGTAAAAGCTTCAACATATTCGGCTTTTCGGAAACAAGGTTATCTCACCGAGTGTCCGACTCAGAACTAACAATACCAGGTTATAATGTAGTGCGCAAAGACCCATCCAAATTTAGAGAAACGGGTCTTATTATATATATTCATCAAAGTTTAAACTTTAAGCAAATCTCTTCTCTAGAAAAATACCAAGTAGAATCGTTATGGATCGCATTACAGCTGAAAAAATCGAAACCTATTCTTATAAGCTTTATATATAGAAACCCGGCGGAGCGAACTGATTGGATAGATGAGTTCTCTTTAATGATGGAGGAAGCATCCTTATTCTCTTATGAAAATATATTACTAGGTGATTTCAATATTGATTTACTAAAATCGAACAAATCTTGGACAGAAACTTACAAATCATTTAACCTCGACCAACTAATAGACAAACCAACAAGAGTCACCGCTACCTCCCAAACACTTATTGACCATATATATACTTCTTCAGTTAACACCATGATAGAAATATGCTCACCGACGTTCGGTTGTAGCGACCATTCTCCAGTGTGTTTTACGTGGTCCAAGCGAGGAGTTAAAGTTCAAAAAAATTTCCACAAGATAATTACCTACAGAAACTTTTCAAAATTTGACAATGACTCCTTTCAGTGGGATTTAATGAACTCATTCCTTTCCACGGTCTATCAATTCACAGACCCCGACGAGGCTTTAGAAGTCTAGTATCATAGTTTCCACCCGAAGAGTGCCTATAAGCCGTCAGCTGACGCCAAAGTAAAAATGCTTTCCCAGTGCCTATGGGCCGTCCACTGACGTCATGCATTTTTCTTGAATTTTCATTCGTTACTATTTCTATTAACGGACTTAAATAGAGTGTGCGTAGTAAGCCTTATATGTCTGTAGTATTAAAATAATATGCAAATGACCACACGTGAGGGGAAAGCCCATTTATTCTCATCACTGACTGGATGACCAGCCAGCACTTCGTCTCGCTTGCAAAGATGGCGGCGCAACCTTCGACAAGGGTAGCGACCAAATCAACGTATTTACACAGCTGAGCAGGCTCTGCTAATCATTTTTGACAAAGACAATAATCTTTTATTCAACAACTTACTCGAGCATGAAGGTGAGATGATGATTGTGATGGAATTGCTGACCGTATTCGTCAGTTACTGAGTCGGGCTGTGTGACCTCAGTGTGTGTTCAGCTGACTGGTTTGCCAGCGTCGAACGAGCTCGCCTTGTGTGTACTCTGCACTGCGTGCCAGTGGCCAGTGATGTGATAGTCAGCGCGAGAGGGGAGCGTGGCCTGCTCGCGGCGTGACATGGGGCCGAAGAGAAGAGGAGGAGTGAAAGAGAGGGTTGAAGTCCAGCAGGGGGGCGTGGTGGGGGGAGGGGGGCGTGGTCGTGAACTGACCTGTCTGCATAGAGTGCGAGCGTCTTGACAGACTTCTAAACTGTTTTACTTTCACTTATGTGTGTAGTGTGACAATACAAACTTTATTTTCAACTTTTTTGCTTTGTGTTCTTTTTTGGATGTGAAGCTGTAGTGGTAAATACATATGTTTTTGATCGTGCAAAAAAATCTATCCAAATCTAAATGCCTAAATATTTTTTATTATCAAAATTAAAACAAAAGAAGCCCAGATTCAAACTCTTCATTCCATTTCCTTCAAAAATCATATATATTTCATTGTTATATCTTTTGTAGTTTCTGAGCTAGAATTTTTTGTTAATTATTACCCCCAAATCATTAGATTTCCCTGGCACTGGGAAAGCCTTTGTTTGTAACATTTTCAAGCAGCGAACGGGTTTGTTTATAATAAGCATGCCCCATTTAAAACAATGCGTGTTATTAACAATCCTAACAAACCCTGGATAACTAAAGATATAGACACTGCTACCGACTTAAGAGAGTCGCTGTTAGTGTCAGGGAGTCGAGATTCCTATAAAAAAAACAAAGAAACTTAGTCAATTACCTAAAACGATCATCAAAGAAAAAGTATTTTCAAAATCTTATTTCTTCCAAAGCAGATACCAGATCTATTTGGAAAGCAATAAACGAGCTTACTAATAAAAATGTTAAAGGTCATACTACCTCGCCAAAAGATTTATCATCTGATGTCTTGAATTCACATTTTTGTGACATAGCTAACTCAACAATAAAAATAAACAGAACTCAGAAAATAAATTAGATATTCTTCAGGACTTTTGCAATTCTAGAAATATATCCTCTCTTTCAAATATACCATTTATGGGTGTGCATGAAGTGTATAAATCTCTTAGTAGCCTAAAACAAAGTAACACAAGTGGTCTTGATGGAATTGATGGGAAAATCTTGAAATTGTCAGCCCTAGTAATCGCCGAAACGCTTACCTACATATACAACTTATGCCTTGCAAAAAATTATATTCCAAAAGCTTTTAAAGTTGCTAAAGTTATACCAATCTATAAATCAGGTGACTATGCTGATCCCTCAAATTATAGACCCATCTCCATCTTGTCTATACTCTCTAAACCTTTGGAAGATCACATAAACACATTCTTAATCATTTCAACTCCTTCGATCTGTTTCATCCAAACCAGTCCAGATTCAGGGCCAACCATTCTTGCCACACAGCATTAACTAATCTTGTTGACCAGTGGCTTACTAACATAAACAATAATAAAATCACAGGTGTTCTAGTAGTAGACTTTATGAAAGCATTTGATGTCATCGACCACAGTCTTCTACTTGAGAAATTAAAGATCTATGGCCTAACTGACAACGCTTTGGAACTTCTATCTTCATTTCTCTCAGACAGGAAACAGTGTGTTTCGGTAAACAGATCAAATTCTTCCATTCTACCTGTTAAGTACGGCGTCCCTCAAGGCTCAGTCCTTGGGCATACTATTTTCTATATATATATATATAAATGATCTACCTGTTTTTTACAACTTTATGTGAGATGTTTGCTGACGATACCACTATCCACACCTGTCACGATAGATTAGATAGCATTTTTATCTCCTTACAAGAAAGTATCAACAAGTTATCTGAATGGTCTGAACTTAATCATATGCGACTCCACCCCCAAAAAACTAAATACTTATTAATTACTACCAGACAAAAACGTCAAAATCTTTCTTGTAGCAATCATTACCTTTGTATTAATGGCGAAAATCTCGAGGAAGTTGATCACCATAAGATCCTAGGTGTTATTATTGATAACAATCTGTTATGGTCGAATCATATTGCGTTATTATGTAAAAATGTGTCCAGAAAGATTTACCAGCTTTCCAGAATGAAACACTTTTTAGATCAACATAGCCGTAAGTTGTTCTTTCATGCCTATGTTGAATCTTACATAAACTATGCCTCAACAATATGGGATTCCGCTAGTGATAATATTTTAAACCTTTATTCAGTTTACATAGACGTGCCATTAAACTGATCCTCCTGAAGTCCTCCTCCCCTACTTTCTCAGAATATAAACATTTAGGAATTCTGCCTCTAAAATGGAAGCTAGTTTACAACAAAGCTATCTTTATGTTTAATATAATGTCCGACCGTGCCCCTATGGCTTTGAAAAATAGATTCGAAATGAAGAAGATTCGTCATGTTTACAAGATAAAAGTACCTCTTCCGAGAATAGATCTGTTTAAATCAAGCTTGTTGTACTCTGGTGGCTGCTTATGGAATTCTGTTATAACTTCATTCGATGTAAATACAAGCCTCCGAGTCTTTAAAAACAAATATCAAACACACCTTATGACGCAATACATGAACAACATCTCCTGATCCTTATGGTAAGTGAATATTTACTTTTATATCCGGCCTCTCTCTCTCTCTCTCTCTCTCTCTCTCTCTCTCTCTCTCTCTGTTTGAGTAGGGTTGGTTGTGAACGGAGGGGTAGATGGGGTGAGGTGGGTGTTTGTTACGAGGGGCGAGGATGGAATTGTTTGCAGAAAACACGGGATAGAGAGGAAAGGGGAATTGCGTGCGTATTTGGAAGGCGGAAAAATGTGTGTTGTACGCCCCCTTCCGGAACAGATTCTAGGTTTTAATATTGATTTACTATCATGTTGATTTATATTTGTGATTAATTATGTGTTCTGTATTTCTATCTTTTTCAGATCATGCTATTCGATAGATGTAATGTTTGACAATGCATATGTATATATGTGCACATGGTGTTATATTTGAATTGTAATGTTATCGTTTTTAATCATGATCATTCATTACTATTGTTATTGCTATTATTATTGCTTGGAAAGGATTGTGCGACAGGTGGATGTTTGGTTAATGGTTGGGGTGTGGAGGGTGGCTTTTGTGTTTGAAATGTTTCTTTTTCATTTTTGAGGGCAAGATGCAAACAAGCCTGCCATGTGGTTATTCTTTTCCCTCATTAAACAAATTTCGTTCGTTCGTTCGTTCTCTCTCTCTCTCTCTCTCTCTCTCTCTCTCTCTCTCTCTCTCTCTCTCTCTCTCTCTCTCTCTCTCATACACACACCCGCGCGTACGCACCTATCCCACACACCCAGACACACACACACACACACACACACACACACACACACACACACACACACACACACAAGAGAGAGAGAGAGAGAGAGAGAGAGAGAGAGAGAGAGAGAGAGAAAGAGAGAGAGAGAGAGAAACGCGCGCGCACATACGTATGTAGATCTGTCGAGACATACCCATTAAGTTCCAGAAAACTGGGTCCCCGGGGAGCAGAGAGGAGAGGGAGGACAGGTGTGGAGGCGGAGACCTTTCACACCTGTGCTTCAGAGCGTGCTCCAGTGCATTCAAGCCTGTGTTGTTCACTTCAGATTCACACATCTTTTAGCAACACATGACTGTAGGAAAGAAGGAAGTCCTTATATGGACATATGAGAGAATGAAAGTCTGTGTTTTCAGCACTCTGAATTCAACATCTTTGGTATATGTTTACATTTAACCCTCAAACGACCAAGCTATTTTATCTACGAAAACGACCACGTGGGGTCCGTTTGGACCCCAGTAGATGTTCTGCTGAAATGCTAGCTTTACTGAGTCAGTTTTCCTTTAAATAATAGTTTATTGTTTCTTTCAACTTTGACAAATATTATCCAATATTCAAATGCAATTATGGTTTACAAAAAAAAAAGATTGTGGACCAAAAAAGGTTAAACAACAAAATGAAGAAAAAACCACGTAATGAAAGAAGGAAGAACTAACGTTTAGTTAAACAGATTTTGCCTGTTTCTTAAAAAAAACATATTTTGTTTTTCCTTTTTTCATAAAACAAATTAAAAAAAAAAGAACCAAAGCAAATTCAACCGAACTATGCATTCAGCGCGTCATGTACAAAGTAGCAAAACGCTTTGATTCTTTGATATAAAACAGAATGTCTTGTTTCTTCCATCTATAACAGCAAATAATAAAAGAACAAATGAAAATGTAACCGAGTTTGGCATTCAGCGCATCTTGTTATTATTGTAGAAAATCAAAACTAATAAGAAGAAAACAATAGTGATTTCACTCACTTTGAATCTTTCTTATAAAACAAAGTATTTTCTTTCTTTCATAAAACAAGAAATAATAAATAAAAGAACCTAAAACTAGTTCTGTTGTCCATGGTTTACTGTAACACAATACGAAACATTTAGTAGATGTGAAAAGTTTGATAAAATTGAAGACAATAACATCATATGACGTATATTTCTTTCTGGGGTCTATTTGGACCCAAAAGAAATTTTCACTACAGTTGTCATACCCTTACGCCGATTTTTGTAAAAATGCGTGTGAAGTTCAAAGAGACATAGATTGACAAATTCATGGCAGGAAACGTTTTTCTTACGAAAATCTCAAAAACGGCACATAAAAATATGCTGCTGTGGTCCAAACGGACTCCGCTTGGTCGTCTGAGAGTTAAGCATTTCCTATTTACAAACTTTTTTTCTCCCCAGCGTTCACTTGTCCATAAGTATTGCTAGGAACTTATTTCTATATTTAGTAAGTATACGCTTCGTTTTAGTGGCCGGTTTTTTTTTTCAAACATACAAATTATTCTAAGACAAACAATTGTGGCAAAACTCTTAGATACGTCTTCCTACACCATTTTGCTGTAAAGAAGGGACATTGATCGCAAACAAAACAAACAAACAAACAAAAAATGCTGTATCTAAAGAATGGTTAACTTCTCAAAGAAATGCAAGATTCTTAAATCATTTGTTTCACATCTGCTGATTTTTGAAAGCCTACGAATAGTTACTCTGCTATACCACATCACCGTTTTCCATAACTGCTCAAAGTTAGATTTGGAAAGAGAGGGGGTTAGTTACCGCCATGGACACAGACAAAGTACAGGACTAGACACAATGCATTTCGACCTCTTGGGTCTTCTTCTGGTGAAAACAAATAACATTTAAGACAGTGACAAGAAGAACATGTAGCCACTTAGCTTCACTTCTGTTCGCCTCCAAAGTCCAAATTAAAAATGTTCAAAGTTGTCTTTGATGCGCTGTTTTTCAATACGTGGATACCAACAGGCAAAAAATGGCACCACATGTGTTAGTGACAAGAGTGTGACTCATTTCACGCCTAAGCGCACAAAATAAAAAAAGGCTCACATTTAGTATAGCACCAAGTGAAGATAATGCCGATACACCTGAGCATAAATGTTGTTTCATAAAAGTACAGGTATTGTAGTTCGAGGATGGGTAGCATTAAAAATGGATACTGAAAATGTTCTCATATCCAATGCTTTTGGAACACTTTCGCTGATTAAATAACATGTCCAGCGTTTTTTAATACACTTCTACCGATTGAATAACAAAGATTTGTGCTCATGCAGAAAATAATAACAGCTGACAGGTCTGCATGTGTTACAACACTTTTAATGTGCAGCTGTCATGTGCAATCGCTCCTTTGTCAGCAGACTGATAGCGAAGCATCACTTGTATATCTGAAAACAGGCAGGAAGTTTTCCATAGGCAATACGTGCATTTCAGTCACGAAGTGAAACAACATATCACATATCTAAACTTGACCAGCACAATTTTACCTGCTAATCAACGGGTCCACAGCTACATGAACTTCATCCTCGTTTGATGTTTGAATTATATCCGAGTCTTCTCTTCTGTTTCAAGTCGTATGCGAGACGCCACACTCTTTTACTTATGTCACGATACCACATGTTAATCTTAGTAAAGTAAGAACATAGAATTCATGTCGCATGTATCCAACTCCTGCTCCATCCACTCTTATTGCTGTCATTTTATTTTATTCCTGGTCTGTGTGTTTCATCCATCCGTTTCTCTACTTTTCTCCTTCTCTCGTTGTTGTTTTAGTGTTGGTGACAAATTACAATCTTGAAAAAAGGCTTAATCAGAAAAAAAGGTTGAATAAACATTGCCTTTTTCGTGGGTTTTTTTTTTTCAATTTCTTTTCATTTATTGATATATGTATCGAGCAACTTTTTTTCGTCAAATTTTTGTCAACTTCTGACCGACTGGTACTTGGTAAGGCAGACATTCGCCTATTGTGTGAAACACGGGATAAAGGGAGGTAATACACATTGTGTCCGCTCAATACTTTCACTTTCATTCTTATAATAGTCTGATGGACCCTCTCAAGCTCGGCTCTCTCCTGTTCTCGACTCTATCAGGAAAGTCACAGCACGTACACATCTCTCTCTCCTGAGGGGAAGCTTACGCTCGCTGACTCCTTGACTAAGCAATCAGTTTTGTCAATAGAGGTGAGGGATGGAAATGTGGGGGGAGAATGAGTGAGACTTACCATGCAATAACCAGTTTCAGAACAGACAATACTGAACCAAAGAAGTAACTATGAGCCTCTTCTGGTGAGTTTTCTTTGAACGTTCTGTTACGACTAGCTGTATTTATATTGCGGGTGTTTTCGTCCATTATAGAGCAAAAATACTAGGTGTTGCTTTTGAAGAGGTAGTTGCAAAGTGAGACGACCGCAGGCGGAAATCTAAACAAATTTGAAATAAATGTTAGCGAACCGCCAAGAGAAACGTGGACAAACGAGTCACATGACAAAACACGACGCGTTTCGACCTCTTAGGTCTTCTTCAGGCAAGACACAAACAAATAGGACAATGAAAATGAACGAGTTATCACTTAGCTTTGATCTCTTCAGCGCAAGGTAGGTGTTGAATCCACGTTTCTCTTGGCGGTTCGCTAACATTTATTTCAAATTTGTTTGAAGAGGCGTCAAGATGGATACTGTGGGAATGAGAGGTCACCAGTGAGAGGATACAGACTGATTGACTGATCAGATTGATTCACTGACCGATCAGACTGACTGACTGACCGATCACATTGACTTATTGACCGATCAGATTGACTTATTGACCGATCAGATCGATTTGACTGACCGATCAGATTGACCGGTTGACTGATCAAACTTACTGCACTGATCGACCGATCAGATTGCTGACCGACCGATCAATTCGATTGATTGTCCGTTCAGGAGGACTGTTTGGATTGATTGGTTGATCGCATTGTTTCACTGATCACATATCTTGACTGACTGATCGTAAATATCCGAGGAGGAAACGTTTAGGCCTGGTCTTACAATCTCTCCTTGTCATGCACATGTCATTACAATCCATGTCATTTTTTTACGACAAAACAACATTTAACCACTGTGAACATGCTAATAATTTTCATCAGTAAGTCTCAGATGAATGAGTTTATGAAGTGGTTATGGTTTCAAATGGAACTCTTTTCTTTGAAGGTAGAATCTTCTTGACAAAGGGACTGCATGCCCTGACTCGTTCCCCGTGTGCTGTTTCAATGAGACTTCAGTTGTCGTCAGCCGAAAAGGGAATATTCAGATCTGTAGCTTTCTCTGACTTTTTTTTTCTTTCAATTCACTGACTGTTCTGTCACTCATTTCATTGCATTTATGCCACAGTGGCTTCGTATTCAACAGAGCAAAGTGACAGTGCCATTTGCAGAGAAACAATCCAACAAATATTTCATTTGGTAAAGGATCTCAAGCCCCCCATGTGTGTGTGTGTGTGTGTGTGTGTGTGTGTGTGTGTGTGTGTGTGTGTGTGTGTGTGTGTGTGTGTCTGTGTGTCTGTGTGTGGAACTCAGTACGTTTTATGCGGTATGTAGCAATTTGCCATCTAGTAGAAGAGCCGGACGATGGTAGATGTATTGTGCCTGATCAAAACATACATTGGATATTTTCTAGAAATACGTCTTGAAATGCTGTAGTCAGTTTGTATCTGTAGATTCCGTGGAAGATTAGCCAAAGCTTGTTTTGTATCGATCAATACGATGGTAGGGTTACAGGTATTTCTGCGGTACCTAACTTCTTTTTTTTAGTAGCACAGCATGGCGTTTGTTGAAACGTTAAACAAAAATGATGCCTTGGAGAATTCATGTCGTATGTGTATTCACAGGAAGTTTTATGATGTTTAGACAAGGATGTAAACGGATTGTTGCTCTTTGCATTGTCTGTTTTCAGATGGCAGCGATGGACGGTGAAACAAAGAGCCGCTAGAGACGCCTGGTGTCATTGCTCCACCTTCTTTTGATGCGGTCGTGCTATGAATCAAAACACTGAGAACTCTTCGTACAGCGTTGAAGAAAGCAGGCTCCAAGACACCCTTCATTCTGATCTCAATGTCAAAGCAGTCACATCATTCACACAGGGCTGAAGGACAAAGCAGTGACACTTAGCAATATCCATACAGAACTGAAATACAAAACAGTGAAACACAGTACCATCCATACAGAACTGAAGGACAAAGCAGTGACACTTTGCACCATCCATGTAGAACTGAAGGACAAAGCATTGACACTTTGCACATCCATACAGAACTGAAGGACAAAGCAGTGACACTTGCACCATTCCATACAGAACTGAAGGACAAAGTAGTGACACTTTGCACCATCCATACAGAACTGAAGGATAAAGCAGTGACACTTTGCACCATCCATACAGAACTGAAGGACAAAGCAGTGACACTTGCACCATCCATACAGAACTGAAGGACAAAGCAGTGACACTTGCACCATCCATACAGAACTGAAGGATAAAGCATTGACACTTTGCACCATCCATACAGAACTGAAGGACAAAGCAGTGACACTTTGCACCATCCATACAGAACTGAAGGACAAAGTAGTGACACTTTGCACCATCCATACAGAACTGAAGGATAAAGCAGTGACACTTTGCACCATCCATACAGAACTGAAGGACAAAGCAGTGACACTTTGCACCATCCATACAGAACTGAAGGACAAAGCAGTGACACTTTGCACCATCCATACAGAACTGAAGGACAAAGCATGACACTTTGCACCATCCATACAGAACTGAAGGACAAAGCAGTGACACTTTGCACCATCCATACAGAACTGAAGGACAAAGCAATGACACTTTGCACCATCCATGTAGAACTGAAGGACAAAGCAATGATACTTTGCACCATCCATACAGAATTGAAAGATACGACAGTGACACTTAGCACCATCCATACAGAACTGAAGGACACGACAGTGACACTTAGCACCATCCATACAGAACTGAAGGACAAAGTAGTGACACTTGCACCATCCATACAGAACTGAAGGACAAAGCAGTGACACTTAGCACCATCCATACAGAACTGAAGGACACGACAGTGACACTTAGCGCCATCCATACAGAACTGAAGGACAAAGCAGTGACACTTAGCACCATCCATACAGAACTGAAGGACACAACAGTGGCACTTAGCATCACCCATACAGAACTGAAGGACAAAGCAATGACACTTAGCAATATCCACACAGCACTGAAGGACAAAGCAGAGACACTTACACCGTTAATAAAGAAATGAAGGACAAAGCAGTGACACTTAGCACCATCCATGCACACATGAAGGACAAAGCAGAGATACTCAGTTCAATCCGTACTGAATTGAAAGACAAAGCTGTGATACCTCGCGAGATCCATATTGAGCGGAAGGATAAGCCTTAACGCCCAATTGTTTTCACAGCTGAAGGGCGAAGGAGTGACACCCAGCACCCAGTACCATCCATTCAGATGTGAAGGATAAAGACGTGATGCCCAGTACCATCCATCCAGAGTTGCTGGACAAAGCAGAGACGCTCACGCCATCAATACAGAGATTATGAAAAAGCAGAGACGCTTCGTACCTTCTACAGAAAGCGAAAGTCCAAAAGAGGCATGTAATACCATCCACGTGAAATTGGAGGACAAAGCAGAGACATCCAGTGTTAATTACTGAGAGCTGACTACAAAGCGGAGACAACCATGATTATCCATGCAGAAATAAAGGACAGAGCAGACACTCAGCACCGTCAATACAAAGCTGATGACAAAGTAAAGACACACAACACAACCTACTCAAAGTAGGGACACCTAATACCATCCATACACAACTGAAGACAAACCAGAGATCCTGATCCATATCCATCTATGCACAGTTGAGGGACGGGAAAGACCAATTACCATCTATCCAGAGCTTATGTGTCAGTCTCTCGCCCACTGGCAACGTCGACAAGCAACCAGTCAGACAAAACAAAAGAGACCCCCCCCCCCCCCCCCCTTTAATTAACAGCTAAACATTTTATACTGTTTGCATGGAAACTGTTTCTTCTTTATAGAAAAAAAAAAAGAATTGAGCACATTTTCTGAAATCACATCAATAGGTCCTAGCGGACAAGAAAAATCCCTTTTAAAGCTTGCACCCACAGTGCCACTCACAAAAAAAAATTTTTTTAATTTTCATAAACAAAGTTTCCTTATCCTCAGACCTATAACAAATTTCCAATAATTCCTAGTTTCTGCGACCTCTCATCGACTTTAAAAACGAACCACAAACTGTGCTTGTGCCTCTTGCAACACAAGACTACTTTAATCTCACTTGTAGCAAGTTTCTGTTGATTTTTGTTTCTTTTCAAAAGCCGTGACCTTCAGTTTACAGCCAGACAATACACCCCCTGTGTCGATTACACACTACAAGGCATGCGTTCGTGCAGATCCTCTCTGTAACTACGGCGCCGCCGACCGGTCTTCTTCAGTCTGCTTCAACTACACACCTTACAGGTGACACATCTCACTGACTTCTGTTCACTGTTTGAACAACTACACACCTTACAGGTAACACATCTCCCTGACTTCTGTTCACTGTTTGAACAGCTACACACCTTACAGGTAACACATCTCACTGACTTCTGTTCACTGTTTGAACAACTACACACCTTACAGGTAACACATCTCCCTGATTTCTGTTCACTGTTTGAACAACTACACACCTTACAGGTAACACATCTCACTGACTTCTGTTCACTGTTTGAACAACTACACACCTTACAGGTAACACATCTCACTGACTTCTGTTCACTGTTTGAACAGGTAAGTGCACGCACAAGATTATAGTCCTTCTTTTTTGGACAGCCTACACAAGCAGTGCATGTTTTCTATTTTACCGTCGACACACTTCCCCAGCAAGCAAACACTAGCAGCCATCAGGAATCTGAGCACAGTTCCTGACATTATGACAAGAAAAGACACCTAATACTATCCAATTAGAGATCGAGGGCAAAGCGAAGACATCCATAGCGATGCCCAAAGAGCTGATCACAAGGCAGAGGCATCTGAAACGTTCGTGTAGAGCTGCAAGACAAACTGGAGATCCGCCAAACCATACATACAGAGATGAGAGACCACATAGGTACCTCGGCTTTGCCCTTCAGCAATGCATGGACAGTGGTGGGGGTCTAAGCTTGGCCACATCTGCATGGATGATGATGGATGATCCGCCTCTGTCTTTTAGCACTCTATGGCTAATGGTGTGTGTTTTGTACTTGTTCTGTAGACTTTTTAGGAGGTGGATTTTCATGTTTGTCGTTCACCTTTGCATGCCTGATGGTTGTTGCCAGTATGTTGTCCTTGTGTCTAAACAGGAACTTTCAACAGAGAGAGAGAACACTACTCCAATCTTCAGATTCTCTTTCGTGTAAGTTATGGACGATGCAAATCAATGATAAGAAAAATATATGCCCCAGAAGAAGTTGCTACGATGTAAGTGGAAAAGCAATTATGAGGTTAAAAGTGAGTGAAAACGATATGCCGTGGTTTAATAGTTTGACACTGTGTCACACAATATGTTGAGTACATTCTTGGAGTCACAAACTTGTGCTTTTGTTTTTGTTCAGCATTCAGCTGCTTTGTATGAATATTGATGTTGTAGATATCATCTAGGGCCACTAGGATGATGATAAAGTGAACGTGCTTCCCTAAACGTCTCTGACGCTAAGGTATATGCGACCAGTATATCAGG
>CM065729.1:7947668-7950168 GCA_033310375.1 Conus canariensis
GAGAAAAAAAGGTGTTGAGAACAGCAACTGCTGAGTTGACCCTGGATTCTTCAGAGTTGTTCTGTGTACAGTATGGACAGATATGTGAGAGCATCTCGTTCAACAGCCTCATACATCATTATGCCTTTGTCAAAGATGTTCAGACAGAGCTAGGGCCTGTTGCTGTTTCATCTTTTGTTCGGTTGACAGCTGTTAACAAGGTCAGACGACTTTCAATGCTCTCCAGTCTTTTGTCAGGCATAAGTCATCACAGTCATTGGACAAAGTGAACGCATAAACATTATGAGATAGCAAGTGGATGATGTCAGTCTCCCTCTAAGGATTCGCTTTTTTTTTACAGTTATTCATAAAAGGCCACATTCCATAACTTAACTGATTCAGCTTCTTTCAAAGGATACTTGAGCGTAAACAAATCTACCTGATGATTTCTACGAGTTAAAATAACCGTATGTTCTTTCTGTTTAACTTCAGAGCATTGCATTACTTTATCACCAATTTCCTACTTCTGCGAGAATTTGATGTGAGTGATCATCAACGGTGCTGATATCCTGCTCAGGATTATACATAGTACTATCAGCAAACAGAATTATTCGTCGCAGTTTGAGAGGTGTAGTGGTAGCACAAAAGAGAAGTGGGCTTTGGATAGAACCTTGGGTTACTCCTTTCTCGACTACCATTTAATAAGACGCGTCGATGTCTCTTCGACAAGATTTTTAAAAAGCTATTGTCTGGGGACCATTGGCATTTGCTTCAGATTCCCCCAAAGAATAACACGTTTAACCAAGGCAAAAGCTTTTTTAATGTCAAGGAATATTACACCAGTTAACAAGACAGCTCAGAGCCATGCTTCTAAAAGGTGTGTTAAAATTGTATGACCAGTCTCGGGGATCAAAACTAAACCACAACGGACGGATGATATGACTACTTTTTTCCCTTTTTTTTCTTTTATTCCTGAGTCATTCTAGAAATGTGTGTGTGTGTGTGTGTGTGTGTGTGTGTGTGTGTGTGTGTGTGTGTGTGTGTGTGTGTTTGCGCGCGCGCGCGCGTGTGTGTGCGCGTGCGTGCGTGCATGTGCGCGCATGTGCGCGCATGTGGATGTGTGTGTGTGTGTGTGTGTGTGTGTGTGTGTGTGTGTGTGTGTGTGTGTGTGTGTGCTGCGTATGTTATTTTTCTCGATGGATTCAGGTATATTTTGTCGGGATCTCTTGTAAAATATATATCATAGCAAAGAACGATAGAGCGATCCATGAGAGAGGCAGACTGATTGTGAGATCAAAACAATGTGACGTCTGTCGGTTCTTTCAGTTAGGTATTTCAAAATTCCATGAACAATTAGTGGCATAATGATCACTAATTATTAGCTGTACAGCATGGAAATCTGCGGCCGCATTAGGGTTGTTTGAGTAAATTTGATCAATAGTCGAAGCAGATGTGGGAATAACGCTGCACTCCTTTTGTTGAAACTCTCCGTAAGAGTTAACCAACACGTAGCCTGCATCTGCTGCAAAACTGTCATGGACACAGCCCCTGGTTATCTTTCTGATATAGTTACCCTGTGCATACCCTCAAGCTCCCCACGTTCTTTTGAATCGCCACTTTTCCCCGCGAGTTGCCTCAAACATAAATTTGTTGGCTTCTGTTCCTTCATTGCCATGGTTCTCGGCTCTGGCACTCCGTTTCATTCAATATCACTCACTTCACTTCTGTTGCATCTTCCCAGCCCAGTGTTAAAATTCATCTGTTCAAATAGAGCCTGAAGACCTACACTTTCACGAGCAACTTCGTCCTGTATCCATTTTTGTGATTTTGAACAGGGAGTCTCTCTCTCTCTCTCTCTCTCTCTCTCTCTCTCTCTCTCACACACACACACACACACACACACACACACACACACACACACACAACACACACACACACAAACACGTGTGTGTGTGTGTGTGTGTGTGTGTGTGTGTGTGTGTGTGTGTGTGTGTGTGTGTGTGTGTGTGTGTGTGTGCGTGTGTGTTCAGTTCAGTGTTTATTTTAACGTCTGTTTATCATCGATGATATCAGACGGCTACAGAGATCACTGAGTACTTCAGACCTACTGACTCTGGCATTTTCTTTCACCTATCTCCTTCGCATGTTAGAATCTAGGTGCTCCACCAAGAATACTTCTGAAAATACGTTTTATTTTTTTAATCACAACAGTGTGTCCAGCTCTGCCAATGCAATAATGATGTCGGTCATAATGTGTGATATCAAATAATGGTGAGTGCTTTCAAAATGTGCGTATTCCTACCTTTCAATTTGTGCTGCCCTGCTAAAATTGGGCAGTTTAGTAATATATGATGGAGAAATATTTTCTCCTCAAATATGCCCCTAAAATCAGGAGAGAAGTTTGTGTTCCATGTGTTTAACCTAAGTTTATTGATTATCTGAGCTACAAATCTTGGATAGGAAGGCAACTCATGTGACTCTTTAGTGATTTTTTGTTATGTATATAGTTTTCTACCAAACT
>CM065729.1:7957668-7960168 GCA_033310375.1 Conus canariensis
GAAATATGGGGATTACACAGATTAGAACATTTAGAAAAAGTACACATGCTGGCATGCAAAAGATTTTTGGGTGTTCCAGGAATTACGCCAAACAAAATGGTTTACGGAGATTTGGGTCGATATCCATTATACATTAATTCCTACGTTACTTGTTTACGATACTGGTTTAGACTTTTACAGATGAAAGCTGAAAGGTTACATCAGAAAGCATATTTGATGCTGTTGGAATTAGACAGATCTGGAAAACAGTGCTGGGTCTCAAAGGTAAGAGAAATTTTGTGTTCAACAGGTTTTAATTTTGTTTGGTTACAACAAGGTGTTGGAGACGTTACAATGTTCCTAAATGTGTTTAAACAAAGGCTTATTGATATGTTCATTCAAGAATGGACTAGCACCATACGAGACCGTGAGAGATACGAATGTTATAGTAATTTTAAGTCTGAAAAGGAAAGAATCTTTTAGATACGAATACGTACTGTTTCCGCGTTGCCATTACACGAACCAGGTTAATTTGCTTCCACTGAATAATAACTTGCATCGCTATAGTAAAACAGAAAAGGACAAAGCGTGCCCATTTTGCCGTGATCAGGTAGAGAATGAGCAACATTTTTTATTTCAATGCTCCCTCTATCAAGATCTAAGGAGTAAATTTCTCAAAGAATTCGCCAGTCGTCCCCTTCATTTGTTTCTTAAGGTATCCAGTGCTTCGCACAGACATAGCCTGTCAAGGTACATTTTTCATGCCATAAACAGAAGGATCAAGTCAATTCTTTAAATTACTGCAGACAATTACCACTACCTTGGTTTTCCTTGAAATGACTGACTTCATTTGTATTGTAATTTCGCGTGCTCTAAACGTATCTGAATAATGTATTGATAACACTTGACTGGGTCTTTTTCAGAACAACTATGTAATTTGAAGATTGGTGGTAAAGACCGAAACAAAAAGGGGGGTTAAAGAGAAAACAAAAACAATACACAACGTTTCGACTCTTAGAGTCTTTTTCAAGTGACATGAAACTGAGGACACAGGAATTGTTTCAACAAATTTGAAGTGACAAGAACTCAAAACACACACACACACACACACACACACACACACACACACACACACACACACTATATATATATATATATATATATATATATATAAAGGGAAGAAAACACACACACACACACACACACACACACACACATGCGCGCTCCCCGCCCTCCCGGCATCATCCCCCCCCCCCCCCCCCGCCCGGGGACCTACCATTATAGAGAGGGAGAGAGAGGGGGGAGGGGGCGGGGGGAAAGGGGGGGAGAAGCACGTTTACAACTCATAAAGGTATTCATACCTTAGGGTGTCTAGGCATATATATGATATATACGTGCACAACCGCAAACAATTTTTTCAACCTCAAAAAACGTTTTGAAAAACAACAAGGGTAGGGTAAGTGCTGAAGACCACAAACAAGCTATGTACCCTATCTCAGCTTCCGGCATGTTGCAAAAAAAAAAAAAAAAAAAAAATTTTTTTTGGCCGTCCACATTGTATGGCTAAAATGGCGACTCCATCACCTCAGTCCTTGATGTTCAGTCCATGGGGATTGAGCGTCCCTAGCCTAGAGATCAGAGATGATTCAAGGAATTTACGGTGTATGGCATCTGAGTGGTTTTGGTGAACAGCAGAGACTGACATATGAAACATGTTATGTCCAGGGCTATTGAAATGTGTACCTATGGGGGTGTCCTTATTCAGGTTGACAGCCTGGAGGTGTTCCCTGAATCTATCATCCAGGGTACGGTAGGTCTCACCACAGTAGAGTTTGGAACAGAGGCTGCATGAAAGAATGTACACAAGGTTGGAAGATCGGCAAGTGAAGGGGGATCTGATGGTGAAACTTTTGCCTGATGGGCCCCTGAAGGTGTTAGTGGTTGTATTTAAAAAGGGGCAGGTTTTGCATCGGGGTTCGTTGCAGCGGTGGTTTCCTGGTGGAGAGCTGCTCGGTGAGTCTTTGTAAGTGGCTCGTACTAGATGATCCCTGAGGTTGGTGTCACGCAGGTATGCCACCAGTGGAGGTTTGTCGAAGGTGGACACTGGTGGCATACCTGCGTGAATGATTGAACGCAAAAGAAACATATGTAGGTGTCACTGAAAACCAATTCAAAACTAGATATGCAAACCATAAACAATCATTCAACAAAGAAAGATACAAAAACCAAACAGAATTGAGTAAATACATTTGGAAACTTAAAGATAAAAACATAGACTACAACATATCTTGGAAAATCTTAAAAAGAGCAGCACCATACAACAACATTTCAAAAAAATGTAATCTATGCCTTACAGAGAAATACATTATACTATGTAAACCACAGTTGGCAACTCTAAATGTTAGAACAGAAATGGTTAACAATTGCAGACACAGATGGAAGTTCCTATCAGCGAATAAAAACCAACACCGAGAAACACATGTAGCACGGAAAAAAACAACAGCAAACCAGCTAGCTATAT
>CM065729.1:7970168-7972668 GCA_033310375.1 Conus canariensis
ATAATGATGATGATGATGATGATGATGATGATGATGACGACGACGACGTACATTATGTAATATGGTGATGGTGATGACGATGATGATGATGATGATGATGATGATGATGATGATGATGGTATGATGACGTAAAATGATGTAATATGCTCAACATGACTTTTCACTTTCTGAAATTCACTGATGAAACGGCTTGGGAGGCAAAACAAAAGAACGTTACAACAACAGAGGCGAAAGAGAACAATTGCACAGACAAGACTTTCGGTGCCGTCCTCGGAAACGAAGCGACGGCGGGAAGAAAGCAATGCAATGAAGGTTTTTGTTGTTATTATTGTTGTTGTTGTTGTTGTTGTTGTTGTCGTTTTTGTTTTTGTTGTTTTCTAATCGGAGTAAATTAAGCAGTGTACTTCTGAAAGGAGTTTGGTCAAGTGTCACGAAGAGATTATGAGCAGAAAAAAAGAAAGAGTAACCGATGAGTCAGTTACATCAACATAAGATGCAAGAGAAGAGTGATTCGGAGATTTGGGTGGAGCAGAAAAGAAGAAAGAGTAACCCATGAGTCAGTTACATCAACATAAGATGCAAGAGAAGAGTGATTCGGAGATTTTGGTGGAGAGATCAACATTATTTTTGCTGTCGTTGTTCAGGTTGAGCTTAATGTTGTCTGTCCAGTTTTAGAGGTCAGACACACACAACGGAGTACTCGGTTTTCAACTATTGTCGGAAAGTTAGAGAGGTTCAAAAACTTAAAGGTGCTTGTCATTAGGGAAATAATGATGGGAAAGAAAACGTTGGTTTAGATAGCACTGATAGGGAGAGGTGCACAAAACGAAAAGGACAGACCCCGGGACTAAACCCTGAGGCACACCGTACAGCAACGGAAGTTGGCTGAAAGCAGAACCGTTGATAGAAACAACTTGACGGCGGTTGGCGAAGTTGCAGTTAAACGAGCTGCGGTCTTTACCAAACAGACCGAAAGAGTTACTCAAACGGGAGAGAAGAATTACATGATCGATGGGGTCAAAAACTGCAGAGAGGTCTGATAGATAGAAACTAAAGTGCACCTTACACCTGGCATATCGATTTGGAAGTGGAACATGCACTTCAAGTATAACATGCTATTTCGGTAGTGGGAAAAGACGCCTTTAATATGCCTTGTCGCTTTGAGAGCGGAACATAGGACTTACATATAGAATACCACTTTATGAAATGAAAACACGCCTTGCAAACAAGCGTGGCATACGATTCCGGAAACATGAGGTACGCTTTCAAACTTAGTGCATCACTCTGGACAATAAAATACGTCTTAAGCATGGAAAGCCATTACGGAAGTGAAACATACACCTTGAACATATCCTGTCACTCCGGAAATGGAAAATACACCTTGAAAATAGCCTGCCCTTCCGAAACTGTAAAATACACCTAAGACATATCCTGCCCCTTCGGAACTGGAAAATACACCGCAAACATATCCTGCCGCTACGGAAATGGAAATACGCCTTGAACATATCGCGCCACACTGGAAATGGAAAATACACCTTGAACATATCGCGCCACACTGGAAATGGAAAATACACCTTGAACATATCGTGCCACACTGGAAATGGAAAATACACCTTGAACATATCGTGCCACACTGGAAATGGAAAATACACCTTGACCACTCTGGAAATGGAAAAGACACCTAGAACATCTCCTGCCACTCTGGAAATAGAAAATCCACCTAGAACATTATCCTGTTAGTCCGGAAATGGAAAATACACTTTGAAAATATCCTGCTACTCTAGAGATGGAAAATACACCTTGAAACTATCCTACCACTCTGAAACTGTAAAATACACCCTAGGCATATCCTGCCACTTCAGAACTAAAAAAATACACCTAAAACATATCCTGCTACTCCAAAAATGGAAAATACATCTTGAACATATCCTGCCACTCTGGAATTGGAAAATACACTTAAAGCATATCCTGTCACTCCGGAACTGGAAAAGACACTTTGCACACATCCTGCTACTCTAGAAATGGAAAATACATCTTGAATATATCTGCTACTCTACAAATGGAAAATACACTTGGACAATATCCTACCACTTCGAAATTGTAAAATACACCTTAAACATATCCTGCCACTCGGGAAACGGAAAATACACCTTAAACATACCCTGCTACTCCAGAAATGGAAAATACACCTTGACTATATCCTGTCAGTCCGGAAATGGAAAATATACCTTAAACATATCCTGCTTCTCCGGAACTGGAAAATACACCTAAACCATATCCTGTCACTCCGGAACTGGAAAACACACCTAAACCATATTCTGTCACTCCGGAACTGGAAAATACACCCAAAACTTATCCTACCACTCTGGAGATGGAAAATATGCCTAAAACATATCCTGCAACTGAGAAAATGGAAACTACACCTTGAACATATCCTCTTACTCTGGAGCTAGAAAATACCCCTAAAACTTATCCTGTCACTCTGTAAATGGAAATACAC
>CM065729.1:7985168-7997668 GCA_033310375.1 Conus canariensis
CAAATCTTTGCCAAGTCATTACTATAATGACTGAAGAATTGTTAGCCTGCACTTTTTTTCCCCACTACTTAATTGTTCAGCATTATATATATAGAGAGAGATGTGTTGTGTGTGGGTGTATGATTGTTTGGTCACTGAGCCACTCTGTCAGCTGGGTCACTGTCATAAATTTTGAGGGGAGGGTTACTGTTTGGAGTGAGAGAGATCCACCCATTTTGTTACATCACCGCTATGCAGAATAGCAGTGTGGTGTCCCTAGTGACACTGACAAGCTGGGTGGAAGAATGCGGGTGGAGGCGTCCTGACTGGCGTGCTCTTCTTTGCCAGGAACCTATCTGCTTTCAGCATTTACTTCTTTGGCAGTAGCGATAAAAGAGGAAGAGTGATCAGGGAGAAAGGGTGTTTTCGTGGGAGCTTTCGTGGAAGGGAATTTGTGGGTTGAACAGCAGGGAAGTGAGGCTGGGGTGGTTTTGGACTTTGACTGGGTTGTAAAATGGCATCTGCTTTGATTTTAAGATAATTGTCCAGCTTCATGGAGAGTAGCGTGAAGGGCTGAAACTTCAGCCTGTAGAGACTGTGTTATCTGTTGAAAATCAGACAGACCGAGAAAGATTCATCCAAGTTATCTAAGGGGTTATGGCCCCTTATGAAATGGTGTGGGAACATTTTAAGCAGAATAGTAACATTGAATCATATCAAATTTGTGAACTGGAAAAGCACTCGAGAACGTGCAGAGCTTTATCGAGGTCATATTAAACTTAGATCCATGTTCCAAGTTTCTTCGTGAGTGAAATTATAACTATTTCCAATTAAGGAATTGATTGTGGGTATGATCTGAAAGAGTTACTCCCAATGAACTCTTTAAAGAATCGACAATGACAACGAAATATCAATGTCTATGTCTACAAAAGGTTTCAATATTCCATGAGAATATCTGACGTGTGAAGGATCATCAGTTCGTGGAAGTAAGTTACAAATTCTATGAAAACATCAAACATGTGACGAACTATCAGTTCGTAGAAGCAAGTTTCAATTGTTCATGTACAGTCGGCATTGCTTGTAGCAATCTGATCAATAGAGGGGTAGCAGCCTCTGTGTGTGTGTGTGTGTGTGTGTGTGTGTGTGTGTGTTTGACGTCGAATCGCAGTGAACAGAACATTTGCATCAAAGTTCCTCGGCCTGTCATTAGGTTAGAAATCATCTCTCCACTAAATGTCACGACAATCAATATAATGCACTGTGTGTGTGCGCGCGCGCACGCGCGCGCGTGCGTGCGTGCGTGCGTGCGCGCGCGCGCGTTCGTGCGTGTGTGTGTGTGTGTGTGTGTGTGTGTGTGCATGTGTGTGCGTGCGTGTGTGCGTGTGTGTGTGTGTGTGTGTGTGTGTGTGTGTGTGTGTGTGTGTGTGTGTGTGTGTTGTACCTATGTGCTTTTGATCAGCCAGCCGTCGACTTCTATCCAACGACAACGATAAGCTGATCACGGGCCCACAGATTTCTTCACATGGAGTCATGGAGTTGACAACTGCTCGGCTCGGAGACTATTGACTTCGTGTAGAATACTGACTTCCACGTTCAGTTGTTGTCTTTTCCCGATGAAAAATGAACCGTATCAGATTTCAACAGGTTCTGCTTCAGTTTTCCACGCAGAATATCGACTCCTTTTCTGGGACATTGACTCCTGCGGTAACGTAGAATATTAACTGTATAGAAAACTCAACGTTTATTGTTTTTAGATGTTTTATATGTATAGATGCTGTACCTATTGCCTCTTTGCTTTGTGACGGCATTTGTTCTAAAAGACATTGTGAGTTCATCTACTGATATATCTTTTAAGAGATGACCAGCCAGTTAAACTCCACCCAACTCATATCCTTCTCACCGGCTCTGTTTACTTCAGATTCTTCAGATATATTAATCAGTCTGGTACCTGTTTACTTCAGATACTTCAGATATATTAATCAGTCTGGCACCCATTTTTCTTCATGCCTCATCCTGTGCATCTGCTGACAGAATTCTAACTCTCGCCAAAGCCTAATCTGAAAACCCTAAGCAAATCAGATGGTAATGGGGAGTTAGAAATCAACCTTTGCCAGTGAGAGTGTCGGCTACATCTTCTTAGAAGCTCATGAGCCTGACAGAGCCATTTTTGCCGTGTTAAACATTCACAAAAATTCACGTTTTTATCTGAATCATCTGAAAATCTTGCCTTAACTGTTACCTGACAATTATGTACGCATTGTTCCATTTGGTGCGTTTTGGGTTTATTAGAGAGCAAATAAACAATGTCTGCTTGTAGCGTCTCTTATTAAGATATTTGAGATTTCACAGATTCACACTTTGTAAACAAGGAAAATGTTGATAATTTATTCCTACATTTTGGGTTACAAAAACGGTTCTAAACCACATACACGCACGCGCGCGCTTGCACGCACGCACGCGCACACACACACACACACACACACACACACACACACACACACACACACACACACACACACACACAGATAGAGAGGAGGGAAGGAGGGAGAGGCTACAACTGCGTGAACTCAACACATCTACTATAACAGGTTGGATGTAGCTCCCCAGTCACACATATTTTCCATCGGGTGTTGAAACTTGGATTCGAGTACAGTTAGGAGTCTGTGAGAAGATGCAGTAGATTTAGACCGATATAGGTGGTATTGCTAAGGAAAATTCATACAACGTCAATGAAAAAGCAATGAGTCTTATGGGAGGACTGGGGCTTAGGAGCCTAAAGTCGACCTTTGCTCTTTGCTCCCTAATCAAAACTGAAGTCAAATTTGCAAAGCCTGTCACAAAAAGACAACAGATATGATATTTATACATATCAAATAAATCAAACAGGGGTCATTTCTTTCAGTAAGGTCAATACTCTGCGTTACCATAGGAGTCAATATTCAACTAAAAGAGTCGTTATAATCCGTTGCAAATTGAATCGAAACCTATAGAAAACTGACATGGTTTATTTTCCTAAAGAGAAAACTGACTCTTAGAATACACAGATGGTCTTACTATGCTAAATGATTCCAACAACATAACTAAATCCAGGAGCGCAAAATAAAGGTAAGCGCAAATTTATTGAAGGATTCTATTAAACTATAAACTCGTATGATATCCAGACAAAAGAACGGAAAGAGAACCAGAGAAAGGGAAGGATACATAAAGCTGGAAAACAAAGATAAAGG
Organism: Conus canariensis; assembly: GCA_033310375.1. Lineage (NCBI taxonomy): Eukaryota > Metazoa > Mollusca > Gastropoda > Neogastropoda > Conidae > Conus > Conus canariensis. The sequence goes on from CM065729.1 coordinate 7,988,375, forward strand.
ATAAACACCGTAAACGAACCTGTAAGATAAATGTAAACAACCCGCATTTACAAACAACATAATGACAAAACAAACGATGGAAAAGCGGTTAGCTGATATAAGCTACCTCCTGTGGGTTAAAACACTGTGCATGATACCAAAGACTAGCTAATTGATTTCTTTACTTGCGACACATTGGTGAGCACCAGTAAAGGGTATAAAAGTCAACTCATCCTGTCCGTGTGACAGAAGACATGACAGACAGTGGTTTCTGGTCTCCTGGTCTGTCTGTCCTATCTCGTCACACAGACCCACCGTCTCACTGACACTGTAATCGTCAGTAGCAGCCAAGGATTTGAATTACAAACATGAAGACCACAATATCCTTTGCCGATGATGTTCCAGTGGCACAGGAAAGACCACAGCATGGAAGACTTTGCCACTGACACCCACCCTAGTGAGATGTAAAAACCCCAGAACATTGACGAGTTGGCCAGTGGTACACCGATGACACAGGAATGCGCAGACTATTTAGAGTGGGCTAATGTCATTCCAGTAATGCAGGAAACATAAAAGCATTGAAGAATTTGCATGTAACCTTCTACTGATCATGCAGGAAAGACCAGACTGTTTAGAGTGTGCTAATGACATTCCAGTAACACAGGAAACAAAAAAGTATTGCAGACTTTACCAGTAACACTCCACTGATACAGGAAATACCAGAACATTGAAGAGTTTGCCAGTAACACTCCCGTGACATAGTAGATTATACTTTATGTCAATAAATCTATTAAACTTGACAGATTTTGAAATTAACCGGGTTCTCATTGGAGAAAGGTCACTGATCACGCCACCTTCCCTGTCTGTTTATGTACATTTATAAGTGAGACGCATTTGGATGTTTTCTTCATTGCTTGTCTGGAAATTAAAGACAATATAGTGTCTGGAGATTATGATTATTTCTGTTTTTGTATGTCCTGCATCAATCTGTGAACCCGTCAAATTTGTGTGGCTGTGTCTGGCATTTTCAACTTGGATTTTCTGAAAATCGATCTTTCACACTTTGTAGACGGACCATTTTTAGGCAAACTTTAGTATACTATTTGATTTTCCATTCCTCATATATATATATATATATATATATATTATATATAATATATATATATATATATATATATATATATATATATATATATATATAAGAAGACGAACGTAGTTCTAACTTTCATTTTCTCTTTTTTTTTGACGTGTCTCAACAGTAGTAACGATGATCATGATATATTTATATCTATACATATATATATATATATATACGTGTGTGTGTGTGTGTGTGTGTGTGTGTGTGTGTGTGTGTGTGTGTGTGTGTGTGTGTGTGTGTGTGTGAATTTTTCGAAAGCAGAGGACAGTAATGGGCAGATTATTTCACACGTGTTGCCTAAAGAATAGCGATATGTAGAGTATTTTACACACGTCATTCAGACCATAGCATTAGTCAGACTATTCTACACATGTCGCTAAGAGTATACTGATATTCAGACTATTTCATTCAACACAGGTCATTACAAGAGTATATTGATACTCAGACTACTTCACATGTGTCATCCAACAGACAGTGACTGGCAGACTATTCTACATGTGTCATCCAACAGACAGTGATAGGCAGACTATTCCACTTGTGTCACTCAACAGACAGTGATAGGCAGACTATTCCACATGTGCATTCAACAGACAGTGATAGGCAGACTATTCCACATGTGTCATTTAACAGACAGTGATAGGCAGACTATTCCACATGTGTCACTCAACAGTCAGCGATAGGCAGACTATTCCACATGTGTCACTCAACAGACAGTGATAGGCAGACTATTCCACTTGTGTCACTCAACAGTCAGCGATAGGCAGACTATTCCACATGTGTCACTCAACAGACAGTGATAGGCAGACTATTCCACATGTGTCACTCAACAGACAGTGATAGGCAGACTATTCCACTTGTGTCACTCAACAGTCAGCGATAGGCAGACTATTCCACATGTGTCACTCAACAGACAGTGATAGGCAGACTATTCCACTTGTGTCACTCAACAGTCAGCGATAGGCAGACTATTCCACATGTGTCACTCAACAGACAGTGATAGGCAGACTATTCCACTTGTGTCACTCAACAGTCAGCGATAGGCAGACTATTTCGCATGTGTTATTTAGACGGCGGTGACAGGCAGACTATTCCACATGCGTCATTCAGAGGACAGTGACAGGCAAACTAAACTATTCCTCACATACAATTCACAGAGTGATCAAAGGCAGACCATTCATACATACAAATCACAGCACAGTCATAGGCAGACAATTCCACACATGTCCTCCTGCAGACAAGGAAAAGCAGACCTTTCGACACATGTCATTCAAACGATAATCATGGGCAAATGATTGAACACACGTTACCCAATCAGTAATGATAGGCAGACTGTTCTCATAAGTCACCCAGAGGGTACTGTTAGACATCTGCTCCACACATGTCACTTGAGGAGTGATGATAGACATGGAGGGTAATTACAGACAGCTCCACTCATGTCACTCGGAGAGTAATGATAGACAGACTGTTCCACACATGTCACTTGGAAAGTAATGATAGACAGACTGTTCCACACATGTCACTTGGAAAGTAATGATAGACAGACTGTTCCACACATGTCACTTGGAGAGTTATGACAGACTGTTCCACACATGTCACTTGGAGAGTTATGACAGACTGTTCCACACATGTCACTTGGAGAGTTATGACAGACTGTTCCACACATGTCACTTGGAGAGTTATGACAGACTGTTCCACACATGTCACTTGGAGAGTAATGATAGACTGTTCCACTCATGTCACTCGGAAAGTATTGATAGACAGACTGTTCCACACATGTCTCTTGTAATGATAGACTGTTCACACATGTCACTTGGAGAGTATTGATAGACAGACTGTTCCACACATGTCTCTTGTAATGATAGACAGACTGTTCCACACATGTCACTTGGAAAGTAATGATAGACAGACTGTTCCACACATGTCACTTGGAGAGTAATGATAGACAGACTGTTCCACGCATGTCACTTGGAGAGTTATGACAGACTGTTCCACACATGTCACTTGGAAAGTAATGATAGACAGACTGTTCCACACATGTCACTTGGAGAGTTATGACAGACTGTTCCACGCATGTTACTTGGAGAGTAATGATAGACAGACTGTTCCATGCATGTTATTTGGAGAGTAATGATAGACAGACAGTTCCACGCATGTCACTTGGAGAGTAATGATAGACAGACTGTTCCACGCATGTTACTTGGAGAGTAATGATAGACTGTTCCACGCATGTCACTTGGAGAGTAATGATAGACAGACTGTTCCATGCATGTTATTTGGAGAGCAATGATAGACAAACAGTTCCACGCATGTTACTTGGAGAGTAATGATAGACTGTTCCACACATGTCACTTGAAAACTAATGATAGACAGACTGTCCCACACGTGGCACTTAGTACTGATAGACTGTTTCACACGTTTTGCTTGGAAATAATGATAGGTAGACTATCCCATGCATGTCACTTCTAGGTAATGCTAGATTCAGGATACAGCAGACCAGTACACATATTTTCAGATGCAACATCTGAATATTCCTACCTTTAGCAATGATGTATTTAAGTCCAGCATCCATCAGACACATCACTGACAGTCCAGATTAGAATGAAAGAACTTGGACCCTGAGGTGTCAAATGGGCTGTGGTCTCATACGTCAAAGATTCCACATGCTCTTTGGCATACAAGACTTTCTTTTTGCCGAACTTTGTTCTGAATCGCCTTCCTTGTACATATATAATACAAACCGTTATCCAGTTAGGCACATGTCACCGTTCCACACATGTCATTAGGAGAGTATTGATAGGCAGACTGCTCCACACCTGTCACATGGAGAATAATGATAGAGAGACTGTTCCACACATGTCTCCCAAAGGATAATAAAGGGCAACCTGTTCGACACATGCCATTCAAATAAAAGTGATATGCAGACTGTTTCACACATAGCAGCAAGAGGGTAATGAGAGGTAGACTTCTGCATGTCACCTAAAGGATTTTGATAGGTAACACTATTTGACAAGTACCATTCAAAATGGTTGACAGACTATTTCACACATATCAGCAAGAGTAATCTGAGAGGCAGACTGTTCCACACACTCACCAGAGGGTAGTGCTGGGCACACATGTCACCCAGAGGGCAATGATAGGCAGACTATTCTTCATTTGTTGTCTAGAAGTCATTGTTTGACAGATTATTCCACACACGTCACACAGAGGATAGTGATAAGCACCCTGTTCGTCATCTGTTGCCCAGAGACAAGTGAGAGGTAGTTTTTTGTTCACATTTTGCGCGACAAAAAAAATCACAATTCTTACGTTTTGCAGGTTGCGCAGTCCGAAAATGAATAACGGTGAGTTCAGCTTATTACCTTGACTTAACAAAACAAGAAAGTTAGTTTCAAAGCGAGGTGACTGAAGGCGGAATTTGAAGCAAATTTTTAAAAGAAAAGTTACTCGTTCCCCTGTACAAACTAGATAAACAGACTACAGGACAAAACACGATGCATTTCGACCTCTTAGATCTCCTTCAAGTAAACCAAACAACATTTAGGACAATAAAAAGGAATAACGAACAATCACTTGTCTTCACATATTAAAGGAATAACGAACAATCACTTGTCTTCACATATTAAAGGAATAACGAACAATCACTTGTCTTCACATATTAAAGGAATAACGAACAGTCACTTGTCTTCACATATTAAAGGAATAACGAACAATCACTTGTCTTCACATATTCGGCGCAAAATGAGTGTTGAATGAAAGAGCAAGAAAGGCATTGTCTATATGTCCGTCTTTTCTTTTTTCCTTAGATTACATTTGGAGTTGCACTTTCAGCTTAACTCTTTATTTCTGCCAAACAGTTAATTCTGCGAAGCAGAAGACTGAAACTCTAGACAAGTCGAATAAAGATTAAACATGTGATGGCTCTATTCCCCTGAAGCACAACTGTGACGGATTATTTTTGTCCAGTCCCAAATTGTTGGGACAGTTCTGAGAAGTCACAAGTTTACCTGTTCACCTGTTTACCTGTTTAACTGACAGCTACTCACTCGCGTTTTGTTGTCAGTCAGGTGAGCGAGGATTTCCTTTAGTCTCTGTACATTTGCTGGCCTGGAAACATCCCCACTCTGCCGAAGAGAGACTCCCAGCTTAGTTTTGATGGTTATTAAGTATGTGTGACTAGTTCAATGGAAGTTAGGGTTAGTACTAGAGCTGGTTTTTCCTACAGGTGGTCATGAGATTGCCAGTTCTTAGTAAAGGCTAACATATTTGATTGTGAAAGGAAGATAGAAAGCGAAATCAATAGGTTAGAAAGGATGGAAAAGAAAACGACACTAGACATTCAAACATTACAAAACTTAAGTCAACAGTTAGCAGAAATAATGGAAAAGACAATGGAAGGAGTGTTACTGAGATCAAGGGCGAGGTGGGTGGCAGATGGGGAGAAAAATTCGAAATACTTTTGCAATTTAGAAAAGAGACATTATATAAATAAGTACATCCCCTATCTCACAAATGAATAATGGAGAAACGACTAAGGAACCGAAGGATGTAAGAACAGAGGTTAAACGTTTCTATGAAAATTTGTATCAAGAAAGGAAAGTATCAGACTGCAAAATTTCAGATCTGGTCAAGGAGATTCCAAAGCTAACTTCAGAGGAACAGTTATTACTTGAAGGTAAGATCACTCTTGAGGAAGCTGGAGAAGCTCTGAAAAAAATGAAAAACGGAAAGAGTCCGGGAACAGATGGTTTCACACCAGAATTTTTTAAGGTTTTCTGGAGACAGTTAGGATATCTAGTGGTTAGAGCACTTAATAAGTCATTTAAAGATGGGGAACTGTCAAATACCCAGAAGGAAGGCTTAATAGTATGTATTCCTATAAATGACAAGCCATGAAGTTTTATTTTAAAAAAAACTGGCGCCCCATATCCTTGTTAAATACTGTATACAAGATTGGATCCTCGTGTATAGCTAACAGAATGAAATCCGTTCTCCAAAAACTAATGCACGAAGATCAAACAGGTTTCATGGCAAACAGATTTATTGGTGATAATATTAGGTTTATTTATGATCTTGTAGATTATTTACAATCTAAGCATTTACCCGGGATGCTAATCTGTGTAGATTTTGAAAAAGCGTTCCATTCTCTGGATTGTAAGTTCATGCATTAGGTATTATAATCATTTGGTTTGGGGAGATATATATGTCGTTGGATAAAGACATTCCATACAGGAATAAAAGCTAGCATAACTGTGAATGGACACTGCTCAGACTGGTTCAGTATAGTAAGAGGTTGTAGACAGGGAGACCCACTATCCCTGTATTTGTTTCTCCTTTCAGCCGAAATTCTGGGCATAATGATCAGAGAGAATGGAGACATAAAAGGAATAAATGTTAATAATACTTAACAGAAAATATCCCAATTCGCAGATGATATACAATTGTCCATTCAAGGAGGTAAAACATCTTTTGAACAAACAATGAATACGTTAGAGAAATTCGGAACCGTTTCGGGTCTGTTTATGAATATTGAAAAAACAAAAGCAATATGGCTATGAAGCAAAGTATCATCGAATGTTCAATATGTGCCTCATCTAAAATTAGACTAGAACCCAAAGGAATTTAAAATACTTGGGACATGGTTTATGACTGACTTAACAAAATGCGTTGAGTTAAACTATGCAGAAAAATTCTTGGAAGCTTAAACTCTTTTCAAAATATGGTCAAAAAGAAATATTACGCCACTGGGTAGAGTAGCGGTACTGAAATCGCTAGTTCTGTCAAAATTGGTATATCTCTGGATATTGTTACCAAATCCACCGATTGATATTAAGGACAATTTTCAGAAAAATGTTTCCAATTCATTTGGAACAACAAACCAGACAGAATATCAAGAAAGAATACTGTTAAAAACGTACTAGAAGGAGGCCTAGGTATCCCTTCTATTAGACATTTTATTGCCTCATAAAAAATCCCGTGAATTAGAAAACTTGTGGTAGGCAGATTCAAATGGATGTCCATAATCGAAGAAACGTGTCCAATTATACAAGATTTAGACAAATATGGTTCAAGCCTCCCTCTAAACAAACTCAAATTAAACGCCTTTTGGAAAGATACTCTTAAAGCATACAGAGAATGTTGTATTAAAGATAACATCAGAGATGTTGCTGACCTGACGGCAGAAAATATTTTCTATAACAACAATTTCAAAATTGACCAAAACACTATATATTTCTAAACGTGGGTAGAAAAAGGAGCGCATCGCGTCAGAGATCTTGTCAATGCAGACGGAACGTTCATGACGTACCGACAGTTTAATGATAAATATGACATCCAAACAAACTTTATAGACTTCTTACGGTGCATGCGCACAATAAAAGAATATTGCAAGAAAATCGGGATGAACCTAAACGGCAGTAAAATAAGAAATCTACCGAGATCTCTTACTACCATACTTTCTGTGACGAAAGGGACAAAACTCTATTATAACGTCCTTATAGCAGACAAACATCAGCGAACTGCTGTAATAAATGGAGCAATGAAATATTTAAAAAAAACATTAAATGGAATATAACATTTCTAAAGATTCAGAAAATAAAAGAAATTAAACTGAAATGGTTTCAAATCAGACTGGTTCATGGGATCTTGGCGACAAATATTATGTTGCAAAAGATGCACATCTCTGATAATGACAAGTGTACGTTCTGTAAGTCGGAAAGAGAATCAATTGAACATTTGTTTCGGTCATGTTAGGTGACGTTACACTTCTGGAATGAAATGCAAGCTGTTCTAAACAGATGTGATAATATTAACACTTTCAGATTTACGAAGGAACTTGTGCTGTTTGGTAACGATGCGGTAAATAAGACTGACGATACACTCCATTTCATTCTAATGTGCGCAAAATTTGTCCTCCACAATGTATATGCGAAAATACAATTCCGGAATTAACATTTTTACACGACAATTTAAAAATAAATATACTACTGAAGAATACATAGCCAGAATAAATTTACAATACTCAGACTTCCAACGGAAATGGTGTGTCTGTAGGGCCCTGTTCGATGAATAACCCCTCTCTATTGACTTAAAACTGTTATTTGCGAGTGCATGTGTGATCACATAACTGGCAATCTAGACAAAAGGTTCTCAAATACTCTTGTTTCTCTGCTTGATATGCACATGCTTCTCTATGCTCCGTGAATGTGTGTATGTAGCAGAGTCGGGGTGGCTTGTTGGGGGGGGGGGGGAGGGGGGGAGGGGGGGGGCGGTGGGACAGGGTAAAATGGGGGGTTAAGAGGATAACTGGATAGGTACAGAATGTGAAGTTATGCTTTCTCTGCACTCTGCTTTGTTATTCACGTATTTTGTTTTGTTTTGTTTTTTTCCGCCATTCGTTTTGATTTTTTATTTGTTTTCACTCTGTGGAATAATTGTATTTCCCCTGAGGTGAAATGCAAGAGCCCAAAGAATGGGATGGAATGCGTAGTTGAAAATATCTATGTATCATCAATTTACGTAGGTAATGCATAAACATGTCTATTATATATATATATATATATATATATATATATATGTGTGTGTGTGTGTGTGTGTGTGTGTGTGTGTGTGTGTGTGTGTGAATATCTCCGCGCGCTGTCCTCTTTCTGCGCATTTGTAAACTCTCCCTGTTACTTGAATAAAATGTGTCGGGGGAAAAAAAACCATATTTGATTGTTCCCTTGAGTGATCTTGTGGTTGACAAGACTTGAGGAGCCATAGGGTGACTGTGGGAAGTTGTGGTTAGTGAATGTGTGAGTCGAGAGGTGGATGAGAAGAATGGAGTGAGCGGATGGAAGAGAGAATAATGTATATTTATATGTGATCGGGGAGAAGTGATCAAATCAAGTCAATGTATTATTTATAAAAAAAAAAAAAAAAACGTTCTTTAACGTTATTTAATGGTGTGAGTGTTGGTGACCTCTGGAAGTGAGGAATGAAAATTAATGTGTAGACATTATTGGAAAATGTATTCTGATTGTCCGTTTTGAGTTTGTCTGACTTTCTTCAAGTTTAAAAAGGCTGTGCCAGTCTTGAATAAAAAGTTACTTTATATTTGTTCATTTCTCCAGTCCTTGTTGCTGTGTAGATGTGTTCAGTTTGGGGTATATGGGCAAGCTTAGAGCATCCTTTGGGGGGGG
>CM065729.1:8002668-8017668 GCA_033310375.1 Conus canariensis
CCATGTGGTCCGCTAACATTTCTAATAACCTATTTTCTATATCATTAGCCGATTCAGTGCAGATCTATTCTGATTTTCCTTCATCTGAATGGTATGAGGCTCCAGCCACCCTGTGATTGTTTTGCCAGAGACGATCAAAAGGCTTCATATACTGTTGGCCATGTCATTGCTTTCCATACAAAGTATATTCCCTGACACGCGTTCACAACATATAGATCGAGAAGAATGTTGACTCGTCTATTTAAAATCTGTTAAAGTGAGCTCATCACCGGAATGAAGAGTTTTAACAGATTTAAACCATTTTATAGCAGTATCTCTTCTATCAATTGTATTCAAACCTCTTCAGAAACGTCTCAATAAACATCCGAATAATAACACGGAACAACACGCACCCTTGCATCTATATCAGTCTGACTTTCTGCATTATCACTCTTGCCACACTGCCTTAACTCCATTCTGTGACCCATACTTATCTGACATTAGTCAAGGCAAGAACACTTTTCTTCCTATTTAAGAAAGCATTTAATGTTATTTATTACGATATATTGTTAAAGGGAGTGCGTATTTACGTTCAGAATCCTAGTAGTCAGATTTAGCCTACATTCTTCTTGTCAGGTCTTCAAAAATGGAACCAAACATTTCTGCTTTTACGGTACATATTCCCTTAAAGGAATGACCAACTGTGGTATACAACAAGGTTCTGTGTTCGTACATCTTTGATTTGTATTTCTATAAACGATGTGCCAATTTATACTTGACAAAGAGGTGACATCTGTGAGTTTCTTGCTGATGACAGTTCTCCACAGCAGTAACACAGACGTCAAATCCAGACAGCCAGCATTGCAACAGAGCACGAACAAAATTTCAGAATGGTGCTACCAAAATTATTTGACCCTAAATCGCAAACCAGAAAAAAAATATATATATCTTAACACCCAAACAAGAACACGAAGTTAAGCCTCTCACTTTAAGCCTTAAAAATAAATGCACACTTAGTTTAGCAGTTCAATGAACACCGTGCATTCAAAATGATCATTGACTAATCAACATGTCAGTCACATATTTAGTGCAACTGGAAACAATTGGCTTGCAATTTGTTATTTGTTAAGACACTTGAATATCATGTTGGCTCTAGTATCCGGAAGTTAGTTTTTAAAACCCACAACCTTTTTCACATTAACTATACTCTTGTATAGATTGCCTGATTGCTTTGTTGTTAGATTCTTCTGTTCCGTTCTGTCTTCTCTCCTTTCGATTTAATTTCATCAAAGACTTTTGTACATTTTTTTATCTCACAATATTTGGTATTTTTCTTTCTCCTTTTCGAATCAGTGTTGACAATTGCAATTCCGCCAATGTACCCACTGTTGTAATTTGGTTCTGTCACTGAGTACACAATAAGCTATAGCTTGTTGCTGCTCCAGTTTCATTATTTGTTTGTGTACACATCATTCATCAATTTCAAAAATAATGCTTAAAAAACTGCACTCTGGATTTGTGCGGGACAGAATCACATTAAAAGTATCAACCTATGTAGACATGCAAGTAGGCTGATTTTATCCGTTAGCCTTCCATCGAAAAACACAATTTCAAAAACTAAACTGAACAATTACTACTAGGCAAACAACTAACCTACCGTAAAATGGTATTCGTATTCAAAGTCCAAATAAGCATGGCACAACCATGTCTTGCTGAATTTGTTCAAATGGCAAGAAACAGTATCAGTCCACCCATTACACTTTCCAGTGTTGGACGATCTGTCTGGAGATCTCTTGTATTTATCAAAGTGTGTCAATCATTGCAATCCTTCAAACCAGCCACAAATACACGATTCTACATAGGGAAAGAGTATCACAGTGGTTATGAATGCATTCCTACACACGATATAGTTCTGCACTCTCTCTCTCTCTCTCTCTCTCTCTCTCTCTCTCTCTCTCTCTCTCTCTCTCTCTCTCTCTCTCCATGTGATTGACCGTTGATTTCCACCCCCAGCCCCGTTTGTTTGTTTTTTCGCTCTTCTTCTTCACTGCACCTGATTCATTCTATACTTTGTTCTTTAAACCCGATAATTCCGATAACAATGAGAATGTTAGAAAATCGGTGGGGGGGGGGGGGGGGTAGAGGGAGGGGGGTTGGTTGGTGTTACAGATAGTGTGCGGTGCGTGTTTTTCTGTCTGACTCTCATCTGAAGAAGTTTGGATGCGTGTATGACTTTTCTCTACACACACCCACACCACACGAACATAGATAGCCATGCAACAAGTTAAGTTTCTATTTATTTTCTTTTCGCTGTCTGAACCATCCGATTAAAACAAGTACACAATACATAATAAGCATGAACATATACAGCATAAAGTTCTCGCCACCACCAAAGGGCGCACAACGATACTAGGTTCTATATTGTCACACTAACATATTTCTTTCACCCAGCAGGCCAGGCTGGCACCCACAGCAGTCATCAGGGACGGTCTTTGCACTTCGCCGCGTCCGGCCCTAGTCACACAGTTCTCACACAGGTCAAAGCCACTAACCAAAGCAGTTCGTGGAGTCCTTCCAGGAACTCCCACACACCAGGACACACGTCGACACGACGTAAAAACGAAACCGCTCACGGAGGTAGGTTCGTGGAGTCCTTCCAGGGACTCCTACACAGCAGAAGAAACACAAGTCGGCGTCCCGACGAACACTGAAGCCCTTTCTCACTCCAGCTCGTTGCTGACCTCACGAACAGGCTCTCGACACCCCCACGGGGGCGGAGACGGCGGCTGGGCTCGTGCTGCACCACACACCCGTTTGGCAGTGCACACACGATGTCTACTGACCCTCGGTCAGCCTCTCTATACCTCTCCACGGGGCAGAGATAGTGGCAGGGCACAGGTTGAACCCCACACACGGATGACAGTCAGCTCCAGGTCGGACACGGGAGCTTCACCGACACCTGGGGGAACTGATAGCTACCTTGATTATCTAGCCTACTTCCAGCATGTTTATCGTTCTTGTTTGTCACTAGCAGTCACTCTTCACATAATACATTTCACTGGAACTTGGGGAAAAACACCCATACCAGAATCTACAAAGTTTCAATACGGTGGGTGCAATACAATAGAAAATGTCCATGATTAACAACATGATTGTTTACATTAAAGGAAAGGATTTCCACATGGAACCCTTTTTCAATGTACCAAGAATACAATTATTACATAGAAGCGAACGTATTCCATTTGTCCCATTTTATCAAGAAAAGAATGTTTTTATCATATCACATCATCACTAGATGTGTCCAATTACATTTCAAGGAACGATTTCCGTTCGTCCCTTTTTATAAAAAATAAAGAATGTTCATCATCATCACTAGAGGTGTCTAATTACATGTCAAGGAACGATTTCCGTTCGTCCCTTTTTATCTCTCCACAACAAGAATCAGAATACATTTTCTGATAGTTATGCACAATGATTTTAATTGCTCACGTTCAGAGCTCACCAACACTCAGATCATCATGATACTTTTGGGAAAAAGCTGAACACCACTTTTTTTCGAATAACAGGGATTATACTAGACTATCTTTTTTTCTGATCACATACCAGTATACATGTTCTTTCTTCTTTCTACTCCTCCATTCTACCCATCATCATAAAATATATCAAGGGACAATGAAATATTTTAGGCCTTTACTAAGCACTGGAAAGTTCCCAATCACCTGCGGAAAAAAAAGCAACTTCATTAATTCAAACCCAAACTTCAATTCAATTATCAACACATACCCAACTGCCAGCGAGGATACACCTTCAGTCTCCCTTCGGCTCTCTGATGAAGTTGCTCGGCCGGTGCTTCTGCGGAGACTGAAGAGAAATCCTCGCTCACCTGACTTACACCAAATGCAGGTGAGTAGCAGTCAGGTAAACAGGTCAACCGGCTTAACAGGTTTACTTGTTCCGGTCAAATGTGTCCCAAAATTTGGGACCGGACGAAATACGCCACAGTGGGAAGGAGGGAGGGGTTGTTAATTCCTTTTCTTTTAGTGTTCTATGTGTACGTGTTTTCTGGTTTATTGTTGTTGTACGTGTTTTCTGGTTTATTGTTGTTGTACGTGTTTTCTTGTTTATTGTTGTTTAATAACCATCTTACGGTCTTTGCTTTGTGATAACGAAGAACATGATAGATTTACAAGGACTCTTGATACCTCAGTGGTAAATTTGTTTTTAGTCCAGAGTCATCTCTCTCTCTCTCTCTCTCTCTCTCTCTCTCTCTCTCTCTCTCTCTCTCTCTCTCTCTCTCTCTCACGGTCATTCGTGATGTAGCTATGTATATTTTTATGCACTGAGGCTCAGGTAAGAACATATTATTGCTACAAATTTAAGTTGATTCCTATCATCCGTCTGTTTGGATAGCCACTACATTGTTTACGTGTACCTATGTTTACAGGCTGGAGGCCTAACATTAAAACATTGGCATTGTCATTGTCATTCTCTCTCTCTCTCTCTCTCTCTCTCTCTCTCTCTCTCTCTCTCTCTCTCTCTCTCTCTCTCTCTCTCTGCCATAGTGTAGACATTATGTCGTTTGGACAAGTTTGTCTTATTTGCTGATGGGCATTACGTAATCTGGCCATGGTCTTTCTTGTTGCTGGGTAATACGTCATTTGGACATGGTCTATCTTTTTGCTGGACCATTATGTCCTTTGGACATGGACTACCTTGTCGCAGGAGAAGTACGTCATGTGGACATGTTGGCCTTTCTTGCTGCTAGGGCTTTATTTCATTCGGACATTTTGATCTTTCTTCTTGCTGGGGTGTTACATCATTTAGATATGTTGGGCTTCCTTGTTGCTGGGATATTCTCTCATTTGGACACGATGGTTTTCTTGTTGCAGTGGCGTTAAAGTCCAAAGCATCTAGAATATGACCAATTAAACATAGATTCTACTGAACAAAATACATTTAATATGACTCGACAAATTATTTTAAGTAGTACTGTCATAATTGATGTCTTAGATACATACATACATACATACATACATACATACATACATAGATAGGCAGATAGAAAGATAGATAGATATGATATGATATGATGTGATACGAATGGATATGATATGATACGAAACGAATACTTCATTATCTCAGAATATGAGAAATTAAGATAGGTGCATAATAAACAGTATCACAAGACAACATACATAATGCAAGAATCATCACAATCAAGTGGCCACTAATATAATTTACATATACAGTCTAACACCCCACCCTCCAACACACACACACACACACACACACACACACACACACACACACACACACACACAAACACACACACACACACACACACACACACACACACACACACACACACACACACACACACACCATAATCATTTGAAAAACCCCATACACGCGCACACACAAGCACACTCATAGGCTTACACTCACAAGCACATATATATACACACACAGCCATATATTATATGCAAATACACATACATTCACTCGAGCACACATACACACCCTACCCCCCACCCCACCCCACTCTCTCTCTCTCTCTCTCTCTCTCTCTCTCTCTCTCTCCCCCTCTCACTCTCTCTCTCTCTCTCTCTCTCTCTCTCTGTGTCTCCCTCTCTCTCTCCCACTCCCTCACACCACTAAGCATGAAAAATAGTACAAAAAACATCATGAATTCAGAAGATGGATCGACCTGGGTATAACAAATTTTTGTGCACTAGATTTGACTCTAAGTGTCCTAAAACGACGTCCAGATGGTAAGCTTTCGTAGTATTTTGCCAAGACATGGCCATCATCACTGGTAATCTTTCTTGCTTTCCTCTCCACTCGTCTGTCATACAATTCTTGCATTTCAACTTGCTTCCTTCCAATCACTTTACTAAACACATTCGCCACATCGTTCAATACTCGCTTGCCCTTCACACCCATACCAGCACATAAAAGAAGCAGTGAGGTATGACTCAACACAACATCTGTAATAAGTTTGTAAGATCACAGGGTTAACACCAATATTTCGTAGCTTTTGCAAGTAGCATATTCTTGACTGGCAATTTTTATGGATGTTAGTAACATTGTTATCAAAAACTAATTTATCGTCGACAATCATTCCCAGATATTTATACTCATTCACTCGTTCAACAGCTTCACCATTAATTATAAGGTCTGGCACAGGTTCTAGGTTCTTCCGAAATCGATTAAGATTTCTTTTGTTTTTTGCAAATTAAGGTCGAGAAAATTGTCTTTACACCAGCTACAGAACTTTTTGATTTCGTCAAAGTAAACTGAATCAGAGTTTGACATATCTAAACTAGCAGAATCATCAGAATATTTGATGAGTGGAGTTTTCTCTGTGCCTCTACAGTCATTAGTATATAACGTAAACAAAACGGGAGACAGAACTGTGCCTTGGGGTGCACCAGTAGAAGTCGAGCGTTCAGAGGATAGTGCAGACTGAAAACGAACAGACTGAGGTCTATTGCACAGAAAATTGACAATCCATAGAGTAAGCTTTGGGTCAGCACGTAAGTCAAGCAGTTTCATAGCTAAGAGATGTGGCTGTATAGTATTAAAAGCAGAGGAAAAATCAACACAAAGAATACGCACAAAAGAACCTGGTTTGTTAACGTGGAAGAAAGCATTATGAAGTAGAGTTAGGATAGCATCATCTGTACCTCTATGGGGTTTATAAGCAAACTGAAAGGGGCCAAGATACTGACCAACAAAAGTTAACAAGTGACAGAGAACAAGCTTTTCAAAGTTCCTCATAACTATGGAGGTCAGAGCTACAGGGCGATAGTCATTCAATGCTGTAGGGTTTCTTTTCTTGGGGACAGGGCAGACAGTGGAATTTTTCCAGATACTGGATACAGAGCATGCCTTAAGAGACCAATTAAGAATCTTACAGAAAACATTACAAAGTTCAGAAGCACACAATTTCAGCAATCTTCTACTGATATTATCTGGACCCTTTGATTTCCTGATATTCATTTTCAAAAACAGTGACTTCACAACATCCCCATGGATCTCAAAGTCTTGTTGGTCTCCCTTGTCTTTGATCCTTTTGTTCAGCTCTTTTACCACGTTGTCTACCGTCCCACCCACATCATTTCTTTCAAAACGACAATAGAAATCATTGAGTTTGTTCGAAAAATCAGTTTGGTCATTAATATTCATCTGGCAAGATCTTGCTTTCTTTTTGGCTTCACCTGTTAGAATCTTTAACCCACCCCATGCATCCTTCATTCTTCTTAACTGAAACCGCTCTTCTACTTTAGCTTTGAATTCTTTTTGGGCCCTCCGTATTCTGCACCTAAGCTTTGTTTGTACTCGTTTCCTTTCTTTTTTGTCACCAGCCTGAAATGCTATTTTTTTTCTCGTTAAGAAGTGTCTTCATTGATTGCGTGATCCATGGCGTGTTGTTTAGGAACAGTTTAATTGTTTTCGTTGGGATAATCATGTCTTCACAAAAATGGATATAGTCAGTAACCACATCTGCCGCTTCATGAACATTTTGACATGAGTCAGTCAGTTCCAGTCAGGTCAACCGGTTTTACAGGTTTACTTCTTCCGGTCAAATATGTCCCCAAAATTTGGGACTAGACGAAATCCGGTCCGTCACAGTGGGGAGGAGGGAGGGGTTGTTAATTCCTTTTCTTTTATGTTCTATGTGTACGTGTTTTCTGGTTATTGTTGTTGTACGTGTTTTCTGGTTTATTGTTGTTGTACGTGTTTTCTGGTTTATTGTTGTTGTACGTGTTTTCGGGTTTGTTGTTGTTGTACGTGTTTTCTGGCTTATCGTTGTTTAATAACCATCTTACGGTCTTTGCTTTGTGATAATGAAGAACATTTGCAAGGACTCTTGATACCTCAGTGGTGAATTTGGTTTCAGTCTTGAGTCCTCTCTCTCTCTCTCTCTCTCTCTCTCTCTCTCAGTCTGCTATTTACAAGAGTAAGTAAATTTGAAGAACAATGTGCGATTTAATGTTGTGGAGACAAAGAATTGGACATTTTCACTCGACTGTGACATGGAATCTGGCAAATTTTACGCGGAACAGAAAGCTGTCCAGTGATGTGTGCAGCGAGGCGTGTTTGTCGACAGGTGACATTTTACTGGCTTTTTGTTATGCTGGTGCTGTTCTGGCTCTTTTGGTTAGTGTGGAAAGAAATATGAGGTCTCTGTGCGTCCAGAATGTGATGTGGTGTACTGACGATGAAGTTTCAAGTGGAACTATGCTGTGGGGGGGAAGAGTGTCCGAAATGTGTGATAGTGACAGGTTGAGTCCGTGCATTTTGCACGTGACAGCGTGTGTAGCTGTGTCAAGTGTGATCCACACTGTGTATTCCTTATGGCGTTTACGTCTCAGCGGGGATGTAGAAGAGAATCCTGGACCTATTCACACCGACCAATCGACGCAAGAGGAAAAATCGACGGTAGTTGTGGCAGATCCAACTTGTACTGACGACATTGTTCAGAAAATTATGGAGTCATTACAACAACAATTACATCAACAGACAAGTGTGATCAGAGGTGATCTTCGAGACATCAAATCTGAACTTGGTCAAGTGAAGGACAAATGTAACGAAATAAATCAGAGATGTGACAGAGTAGAAAAAGAACAGAGGGAAATCGTAGAAACTATGACTCTTTTGTCATCTGACATGTGCAGTCTACATGAAGAGATGGACAGAAAAGAAGAGACAAGTAAACTGACAGCAACAGTGAGTGAACTTCAGGATCAAATCAATTTAATGAAATCAGAAATAGATATCCTGGAACAACATTCAAGAAGAGACAATCTTCGATTGTTTGGTATTCCTAAATCAAGTGATCGTGAAGATTACGATGCGTGTGTTATGGCAGTGGTTGAGGCACTCAACAGTGTTGATGGTCAGAAAATCTGGTCCCCGGACGACATCGTGAGAGCCCATCGGGTGGGGTGGGCAAGAGAAGGTCAGCCTAGGCCGATGATTGTGCGCTTCACTCGATGGAGGGATAAGATGGCTCTTCTCACGGATAAGGAGCTGCGGGAAAACCTGAAAGAAAATAACATCAGATTGGCCAATGACCTGACACGAGCCCAGGCACACATGGTATCAGAAGCACGAAGGAACGGGAAGAGGGCGTACTTTAAAGGAGGGAGGAGGGTGATTGACCCCCCTCTCTCCGATCCCCGCACATATGCACAAGTCGCAGCGACGAGATCTGACGGAGGACATCAAAACAACACACGTGTGTTGACAGCCAACACGGAAACTACACGGCGTGTGCTGTCACCCAGCCAGGTGGGGGGCCAAGGTCGGCGTAGCGGGTCGCTGGACAGGGCCACGATTTCCACGTGCGGTGTTCACTCCACTCCAACTACCGAAGGCGGCCAACAGCTAGGGGATATGGCGACCGGTGGAGGTGGGGGTTTTGTCACTCCCACTTCACGGGATCAGCAATACTGGGGTAACGGCGGCGGGGGTGGAGGTGGGGGTACCCGTGACTTCAATTCACGGGATGTTCAACGGTCCCTGCCTGTCAGCGGCGGTGCTGATGGGTCCCAGCGAGATGCAAGGGCGGTACAGGGGAATGCGGCAGATGACGTCACGGGTAACGGGAATCCCTTGCGTGTTGCGGGGAAGTCTACGGCGAGACAGGGTGGCGCAGACAACCGTGAGAGGAGTTCCTCTCGCCGTGACGTAGAGGATCATCCCTCAGGCGGGACACGTGGTGCACGGAGAGGGTCGGCTGGCAGACAGACAGAGCTTTGTGCTCACTGGGCAAACCATGGCAGTGGCACTGACAGAAACTTAAGAGCCAGAAATAAATAGGACAGACTTGACCATCCAAAAGAATGGACATTTCTTAATTACAACGTGGAAAATCTGTACAATAAATTGGCTGATGTTATGTTTATTAATTATGTTAATTTGTTTCATTTTGTTTGCTTAACTGAAACCTTTTTGGACTACTCTTATGATTATGATAATGTTTTTCCAGAGTATTTGAAATTTTTTGCCCCTGCACAAAAGTTGTCTAAACATGGAAGAAATTCAGGGGGTGTTCTAGTATTGATAAGGAATTGTTTAAAACAGTTTGTGAAAGAAATCCGTGTTGACTGTGAAAATACAGTCGTACTGAAAGTGCATAAAACTGTTTTAACACAGATAAGGATGTAGTTCTAGTTGCATCTTATATTGTACCAGAAGGGGGCCCACTGTACAATAGTACGGATTTAAAAGACGGTATTTTAATCTTAGAAGAAAGTATTCTACAATCTGTGCAGGAGGAGGATGTGTATATGATAGTGTGGGGAGATTTAAATGCAAGGACAGGATGTAAACAACCAGTTGCCGAGGACATGGATGATTTTGTTTCTGAGATTGGAGGAAGTAGCAAGGAAGGCTGCCCTAACCTGCGGTGTTCCAAGGATGTTACTATAAATAGTTTTGGGAAATCCCTGTTGGACTTTTGCTTTATATTTGATCTCATTATTCTGAATGGATTTTGCAATGGAGATCGGGAAGGAGATTTTACTTTTGTGTCACACCAAGGATGTAGTGTGATTGATTATTTTCTTGTTTCAGATTGTTTGGTTGATAAATCACTATGTGTGTTGGTGACAGGTTATTTTCCTGGCAATTGCCGCTTGAACTGAAATGGAGAAACACTCTGGGCAATAAGGAAATCATTCCACGTCAGAAAGGAGAAGAACGAATTGTGTGGTCGGAAGAGAATGTGAAATGCTATAAAAATGAACTTAATAGTGATTACTTTAAGGAATGTTTACAAAATGCCTTGGACATTCTGTCTTTAGATGTAAATGCCTGCGTTGATATGTTCTCACGTGCGATGTATGGAGCTGCTACCTGTATGATTCGAATGGTTGGAAATCGAATGAAAGAATGCAATGAATGGTTTGACAATGAGTGTGAAAAAAAGAAAAGAACAGTCAGAGGTCTTCTTAACAGTTTCCAAAGGTGTAAAAGGGAAGATAATAAAAAGTATTACAAAGAACGTTATGTAAATGAAAGAAGGGAATATGGGCAGATGAAGAGAAAAAAGAAACATGAATTTGAAGAATTAAAATTACAAAAATTAAAAAATTCGGTTAAAGATTCAAGTCTGTTTTGGTCAATAATTAGATCAGTGAGTAGAAGGCCATTTATTTATAATAATATAAGCACTCAGCAATGGTATGATCATTTTTCAGCAGTTTTTAGAGATACAGATGACGTTAATGATGGAAATGACATGCTTGTTGAGGATGCTGGAGGTTTTGAAGAGCCCTTATTTAATGATGCTATTAGTAGAAATGAAGTGATTGATAGCATAAAGCATCTCAAGTCAGGGAAAAGTGCGGGCCCAGATAGAATTTTAAGTGAAATGCTGAAGCATGCAAATTACGTTGTCATTGATTTCATTGTAATGTTATTTAATAGGCTATTTGATGATGGAAACTTCCCTGCTGCCTGGGCCAAATCTATTATTGTTCCTATTCATAAAAAGGGAGATCCAAATAACCCAGATAACTACCGTGGAGTTGCTCTGACAAGTGTCGTAAGTAAAATCTACACCCATATTTTAAACAGAAGACTCACAAAGTGGGCAGAAAGGGAGGAAAAAATTATCGAAGAACAAGCAGGCTTCCGATCACACTATAGTACTATAGACCATATTTTTACGCTTTTTGCAATAGTTCAAACACACTTAATGAAAAACAAAAAAATGTACATTGCTTTCGTCGACTTTAGAAAGGCCTTCGACTCCGTTAATCGTAACATGTTATGGGCTTCTTTACGTAAAAGTGGAGTGGATGGCAAGTTGTACATGGCACTTCGTGGTGTTTACGATTGTGTTTCAGCATGTGTGCGTGATAAGTGTATCTATTCGGATGTTTTTGAATGTCCACAAGGAGTGAAGCAAGGATGCTTATTAAGTCCTCTGATGTTTTCATTCTTTATTAATGAATTAGCAGTTGAAATAACAAAGAAAGGAAAGCATGGCATTCAAATGATCCCAGGAGCGGTTGAAATTTTTTTTACTGTTATTCGCAGATGATGTGATATTAGTATCTAATACTGTGGTGGGTCTTCAAAATCAGCTGAATAGATTAAAAGAAGAGGCAGATCGTCTGTCTCTAACTGTTAATCTTGAGAAAACAAATATAATGGTATTCAGAAATGGTGGTCACCTTGCCCGTCATGAAAAATGTTTTTATGGCACAATAGAGGTAAAAATATCTAACTCATATAA
Organism: Conus canariensis; assembly: GCA_033310375.1. Lineage (NCBI taxonomy): Eukaryota > Metazoa > Mollusca > Gastropoda > Neogastropoda > Conidae > Conus > Conus canariensis. The sequence goes on from CM065729.1 coordinate 8,014,901, forward strand.
ATATTTAGGTATGCTGTTTACAACCAGGTTGAGTATGAAACGCGCAGTAGATGGAATTGTAGAAAAGGAAAACAAGGAGTCATAGAAATTCTAAAAGCTTTAAGGAAACTAAATTCGATTGATTCTTGTATTGTTTGGAAGCTTTTTGATGCAAATATCGAACCACTTCTTACGTATGGCGCTGAAATATGGGGTTCTCGTGACAACAGAGATCTAGAGAAAGTACACACGTTTGCAATCAAACGCTTTTTGAGTGTTCCACTGCATACGTCAAATACAGCAATGTATGGTGAAACTGGCAGATACCCTTTATATATCAGGACATATGTTAAATGTATAAAATATTGGCTTAAGTTATTAAGATTACCTGACTCAACACTCTGTAAACAGGCATATCAAATGCTATTAAATGAACTTGATCGGGGGAAAGAAAATTGTGTATTTTTTATAAAGAAGATTCTACCTACGAATGGATTTGGAATCGTGTGGATGTGCCAGGGGGTTGGATATGAAAACGGATTTATTTTGGAATTTAAAGATAGGATGATTGCTTCTTACAAACAGAACTGGCATTCCAAAATGGAAAACACAGAACGGTACAGCTGGTTTTTTAGTTTTAAAAGTATATTTGAAACAGAAAAATATGTATCGTTGATTACGTGCAGGTGGCATAGAATTGTTCCTTGCCAGGCCTAGATCCAGAACTCTTGGTTTGAACGCCCATAAAAAATGGTTTCTTACTGAGCCCTCTACACTGTCGCCTTGCCCATTGTGTGGTTCCTTTAAGGAAGATGAGAAGCATTTCCTATTCCATTGTACAGAATACAGCAGTATACGCGAAAAATGCATAATTTTTGAAAAACAATCTGCTAAAAATGAGGACACAATTGGTGTGCTAAAAATGAACTATGACGATGATTCTGTGAAATCTCTTGCAAAGTATATTGCAGAGGCTTTGAACATCAGAAACAAACAAACTAACTCGAACTGATGTAATTAGTAAAGTATACGAATTCTGAAGAAGATTTATGTTGTATTCATGCTATTTTTTTTTTTTTTTTTTTTTTTTTTTTTTTTAGAATAGCGTTATTTTGGATGGTCTCGACGTAGGCCTGTTTTTGCTTGAAGCCAAGCATTCAATTTCTTGCATATCTGTTTGGACTTGTTACCTTGCCTTATTTTGTTTTGTTCTTTTGTTTGCACCCCCATGTCACAAAGGCTATATAGTCAATGACATTAAAAGTGTTCAGTGTTCAGTGTTCAGTGTTCTCTCTCTCTCTCTCTCTCTCTCTCTCTCTCTCTCTCTCTCTCTCTCTCATTCTCACAGCAATTCGTGATGTAGCTATGTATATTTTTTATGCACTGAGGCAAACGGAAGAACATATAATTGCTACAAATTTAAGTTGATTCCTATCTGTTTGGATAGCCACTACATTGTTGACGTGTACCTTAGTTTACAGGCTGGAAGACTAACATTAAAACATTGTCATTGTCATTCTCTCTCTCTCTCTCTCTCTCTCTCTCTCTCTCTCTCTCTCTCTCTCTCTCTCTCTCTCAACAACAACAACAAATATGATGGATTTGTGTTTACTTTGTCTTGCATTTGTGAAATGTGTAGACAGGCATGGGCATGATCATTATATCAACGTATACTAACGGTAAAACTGATATAAGCAAATGCTGCAAAGCGCGTTATTGTGACGTTGCTTTTTTTCAGTATTGCTATCAATTCATGAGTGTGTATGCGTTTTACAACTGACAGATGTGAAAATGAAAAGTCAGTCTTCTGTATAATGAAAACAGACTCAAACATAAATTAAACGTAGCCTTCTTCAAATGTCAGTCTGCTCACTGAGCAGTATAATGGAAGTGAGCAATATAATGGAAGTGAGCAGCATGATGAAAAAGAGCAGTATAGTGGAAGTGAGCAGTATGACTGAAGTCAGTAGTATGAACGAAGAGAATGATACACTGGAAAAGCCGTTTGATCAATTTGCCTTGTTCACGTTCAATATCTGTTGTTCTGTCGTGCTTGTTTTTGGAACATTCGGAAATTCCATGATAATTCTAATTATGAGTCGTCTTCCTGGATCCACGTCTAGTGTTTTCTTCCAAGTTCTGGCCTGGTCTGACCAGCTGCTGTTGATAGTAGGTCCCTTTGAAATACTGCGCTCGGCAATATTTAATGTAGAACAGTTTGTGTACCTTGGTTCTTGGCAATGCAAGGTTGTCAATTTGATACAGTACACAGTGGCACCTATATCTGCATGTATGCTTGTGGCACTCACAACCCTAAGAGCAGCTTCAGTTCTGTGGCCACTTCATGTCAATAGTATGTGGACACAAGGAAAGTCTCGAACTGCAGCGGGGATATTGGTACTGGTCATCCTTCTGATTAATTGTCACCTTCTGTATGGATTTGATATGGAAGACACAGACTGTGAACTTGCCGCGTATGTCTCAGAAATGTACAGTGTGTTTGACGACCTGGTGTGGCCTTGGATAGATTTCGTTCAATGTTCCTTCTTACCTTTTATGTTGCTGGTACTCAGCAACTGTGTTCTACTGTACAAACTGATCAGATCTGTGAGAACAGACACACGTATTTCTGTACAGCAAGACACTCAGCGTTCCAGACAACAGAAAGTGTCTTCGATGACTGTAACCTTGATCGTCGCAAGTGCTTCTTTCCTCCTCCTAACCATGCCATTATCACTTTTCTTGATCTCATATTCATATATTGATACGGATGACCCAGTGGTACACGG
>CM065729.1:8022668-8047668 GCA_033310375.1 Conus canariensis
GCAGGATTCTGAGGTTCTGAGAACAGTCTGATATAGTAATTTAGGGACATTTTCAGCCTGCGGTTGGACAGTGAGGGTTCACCTGCCTCTGCGTACAGGCTGTACACAGGGGTGGTGCGGAATGCTCCAAGACAGAGACGAAGCCCTTGATGGTGGATAGGGTCCAAGAGTTTCAGATAAGAGGGTCTTGCAGAGCCGTACACAGCACAACCATAGTCCAGTTTGGAGCGGACCAGGGCTCTGTAGAGATACAGCAAAGTTTTCTTATCAGCGCCCCAGTCAGTGTGTGCTACGACCCGCAGAATATTCAGAGCTTTCTGGCAAGAGGTTTTGAGATTTTTAATGTGGCTGAGAAAGTTGAGTTTTTGATCAAAAATAACTCCAAGGAATTTGGCTTCTTTTACAGCTGGAATGGTGGACTTGTCCAGACGAATTTCAGGATCAGCAAAAAATTGACGAAAATTGTGAAAATGGATTGACTGAGTTTTGGTACGTGAGAAGGTAAACCCGTTTTCCTCGGCCCACTGCTGGATCTTGTTGACACAAAGTTGGAGTCGACGCTGTACGCTGGGGTAAGAAGCTCCCACTGCGTACAGCGCAAAGTCGTCAACGAACAGAGAGGACTCAGAGCCCTGGCTTACCGATTTCACAATGTCGTTGATTTTAATGCTGAAAAGAGCAGGAGAAAGGATGCTCCCTTGAGGGACACCCAACTCCTGCCCATGGATGTCAGAGAGTGTGGTGCCAACACGCACCTGGAACTGTCGATCAGCCAAAAAGTTCTGTATGAACAGAGGCAGGTGACCACGAAAACCAAGTCTGTGCAGGTCCAGAAGAATTCCTGATTTCCATGTGGTATCATATGCTTTTTCGAGGTCGAAAAAGATAGCGACCACATGCTGTTTATTGACAAAGGCATTGCGGATGGTGGTTTCCAGACGGATTAGATGGTCAACTGTCGAGTGGTATTTCCGGAAACCGCACTGTTCACTGGCCAAAAGGCCATCGGTTTCCAGCTTCCACATCAGACGGGAGTTGACCATCTTTTCCATCAACTTACAGAGGCAGCTAGTCAGAGCTATCGGACGATAGTTGGAAGGGTTGGTAAGGTCCTTTCCAGGCTTTGGAATTGGAATGATCAGGGCTTTCCGCCAGGAGGGCGGAAAGTACCCTGTGGTCCAGATATGGTTGTATACTTTAAGAAGAGTCTGGAGACAGCTTTCTGGAAAATGCTTCAAAACCTGATAATGAATATCATCCAGACCAGGGGAAGAATCAGTGCAGGTTTGTAAAGCTGTTTTCAGTTCACTGATTGAAAAAGGGAGATTGTAGGCTTCAGAGTTGTCTGATGTGAAATTGTATAAAGATTTCTCTCTGAGTTGTTTGTTTTTTAAAAAGGCTGCAGATTTATTTGAAGATGAGGAGTTCTGTTGGATGGTGGAGGCCAACAGATTGGCAACAGCTTCTTTGTCAGTGATCAGAGCATCGGCAAGTTTCAAGTGATGAATGGAGGGGTTGGTGTTTTTCCCTTTGATTTTTCTGATGATGTTCCAGACTTTTTTCTTTGAAGTTTTTGATGTCAGCCCGGAGCAAAAGTTTCTCCAAGACTGATGTTTACTGATTTTGAAAGTGTGTCTCGATTTGGCGCGGAGTTTCTGATGGGCTCGAGCGTTGGAACCTGAAGGTCGTTGGTATACCCGACGCTGAGCCCGTTTGCGAACTTTTGAAATTTGTTGGCAGTCTAAATTAAACCAGGGTGTTTTGGGCATTTGGAGTTTATTGGAAGACATTGGAATACAGGTTTTAGCACACTTTATCACAGTGTTAGTCAGAGATTCAGCTGGGTCTGGACTCTGAAGAAAATCAGTGTCCTGGAATTCTTTCAAAATATTGGTGGCAAAAAGATTCCAGTTGGCCTTCTTATAATTAAGATGTTGTGAGACACAGATGTTTTCAGTTAATAAGGGTTTTAAAAGAACAGGGAAATGGTCACTTCCGTGCAGATCGTCATGGACAGACCACTCATAGTCCAGGACCAGCGAGGGGTCACAAATCGACAAACCTAAGCACGAAAGTGAACCTGTGGAAGAGTGGAGGTAAGTTGGAGCTCCATCGTTCAGACAACACAAATCAAAGTCTGAAAGGACATCCTCAAGAAGCAGACCTCTGGATGACGAACTGACACTACCCCAAAGAGGATTGTGACCATTAAAGTCACCCAACAGCAAAAAAGGTCGAGGAAGTTCTTCGATCAGACTGACAAGGTCCTGACGACAAACCGGGACAGAAGGTGGCAGATACAGTGAGCAGATTGTAACAGTCTTGTGGAGAGTGACTCTCGCAGCTACAGCCTGAAGGGAGGTAGTCAGAGCGACAGGACTAAACAGCAAAGTTTTGTGTAAAAGAAGGGCAACACCGCCTGACAGTCCCAATGTGGATGGTTGTGCAGGTTTAGAAAGAATATTAAAGCCAGAAAGAGTGAAGGTCTTCTGGCTTTGAATTTTAGTTTCCTGAAGAGCCACGACGGAAGGTTTTACAGTTTGACACAGAAGTTGCAGCTCCTCAAAATTTGAATTTAGGCCACGGATATTCCAATGGATTAGTTTACTACTATCCATGGTGCAGAGGATGAACAGGAGAGAAGTCAGGTCATCTCCTCGTCATCGTCTGCGTTCAGTGGAGCAAATTTATTGCTTAGTTTCACTGGACTGTTTGGGTCTTCAGACCTGCTGGCAGACTTGCCCACAGGTGAAGAAGGTCTGGATTTTGGAGATGGTGGAGGTTTCTTCCTCATCTCCACCATCTCCACACTTGGTTGAACTCCCTTGCCCGCACGGGCACTGCTCGAGGAAGTTCGAGGCGGGAGGCCTGGCTTTTTCATCTGCCCAGCAGCAGATGGAGTAGACTGCTGGGCAGTCTGAGGGGTGGCGGATTTTTTGCCTCCACCAGGGGCACCCACTTTGGGTTGGGAGGCGGTGGACTTGCTTCCACCAAAGCTTAACGGTCTTTCTTGCAATGTCTTGGTGAAAGTAAAATTGTCAGTCTGGCAGCAGACTGAACGGGTGGAAACTTTCTTTGTAACGGAAGCATAAGAAGACACTGTTGACGTCTGACTGCCAACAACCTGTTTGCGGGCCTCAAAAAACGAAATTTTCTTTTCAGTCTTCACTCTTTGGATGGTGGACTCCTGAACCCAAACAGGGCAGTTGCGTGAAGAGGAGGGGTGGTCGCCACCGCAGTTCGCACAATGAGCCGGGTCTTTACACGGCCCATCATGGGTTGCCTTGCAACAAACACCACACACCTCCTGCCCAGAACAGCGGTCTCTGACATGTCCAAACTTCTGGCATTTGAAACACCTCAACGGGGATGGGACATACAGTTGGACACGTACATTTAAGTATCCGACTTTAATGACCGGAGGCAGCACAGGGTTGCAGAATGTCAGAAAGAGGGTGTTGGTGGGCACTCTTTCTGCACCTTTTTTGACTGTCACCCTATGTACCTCTGTCACACCTTGGGACGCAAGTTCTGTCTTGATCTCCGCTTCCGAGACACCTTTCAAATCCGGGCACCGAATAACCCCTTTGGTCGAATTTAACTGCTTATGGGGGGTCACCCGGATCTCTCTGTCCACAAGTTTTGTTGCCCTCAGCAGCTGCTCCGATTGCCTCTTTGATCTGCACTGGACGAGGAAAGTGCCATTCCGTAGCCTTTTCACTGACTGAGGGTCACCTGCTAGACCCTGAAAGCCCTTCTGAATAGCAAAAGGACTCAGAGCAGAAATAGGCTTTTCCTGCTCTGTCCCTTCAACCACAAGCCAGGAAGCCCAAAAACCTGTCCTCTGTCTCGTCTCCATATCCGAGTCACTGTCGGAATCGTTATGACCAGAAATGGGGTCCACTGCCTTCCTCTTTTTTACGGGGGGTGTGATTTTGGATAAAGCCATGATTTATGTTTAGAAATTTCGTCTCTCCCTTACCCACCCACCATGGAGTCCAACTAAGGGGCCAGGGCCAAGAACTCATTGTCTTGACCCTTCCAGGCTTCAGGAGAGATATACGACAAACAGAAGCCTACTGACCCTATCCCCCCTGATCATGCCCAACTCCCGGGAACAGAGAGCTGAGCACTGCAGGGGTTACCTTGGCCAGTCGGAGAACTGCCTGTCTTGACCCAGCCCCATGAAGGGGAAGCCGATTGATACACCCGGGCCAGAGTGTACCTCCTGTCTAGGAGAGGTCCGAGCCAAAGTGATGTGTTGAGGGCGTTGGCCCTCTCAATCACCAGGATCTCATCCCCCTCCGTCACAGGTCGCACCGCACGGCGAACGCGGCGGATCTTAAGAAGACCACAGAGAGAAAAAGAGTGTGCAAAAGAAGGCTTGAAAGGGAGACGAAGAAAGAAAAGAACCGTTAAGAAAGGCAGAAGACAGAATAGGAAAAAGGTGGGTTACTATTTGTCTGGGCCCTCACTCCTAACCTTTCTGACATGGGAGACCCTACCAGGGGCATCAATTCCTACCACGTAATGCTTGGCCAGTCAGCAGCTTGGCTATACAGGCCTAGAAGCATTGACAACAACTAACCATCTAGTCGAGTATTGATGCCCCCGTCAGCAAAGCCTAAAAGATCACTGGACCACGCAAGCCCTCCGACCACGGCAAGGTTGCAACCCCCGGAGGGAAGTTATGGAGAGAAAACAAGAGTAGGCTAAGAATTTATCTGTTGTTAAAGCAAAGAATTTACAAAGATATAGTTTTTTCAAGGTGGAGGTGGGGGTGGGGGTAGGTAACGGGAATGTAAACGATAGTCAGAAGCATAGGGAGTCCACAACAAACAGAAACACAGAAAAACAGAACCATTGACATTGATTTCTCTGAGGCCCCTATCGCCATTTAATTTGAGCTCATCGGTGGGACCGGCAGATTGTATTGGTCCTCTGTTGGCCTCAAAAGGAGACATATCACCGCATGTGTGTTCTCCAAGGGTTTAAACGCAGAACCCAAGGCATCTCAAAGCAGCCAATGAAAGGTAGAAACGTGGACTAGAAGAAAGCACTGTTATAAATGAATTTGCACTTAAAGGTAAAATCATTGCGTTAACAGTAATAAATACAGGCTCTGAGCCTTTGCTTGAAGATCAATTTGATTATATAAGTGTGATGAGAGTTGGGAGTGGGTAGGTGGGTTTTCTAGGGGGAGGACTTGGAATATTTTCTCTATGAGAATTGTTAAAATGTCACCTCCACCCTCTCTCTTACTAGTGGTGGAAGGAGCGACTTTTCAGTACTAGTCATCAAAAAAGTTCATATTTGTTCCTGGGAATGTTAAAATACTCAATAGTGGCACTGGGATCAGTTTTCTTAGGCTTGTACTCTTAAAAGTACTTGTAGCTCTGAGAGACAGAATTAGAGAGAAGTTCAAACATTCAATATTGGATGAACAGCAAAGACTTGACACAAGTTAAGTGCACTTCCACACATTAACTTTACTTGCTTACACACTTGAAAGTAGTTAAAGTTTGTTTACAATAGATATTTCAGTGCTACTTTAATTGCGTGCTCCTTTACACATCAACTTCACTTGCTTACACCCAGAAAAATAGTTAAAGTTAGTAACAATAGACATGTTCTCACTGTTTCATCATGAAGTGAAGGAAAGCTCTGAATGAGTTGAATTGAAGTCCATTTGGAATATTATGAGTCAACTGAAGTCGGAGAGGATAGTTGATCTCTCTTGTGTCTGGTGACTGATCCTGCTGTGTAGACCTGTTGCTGTAGTGCTGGGCTGTGGTGTGTCTGCACACCCTATCTTGCCCAGAGTATGTAGCGTGGCCACAATATGTAGCATACCTACGGTTACCAGGGTCCCAGTTCTGTGATAAAGAGAACCTGGTCTGCAGTTAAGTACCTGAGAGTCTGGCTTGTCGAGTTCACACATTTGCCCTCTACCTTTCAGAAGAGATGTGAGAACTCAGCCAACAAAGGATTTGATGAGTATAATGGTTTTGCTATGATCATCAATCTCTACTTTTGTTTAGAGGTTGAGTGGAGTTTACAAAAGGGTAGGAGACAGTAAATACAATGCTAAATAATTTCAGTCAAATAACTCTTCAATGTTTCTTATGAGTTAAATTACATTAACTTGGACAACACTTAGCCCACGTACACATGTGGTGTAGACTTAAAGTCATACACTACAAAGCATTCTGACAATCACCAGTATTCATAAATCAACTTAGCAGTTTTCGCATAGTACAGGCATACTGTTTTTCTGATCAAAGTTTATCATCCAGTTACCATCTTAACATACAGAATTGCATACTGGCAAAAGTCAAATGGTATACAAAGAACAGCGGTCAGTTAATTAACAAAGAATTTTAACCACAAGGTGATACCTTTTACCACATGGTGACAAGCAGACTACTACAACAGAATACTCATTCATCATTTTGATAAATGTCACCAAGTATTGGCACAAAGTTACCCTGCTAAACCACATGGCATACATATATCAATGCATAGATTCAAAATGAAAGACATAGCTTCAACTTAAATTTCTGGGAGAATAAGTGACTCAGACCATGTTGGAGTGGAAGAGATAACAGTGCCTCCTCTCTGGTTTTCCTCTGGCATCTGTCTTGTTACTTAGTTCTGATCTACAGCTGGTCTTGAGGAATCAGTGAAGATGCGACATTATGTGTCTTCTATTTGTATGCTAGACTGTCAAATCAGGTTTCTGATCTGACTGACAGGATGTCAATCAAGATATTGAAAGGGAGAGGGGGGAGCAGTCTGTTCCTCCCACTACTCAATATGGATTGGACTAATTGAGAGCGTTTGAACTAGACCTGTGCCTTGGCATCTAGATCAATGTATGATAATTCACAAGGCATGGCAGAACGCATGCAAAGTACACAGCTGCCAATTCTGTTTTTCTTCTTTCCAGTTCTCTTGCTGTAGCCTCAGCCTCTTGAACATATTTCCTGAGTTCATCACCTGTATGGCCAAGTTTCTTTCCCATCTTCACGTATTCCATTTTACACTGAAACAATACTTTCCAGTGTTCAACTACAGAGACAGGCAGCAGTCTTTTGCTTGACTCTCCTAGCTCTGCAGAGCCCTATGCCTAATTGCTCTTGGAGACACAAGTGACACTTTTCTCCACTTTCCTGGACCTGTGCACAAAAACACGGCTGAAGACTTTCTTGACGCTGAACGTTTTGATCTAAGTTTCGCTTATTTCTCAGACGACAGCCGATGCAGTACGTGACGGTGTTTGTCGACGTAGATCCGAACTGGCGTCTTCAAAAACGCAGTTCGTTTAGTACAGACTAGTGAGTAATGTCGCTGGAATAAACACCAATGTTGCTTCATCCCAGCGTAGCCCCCAAATGTTACACGCTAGACCGCTGACTTCCTCTGTACAAGGTGAGTGAACATTACAGGTAAGTGCAGTAGCTTGTAAGAGTTCGTTGTAGATCCTGTGGTAGGTGTTCAGCTTGCACACGACAAAACACACCAAACGGTATTAAAACGAAGAGGATCCTTTTATTTACAAACGTTGAAGAAAGTAGGAACAACAAACAGCAATCACATGGCCAGGTTCTTAAAGTCGTACATGAACTCAATCCTACATGCAGCAGCCAATATTCTACTAATGGTAGCCTCTCATCGACTAGGAAGACTTGAACACGTGCTCGATAGTGACAAGACCTCTTCAGCTACTCTCATTTCTCTCTCCTCCCAGTCGCTTGACTTGAAGTTGAAGAGTGAGATTAATGTCCTGTTGGCATGAGGTCCTTAAAGACAAGGTACACTGCCTCCCAGTCGCGCAGCTCCCATCCTTTTATATTCTTTTCTAGAATGTTCTGCATATCGGTAAGCTCAACCAATGGAATCGAACAATTATGCATACGTTCACTTTCCAAATGTTTTAATTGAATCAACAACAGCACTACACTGACCGAAAACACATATCTAAAAGCAAAAGAAGGCTAACACTTCGTCATTATTGCTATGGCGTCTTTCGCGAAAGTTCCTCCTCTCTTGTCTCCCTTTTGAATTCTAACACCTTTAAATAGGTCAATGGCCTGAACTCTCTCTCTCTCTCTCTCTCTCTCTCTCTCTCTCTCTCTCTCTCCTATCATGTGCTGTGAATTCATCCTAAATGTGTGTGTGTGTGTGTGTGTGTGTGTGTGTGTGTGTGTGTGTGTGTGCTGTGTGTGTGTGTGTGCGTGCGTGCGCTCGCGTGCGTGTATGTGCATGTGTACGCGTGCATACCCTCGCATGCCTGTGGATGACCACAAATTTTGTTCAAGGACGGTCCGTTTGTGTCTAATAATCCCTTTCCTCCCCCCCCCCCCCCTCCCCCCCCCACCCTTTCCATCAAATTCAAGTCCAACGCACTCTGGTCAATATCTTTTGTCGTTTTGGACATTGTGAGAGTCTTCAAGGGAGGGAAATCGATCTGAATTTACTGGGGGGAGGGGGGGGGGCGGTTGGCCCGTTCCCTTTCTGACCCGCCAGGAACTGATTTCAGGCGTGGAGTGATGACGAAACGTGAGAGTGGGTGTCTGATATGTTGTTACCGTACTGCTAGTATCGCCAGCCTCCTGTCTTTCTCTGTATGCCCGTCTGTATTCCTTTGAGACGTTCTTTGTCTCACGCTCGTCTGTTGTTTTCTGTGGCCCGAGCTTATATACAGTCTATAATAAAACAAGAGAATGAGCACGCACACATACACAGATACATAAGCAGTCACATGCTTGCTTACTTGCTTACGCACACACATACACACACACGCGCGCGCGCGCACACACACACACACACACGCATACACACACACGCACCGGCACGCACACACACACACCACACACACACACACACACACACACACACACACACACACACACACACACACAGATTTGTGCATGTGCGCGCGTGCGCCCTCCCCCACATACACCTAAATGTGGTTGACATGAAAAGAACTGTTCAGAGTCACCGGGAGAAGAAAACAATTAAGAACGGAGGTAACTTTTGTACCCAAAGTAAACCTATGACAGAGGGATCATTCTAAACCAAGGATTCTGTTGTTCCCCATACAATAAAAGAAAATGTAACTTTTGCTCCAAAAGTGAACTGGTGACTGCGGCATTCTTCCAAATCAGAGTTTTTCGTGGTGTCTAGCCACCTAAAACACACACACACACACACACACACACACACACACACACACACACACACACACACACACAGAGAGAGAGAGAGAGAGAGACAGAACGACAGACAGACAGACAGACAGACAGACAGACAGACAGAGACAGAGAAGAAGAGAGAACATTTTAAATGTTGCTCATGTTCCATAACCTAACATGTTTATTGTTCACGTTTCAGCTCTCCTATTCCTGATCCATTAATCCTTTTCTTCAACACGTTTTTCGTTCTGTGGTCTTGTTCATTTCCACACAACATATTCACAGTTTAGCAAATGAAGTTCTTGATCAAGACTCAAAACTCATGATTCAAGACTTATTGTCTCTATGCGGAAACCGAGTTTCACGTTCGAGCATGTGCACTGTCAAACAACAAATAAACTGATATAGTAAGATTAGAATAGTATGTACATGAAGTGTGATTAGAAAACAAGACAAAACAAAACAAAACAAAACACGGGCACCGTTCTCCCTTTCCTCCACGCTCTCTATTCCACAGCTGCACATTTTGTCAAAACTGGAGGAACTAAAAGTTACGCCAGACATTTTGAAGACTATGCAGAGAAGCGACGAGACACTGACGACTATACTTTCTACTGCAAAGCAGACTGTCTCTGACATACCAACGGACAAGCCGACGTACATACTGGACTCGGACATCCTCTACAGGCATGTACCTGGACAGCACAACAAACTTCGTGTCATGTGGAATTGTCCTTTTGATGTCATTGGAAAACTTTCTGGAAAGAACTACAAAGTGAAAATGGCAAATGCTGAAAAGGTATTCCATATAAACATGTTGAAAAAAGTATGTTGAGCGTACAAATGTTGCCATTAACGAGTCAATTGAATGGATATGTCCAGTGTCTGGAACAGATGTGGCTATTACAGAAATCATTGGTTCTGATTTTGTACCTGATGTCATAGCAAAGACTGTCAAAACAACAAATGTGGGATTGTTAACATCTACCAGTATAGATGATACTGTACCTCTGCCCACTCTTTCTGTCCAGGGAGAAACTTAATCATGATGTTGTTTTGTGTGATGATTTATCTTTGATTCAGAAAGAACAATTGGAAGGTATTTTGAAGGACTTTCAGGATGTCCTGACTGATACTCCAGGGACAGTGACATCAATTGAACCCCATACTATTCAGTTGAATACAGAAAACCCAGCCCGAGTCAAACCATACCCCCTCCCATTTGCGAAAAAACAGGTTGTCGAAAGAGAGATTCAAGTTATGCTCGAGTTGAAGGTTATAGAACCGTCTTCGTCACCATACAGCTCACCAGTTGTATTGGTGGACAAACCTGATGGCTCGGAGCGGTTTTGCATCGATTACGGGAAGCTAAACAAAATCACTGTGTTTGATGCAGAACCTATCCCGGACATTGAGGAACTTCTTTGTCAACTGTCAGAAGGAAAATATTTTGTCAAAATAGACTTGACTAAAGGGTATTGGCAAATCCCGATGGCTGAAGCAGACAAGGAAAAAACGGCTTTTCAGACACCTTTTGGACTGTTTCAATGGACGAAAATGCCATTTGGATTACAAAACGCCCCAGCTTCTTTTGCCAGAATGATGCGGCACTAAAACTTCATGAGTGTGGAGCAGTAAGTTTTTTTGATGACATTTTTGCTTGTAGCAAAGTCATGGAATGATCTTCTGGATAACTTGAGAGCTGTTTTTTGTAAACTCCGGAATTTTGGTCTGACGGCTAGACCATCCAAAATTCGTGCTAGATTCCAGACTCTTGAGTTTTGGGGTCATGTCATTTCTTTTGGGAAAATGACACCAGGGGAAAAGAAAGTAGAAAAGATCTTGGCCTTGAAGAGACCCAGTACAAAGAAACAGATAAGATCACTCCTTGGATTGTTGCCCTATTACAGAAGATATGTACCGCACTTTGCGTCCTTGACAGCCCATTTGACTGACTTAACGAAAGGAACAAAAAACAAAAGTATCGTCTGGTCAGATGACTGCCAGAAAGCTCTGGAATGTGTTCAAAACACCCTCAATTCATTCCCTGTACAGCTTTTGCCCTCTCTTTCAGAGGATTTTGTTTTGAGAACTGATGCCAGCTCCAAAGGCATGGAAGCTGTACTTTTGCAAGAAAAGAATGGATTGTTACACCCTGTGCAATAGGCAAGTAAAAAGTTCTCTAACACATAAGTCAAATACTCAACAACTGAGAGGGAGTGTCTTGCCATCGTTTGGGCTTGTGAGAAATTTGCCAGATTTTTTACTGGAAGACAGTTTCGGTTACAAACCGACCACAGGCCATTGACGTTTTTGCAGTCGTCCAAGACCAAAAATAGCAGGCTGTTAAGATGGGCTTTGGTATTGCAGGAGTTCAAGTTTGACATTGAGCCATTACCTGGAACTCAGAATGTCATGGCAGATTTTCTGTCCCGTGCGTGAGTGCACAGTATCCTTCGTGCTGCTGTAACTGCATAAAAAAGGAAAGACTGTTTCTGCTGTTTGTTTTCATTGTGGACAGACTTTATTGACATTTTGGCAGTGTTATGTGTGCTACTGTCAATCTGAATTAATAAGTAGTTGTGATTGATCTTTTTCCCAAAGTGCATATGTATTGGCATTGGTGTCTCATAGTAGGATACTACTTTGTGAATGTGTGCCGAATACTTCATTTGATGTGTTACAAGTGTTTGTTTGTTTTTCACGTTGGTCCATTGTGAAGAATGAAAAAAAGTGTCTAACTTTCCAGTGGACTGCGATATTGTATATTCTTGCTTGAAGAAAGACTTCATTTGGCAAATTTTTCTCATCAAGTGAGTCATGAGGAAATTCTTATTTTGTGAGGATTTAGGGACATATGTTTATGTGAGAACAGGCAAGAAAAAAAAAAACTGTATTTACATTTTGGTATTTATAAACATAATTGGCATTTGGAATTATCAGTATCATTATATGTTCTTCGTGTCTGTGTGACTTGTGATTTGTGGTGATGGAGTATGAATTCGTTTTTTACAACAAAAAAAGAAGAAAAAAAAAGTTTTTGTTTGGGTTTTTTTTTCAAACTAAGATTTTGGAATGTGATTTTGGATCTTTATGATGGTTCATAAAGATTAGTTCTATGCATTGATGGAAACTCTTGTGTGATGAAAAATTGGTGAATGATGGTTGAAGTTGTACATTAACTAGATATGTATGTGTATTTCAAAAAAAAAAAATTCTTAGCGAAAAGTTTTTTTTCACCCCGGGATGAAGGGTGTCATGTGACGTAGCCTCACATGGCGACATGTGACGTTCCGTCGCGTACGCCCTTATTTGATATAAAGCATTTCCCAAGGTAGGGAAAAGGAAAGGTAAAAGAAAGGACAATTTACGTGGCCTGACCAGTGTGATCGGTGTCGCTGGTGGCTATGAAAACCGCTCGCTAAAGTAGACGTAGGGTGATTATTGGTTGAATCGCTCAGGAAAATGGACGGACGTTGTCCATTGGTCAAGTAACCAAGGGCTGGTAATGCGTAGAGTTAGATGAGTACTCACTGAATATGTACTCAGGAAGAGCGCAGGAAGGAAAAATAAGGTATAGGAAGGAGATGGCTGGGGACACTGACCAGACAGGTTGTTTGGAACTGCAGAACGAGATTCACCTGTAATCTTCCATTACAAGGTGAAGTATGGACAGATGGGGAGAGAAAAGAGAGAGAGTTAAGAAAAGGGAAAAGGGAAAAGAATTTATTATTCAGATTTTGAAATAGATTACTTACACGGACTTCATTCGTGTTTCAGCCCTTCCCGATGCTGTGGCAGCACCAGTAACGGGATAGGCGGACTGTGGCAGCCCGCACAACAAGTATTTGGGTCAGTGCTGTGGCAGCACCTAATTGACTCCAGAGTTGGAGAACCTAGTTGAAGAGGACAACGACTGCGGCAGTCGTGAGAGAACTTTGAAAGCATTTGTCATGTTGACCCACTATGATTTTGATTGTCCCCCTGGGTCGGAACTCAGATATTGTTCCTGTATTTTAAGCCATCTTTGATTCTTCTTTGGAAAGTGTATAAATTGTTTCTCCATTGAGGAGGAGAAACCGGTAAAAGATGTACTTGTAAATTACTATGTATAATGAGATGAAATTTGGTCCCAGATAGTGGATCTGTGGAAAGATTGTACTTCCACTGGAGAGGAGGAACGGAAGACAATTTTTTGAAAACAAACCTGTTGTATATGCTGAAAAAGTTGATTATCGTTTAGTAAATTATTCCCCGGAGAGGAGGGGAGAAGAAGAGATATTGTAGTGCTCCTTCTGGTTGTTTGGAGCGACTGCGTGTGCACGGAGTGAATGCTGAGCTGAGTGCGTGCATGCATTTGTGCTCAGTGTGACTCGCTCTCTCTCTCTCTCTCTCTCTCTCTCTCTCTCTCTCTCTCTCTCTCTCTCTCTCTCTCTCTCTCTCACCCCCACCCGCTAGTGGAAGTCTCTCTCTCTCTCTCTCTCTCTCTCTCTCTCTCTCTCTCTGTGTCTCTGTGTGTGTGTGTGTCTCTCTCTCTCTCTCTCTCTCCTCTCTCTCTCTCTCTCTCTGAATGGATGTGAGTAAGTGTGTGAGTGCATGTTGCTGATGTACTGACGACTGAAAGAAAATCGACAAATCACCCTGCTTCAACTGGCATGCCCTCTCTTTGAAATTACTCCAACAAAGCCACTCCCCCTCTCTCCTGCCTACACCCTGTCCATCCCCCTTCCCGTTCCCCATCCATCTTTCCACTCCATCTCCCCCCCCCCCCCTCTCCAACCTCCTCCCCACCCCTATGCCCTCCCACTACACGCTCAGTTGTTATTCATACCCCATCACCATGTATCACGAAGACGTTGCTTTCAAACCGCTTAGTCCGACTCCCGCAAACACAGCCACATACAGGCTGGCCCTTCCGCGGTCTCAGCACTGGCAGCCCACAGGGAGCTATGCACACCACACCTTTCTGAAGCAACACGAAGGACGAGACACCGCACTGCTAGCTGAGTCACTTCAGTAGTCGGGATAGAAAAATTTACTGTTCCGCTGAACGAAATAGACAAATACGTTACAAGACAAAACATGACACGTTTCAACCTCTTTGGTCTTCTTCAGACAAGATAAACAACATTCATGACAATGGAAACGAAGAACGAGCAATAATAATAATTATTATTATCATTATCATCATTATTATCATTATTGTTATTATCATCATCATCATCATTATCATTATTACCATTATTATCACCATCATAATCGCCACCAACACTGATGCCACTACAACCATGCTGTTCAACAATCCTCTAACCCCCCCCCCCCCCCCCTCCTCCTTTCTCCCCTTCTGATTGTATAACCACTGTTAATACTACAACTACTATCATCAAATTGTTACTAAAAGTGGTAATCTTTTCTTCATGATGTTAAAATATCATCATCATCATCATCATCATTATTATTATTGTTATTAACATCATCATCATCATCATCATTATTATTATTATTGTTATTAACATCATAATTATCATCATCATCATTACAATTATTATTATTATTATTACTGTTTTTATCATCAATATTACCATCACTATTATTATTATTATTGTTATTGTCATCATTACTATTATTACTGTCGTTGTTATTGTTGTTTTCATCATCATTATTATTTTAACTCGCATTGTTGCCTTCCCAGCAGCCTCGTTTTCATTCAACATCCCTTTTGCGCTCAATTTGAGGAAACAAGTGATTGCTCGTTCTTCGTTTTCGTTGTCCTGAATGTTGTTTAACTTGCCTGCAGAAGAACAAAGAGGTGAAAACGCGTCGTCTTCCGTCTTGTAATGTGTTTGTCTCTTTCGTTCGGCGGAACGGTAATTTTTCTTTGATGTCTGTTTCCATTTCCGCCTGCTGTCATCTCACTTTGAAGCCTACTTCAGTAGTGTCCCTTGGTCCGTGACGCGATCCACCCCACCCGTCAGACTCCATCTACCGAGCGTTCTCCTGACGACCATCGAATTTTCACATGTAGCTGTGCGGTCCAAGGGAAACAAACCTGCTATCTACAGAAAGCTGAGGGTTTCCTCTGTTGGGTGGTACTCTCCCTTAGTGTATATCTCGCGTTTAATTCTACTTTTTCGCTCATATTATGGGATAGCTAGAGATAACGCTAGAGATCACTCTTTGTCTTTTTTTTTTTTTTTTTTTTTTTTTTTCATTTTTTCTTCAAATATGTGACAGCAGCACTCTGTTCGAAGTTTGGACCATGCACACAGCTGTGTGTGTGAAAGATACATTGTTTTTATGTGTTTACTACACATTGTCTTTACTACAGATATGATCATAATTATTGATTTTCATCCATACCTACGTGGAGAAAAAGGTTTTGCTGATAGCTGTTTTCCTACACTTTTCAAACCAGTAGTGAGTGAAGTGTGTACTGAGCACAGGATTGTAGGTTGTAGTTTTTTTTCTAAAAGAATATGAACTGAAGTTTTCAAAAACTTCTAATTATTGTTGTATTCGGTTTGGTTCTGTCTGCATATTTTTTTTTGTAAAAATACCCAAAATAGTGCGTCTCAGCGTGTCGCGACTGTGGCAGAAACCTGCGTCTGCAATGAGTGAACGGCTTAGTCGTGGGGTCAGCTTGCATGACTGTTTCACTCTAGAAGGCGCAAACCACAGCGCCCTTGAAAAAGCAATGGTTTGACTTTCCGGACACTGATGATCCTGAAAGCAGTTCATCATGAAGATGTGGAGAGGAGCTTTCAACGAAGATGCCTCCAGAACAGGGCATGGCGGACCACACAGCTCTAATCTGAGACTTAAACACGTCATTCCTGATGGCGGAGAGGGTGCCATGGAGTTCCAGTTTGGTCTGACAGTGTATGAAAGGACTTTACCAATACTCTCTCTTGTTCTCTTCTCTCTCTCTCTCTCCTCTCTCTCTCTCTCTCTCTCTCTCTCTCTCTCTCTCTCTCTCCCCACATTAGGTCACAGACTCTCAATTAAATCCTCAAGGACTCTACCCAAACTTCATGTCCCTGTTCCTAGAATTGACTTATTCAAATCCAGTTTAACATATTCAGGTTCTTGTCAATGGAACTCGCTCCCTGAATCAACCAAACAACACCAATGCATATCAACCTTCAAACACCATTATTTCAACCATCGTGTGTGCCAGTATTTGCATACTCCGCCATAAATCCACCACCAACCACCACCACCCTCTTTGCCTTATGTATGAACCTGTCTATTTAGGAAGTGTTTTGCATTTGAAATGCACACTCTTGCACATAAGCGCATTCAAGTACACGCTTTCTTTGTCTCACCTCCTTAACATGATTTTGCTCATATGTGATATGTATTGTTTCATTATTTTTTGTCAGCTCTTTCCTGTGTTATATTGCACATATTATTAATGTGTTTGTCTTTAACATGATCTTTTCTATGAGTGGTTTCCGTTTTATTTATTCATTGATTCTCTCCAGTTCTGTCTCTCTCTCTGTCTCTCCTGTCTCTCTCTCTCTCTCTCTCCTCTCTCTCTCTCTCTCTCTCTCTCTCTCTCTCTCTCTCCCCCAAATTCCATGTCACTTTACTAAATACCTTCTACGCATTTTCATGCCTTATGAAAAATGATTGTATGTTGTGCCCTTTCTCTCTCTCTCTCTCTCTCTCTCTCTCTCTCTCTCTCTCTCTCTCTCTCTCTCTTGTGTGTGTGTGTGTGTGTGTGGTGCGTGCGTGCGTGTTCCGAATTCTGTACATACTTTCTCATATTCAACAATACTTTGCATTTCTGAAAAATAAAGGCAGCCTTATGCAAAACTGGGAAATATTTATATTCAACATTGGACTGTTTAGAAATTTAAAAAAAAAAAAAAAAAAATGCACATTGATCAACGTGCAGATAAATCAATGGCACTAACAGTCACTATACAGTATCAGCCATGTTTTGAGTAGTTAAGATTTTTGTTTCGCAAGGTTTAACAGCGATTTTTTTTTCTCTTTATAGGAATCAAAATTTGAAAACACACACACACACACACACACACACACACACACAGAGCAGGCCAGTCATCTTGAAGAGCGACTTACGTCGTTTAGCACGAATTTAATACCTATAAGTTACAGCTGTTTAAATAATTCATCATCAACAGCAAGCTATGTATTTTAAAACGATGCTAATGCCCCTAATATACCTCTGTTTGAAGAATATGGGACATTCATCTTAAACCGGTTGCATAAGACGTGTTTGTGAAATCCCTTCAACAGTGAACTTATACTCTGCCTTATACCACAACTGATCAACTGAAACGATCAACAATAGTCAACGGAAGAAATTCATACCTGCTCGATGACGGCTTGAGAAGATTCGGCACTTAAAACTTCCATCTTCAAAACTGAATTAGTACACCTGACCAGTAACAGCTGCTTCTGGGGGATACGGAGGAACCAGTATATGTTATTACTGTTTACATATTCTTTATGACTGCAAAGAGAATTTGTCACTCCCAGCTTGTCACTCCCATACAACAATCCGATGATGTCCCCTGTCTTCGCTGCAATTCTCTCCCCTTCTGGGACGAGAAAATGTAGGGGCGTGCCAGGTCAGAAGTAATACTGATCTCGTTTTGACCAATCAGCTGGTATCTGTCAACAAAGAAATTCTCGTTATGGTAGAGGAAGTAAATATTCTTTCTTTGTGAGATCTGCTTAATAATACACGCAAATTTACGTAGTACTGGCTATTTTTGTTGTTTGTTGTTTGTTTTTTTTTAAAATCTATTTCTTTTAGTTTCATGTAGTCAAGCAGTTGATGAGAAAATGGGAGAGAGGCAGAGGATAGGCAGTGAAAGGAACTGCAATCCTGCCGTGACTGTCGCCGTTATGGGTGACGAATTCATGTACACTATAAGAGAGCCAAAGGGACGAAGCTGAAGCCCGAGCAGTGATCCGGGTTTTGTCATGTGCACATCTTAGAGCTGCGGCGTTCCAAATATCTGTCAGCATCTCCGTCAGATCTTAAATCGACGTGCATTTTATTGTACTCCCAGTTCTTATAGAACAGGGAGTACTTTAGAATGGGAACGAAGAAATGCTGTCTGTCTGTCTGTCTGTCTGTCCGTCCGTCCGTGGTCAAAATGTGTTCCGCTCGCTCCAGACAAAACTACTGGGCCGATCTTTCTGAAAATTTGTAGGTATGTTCATTATGGGTCACGAATGATGCCCGGTGTTTTATTTTACCGTTATATCCGTTACTAACGGCTATAACGACCCATAACGGTTTTTCTTCTTTATGGAATATCTCAGAAAGTACTTGGCCGATCTTTCTGAAAACGTGTAGGTATGTTCATTATGGGTCACGGATCATGCCCAATGTTTTATTTTACTGTCATATCCGTTACTAACGGCTATAACGGTTTTTCTTCTTTATGGAATATCTCAGAAAGTACTTGGCCGATCTTTCTGAAAATTTGTAGGTATGTTCACTATGGGTCACGGATGATGCGTGATGTTTTCTTTTACCGTTATATCCGTTACTAACGGCTATAACGACCCATTACGGTTTTTCTTCTTTATGGAATATCTCAGAAAGTATTTGGCCGATTTTTCTGAACATTTGTAGATATGTTCATTATGGGTCACAGATAATGGCCGATGTTTACCAGAATAACCGTTACTAAAGGCTATAATGGCCCAAAACGGGTTTTCCTCTTTATGGAATATCTCACGCATATTCAAGATAAACTGGGAGTACGTTTATATGCTTTGCATCTTGTTTGATTCACATTAAGAACCATCCTATTTGGATTTTCCCGCTCTTAATTAGGGTTGCTAAGCGCAGTTTTATTCCTGTCACACAGGTATCTGCTGTTACTGTTCTTATCGTAACTGTTTGAATTGCTGCTGTCTCTTTTGTCATAGGCTGAATCCACCGTGCATCATGAACTAGCATACACTGACATTATAATCATGCATGAACACTGCGTTACTATCTTCAGCGGACTTATATCGCAATGAAATTCAGGGAGGGTGATGGTCGAGGAGTAAGTGGAGGGGGGGGGGGGGTGAAGGGGGAGACAGGAACCACGTTGAAAAAGAGTTGAGTGTAATTTACACTACATGGAAACACACTTTGCTTTTCCCTCGTCCTTCCGACGTCTCCAGAACTGAAGGGCACCGCTTCCACCATGTTCAGCAAAGAACAGCCATTGCTTAACGTAGCCATCAGCAGGGATGTAGAAGTTGCCGCTGTCCCCCAGGTACGTGCATTTGGGAGTCCCTATAAACGACCGAGATATGAGGGCCACGTCGCTAGTGCGTAGGTCTGGCAGATTCGAATCTCCAGCCACTTGAGCCTGAAGTATAAAAAAGAAAAAAGAACAGAGGGAATATGTGCACAAGCGCAAGTGTTTGTGTCTATCATCCGTATACATATATGCTGTTTGTGCATCTGTGTGTGTGTGTGTGTGTGTGTGTGTGTGTGTGTGTGTGTGTGTGTGTGTGTGTGTGTGTACGTGCGTGTGTGTGTGTTTGCGTGTGCGAGCGTGCACGCGCGCGCGCGCGCGCGCGCGCGCGCGTGTGTGTGTGTGTGTGTGTGTTTTTATGCTTGCTTGCGCGCAGTCGCCGCGCGCTGGTGTTTTGTGTGTGTGTGTGTGTGTGTGTGTGTGTGTGTGTGTGTGTGTTGATAAGGCGTACTTCCCATCCTGTATTATTTCATTTTAGCTGCTACAAAAGCACTTCGGACTCGGGCAAAAGCTACATAAACTTAAGATATCAACTTCCGCTCTCTCTCTCTCTCTCCTTCCTGACATCCTCTGGTTCAGTCAAGGTGTTGCTGGGCCTCTCGGCCTTCGGGCCTGGCCACAGTGATCATGGTGTTAAGGTATGTGATTTCTGTGTTTTTGTGCATCTATTTTTATTAGTCTAGACAGAGAAGGTCTTAACTGAAAGTTAGAATTCCTAGGAATGTCTTTTATAATTTGTAGTCAAAATAAATACTTGTGTAAATTCTAAGAGCCTGTTTATGGAAAGAATGTTATATTATATTCTGCCTCGTCCTATCCTCTGTCGGGTATGTTTCTGAACGTGTATGAAGTTTCTCTAACATCTCACACTGTCCTATCAACTTCACGTTAGTTCACTTTCAGTCTCGTATCTCTGAGTGAATGACTCTCTCTCTCTCTCTCTCTCTCTCTCTCTCTCCTCTCTCTCTCTCTCTCTCTCTCTCTCTCTCTCCATGATAACGGTACTTAGAACTCTTAGTCATTAGTCAGCTGCAGTGTTGATTTATTAACATCCCAGAACTACCTGAGTAAGATCCCCAACATCCCCAAACGCTTCTGGATGTGTGATAGTTCTACGACCCTCACAACACAAGTCCGTTCGTGTGATAGTTGGTGGAGATGTGAGTCCACACCTCCTCACCTCAGCTTGCAGCCAAACATGTTCACTCTACTTTTACTCCCTTGGTGTAGGAGCTCTTCAGACCGTATAGTTGTATCAAAGCCTACTATGTATTATAGGTACATCGGCATGGATGACTAATTGTCCATAAACTGGTGGTTTAAAGATAAAGAAAGAAAGAAAGAAAGAAATTCACTCTAGAGTGGTATTGTAGCAAAGTTCACAAGTAGGCATATACTAGTCAGACTTTTCAGTTGCCATCACCGTCGATTTCCTTACCACGCACTAGGCGGCACGCGTGCCAATGTGTGGTGCCGCCGACTCTTTGCACAGCGTTGCGTCCACTACATGGGGAAGGGTCCAGCGGCGTTGTTCGGGTTCAGTGACTGTACATGCGCTCTGCCGATCAGGGCGATTTCAGTCCCTTTGCGCTGTGTAGTAAGCTGCTTCTCCTGGGGATGGACAGGACGCTCGTTATCTGAGTTTGAGTTAAGTTATCTGATTTCCCAGTTTGTCACGGAATCTGTCATGCATCTTCTGCGCACATCATGGTTTGGATGCAAATGAAAAATCACTGCAACAAATGTTTTATTTGAAAACCATAAACCACCGAGGCATGTATAACATTTGTAACGTTTTTACATGACGTCACATATTCATTTTCATTTTTCGTTTGTCATTTTTTTTTTATTCCACACTCTTCAGTTTGTGGTGCGTCACTGTAGGCCTAGTAAAATCTAAGTGTTGGTTCTGTTCTCTCCTGTTTGGCACTTTCCGTAACAGGCCTACATCCTTATTGACAGTGCACTAAATAGCCTGTGTCTGCCACTTTCTCACAATGAGTACAGGTTATTACTTTTTTTCTACTTGCTGTGTGCCTCTAATGAGTGTTCAGTTTGGCATGAATACTTTGCGTTTAATCCTGTGAAAATAAGCTGAACCTGATGTGTACAATCCAAGTGGTTTATTCATGCAGTGATTCATGTAGTTGAGAGACATCTGTTTCAAGCAAAACGAAAACAAAACAAAAAAACACACACAAAAAAAAGTCCCTCTTCTTTGTTACATTTTACTATTCGTTGACTCAGTTTCTCTAAAAATTCCTTCAGGTAACCAAGACATAACTTCAAACATACTTGCAGAGAGCAGCGATAATCCACTTAGGAAAACAATGGCTAGTTTAAACATGTTGCTTCACAAGTTGGTTAGACATTAAGTGTTTTCAAATCGTTCGTATAAATACTATAAGTAAAAGCAGTCATCTACGTGACTCATTGGCTTACAAAACACATTGATGTGTTCGTTTGCTTTGCGTTTTCAATAACGGTTTATTGCTTATTTACTCCGAATACATCTTTATAAATAACATGAATAAATGCCAAGAAAGGAATTCTTTCTGCTCAGTCACGCACGTCACATTTCATCGTTTAAATGACGTCATTATTTCTATTAACAAGAAAACGTCAGCCCTCCTCCCGTCCCAATATGTGGCTAACCCCCTGCTGCCAGACGACCGATTGCTCCGAATTAAATTGAACATCCTGCCCGCAGTTGAAAAAAAAAAATCAGATATTCTTAGTGCCACTTTTCATCGTGTCTCATTTTCATTTTATACTTCGCGGTGTCTGACATTTTCAGCCTATAATAAGGAACGTCATTTGAATGAAAGCACCCAGTTCGTACCTGTGAAGTGTTCCGGTGTAACGATCCATTTTAACTCCCCTCCACTTTTTAACTCTCCGGGAGTTAGAATTAGCACTCCCCGCGAGTTAAAACAAACCACGCCAGAATGACTCCCCCCCCCCCCCCCCCCCCCCCCCCCCCCCCCCCCCGTTTTAGATTAACTCCCCCACCCCACAACATTCAGTTTTATGTGTTAGTCATGATATGAGAAATAAACATTTAATATACCCCCCCTCCCCGCCTCCCTCCCCCTCTCTCTGCCTGTCTGTCTGTCTCCCTCCCCCCCCCCCCCCCCCCCAACAATTTTTTTCAGTCTCTCGCTCATTCTCTCACTCTCCTTGCTTGTCTGTCTGCCTTTTTGCTTGTCTGTCTGTTTGTCTCTCTTAATCTGTCTCCCTCTCTCTTTGCTTGTCTCTCTGTCTGCCTATTTGTTTATCTATCTCAGTGTCTCTGCCTCTAGTGTCTCCCCCCACTCCCCCTCTCTCTGTCTGTCCGTTTTTCTTTCTTTTACTCCCCCCTTCTCTCTCTCTCTCTCTCTCTCTCTCTCTCTCTCTCTCTCTCTCTCTCTCTCCTTCTCTCCCTCTCTCTCTCCTTCTCTCCCCCCCTCTCTCTCTCTCTGCATGCTTCTAGTCAGCTTTGTTTACTATTATTAGTGTTTATCAAAGACAGATTGGATTAAAAGGCTTTTATGTTAGCCTAAGATCTTTATCCTTGTCAAGTAAAATTTTCAAGTGTCAAGTGTCTCTCTGCAGTGTGTGTGTGGGGGGGGGGGGGGGGGAGCAGTCCTGGCCAGAATGACTCCCCCCCCCCCTCCCCCTCTTCTATTTTTTAACTCTCCGGGAGTCAATCTGGATCAACATTTCTTGATCGAAAGTAACTCCCCGGGAGTCAGTTTAGACACGTGCGTATTTTAACTCTACCCCCCCCCCCCCCCCCCCCCCCCCCACGGGAGTTACCCCCACACGGGGAGTTGCTTTCGATCAAGAAATGTTGATCCAGATTGACTCCCGGAGAGTTAAAAAATAGAAGGTGGGGGGAGTCATTCTGGCCTTATGCCAGGACTGCCCCCCTCCCCCCCCCCCCCCCCCCCCCCCACACACACACACTGCAGAGAGACACTTGACACATGACACTTGAAAGCTTTACTTGACAAGGATAAAGATCTTAGGCCAACATAAAAGCCTTTTAATCCAATCTGTCTTTGATGAACACTAATAATAGTAAACAAAGCTGACTAGAAGCATGCAGAGAGAGAGAGAGAGACTGATTTGTTTTAAAATCCCTTCATCGTTGATGCATATTGTGTCCCTCTCGGTACTACGTTCTTTTTTCTTATTTCAGGGCTTACTTATCACTAGTTCTTCGTCTTATTTTGAATGTGCTATGACGTGTTCTGTTTTTACTGAAGGTTTTACTGTTTGCCTTTCTCTTATTCTTTTGTCCAAAGGTCTTCTACCTGAATCTGAATTTCTGCGGTGGTTTTGCCTACCGGCCATTCTCAACAATGTCTTCCACGATCTGGAGCGATGGCAGTTTGGTGGATGTGTTTCAAGTGGTCTGGATACTTGTCCTATTCCTTCGTTTTTTTTTTTTTTTTAGTTCTGCTGACTGGCACACAAGCTATATTCTGATTTCTTCCTGTCCCATCCATGATTTTCTACGACCTAGCTGAGAGCCTTTTGTTTCGTTGACCGCCGCATGAAGTGGGTTTTGGGGATTTTCAAGTGCACTGAAATATGCCTTCACCTGTTCTAGCTTGTGTCTTGCCTGCATTGAAGGAAGGTGGAGCAGGTGTCGCATAGCTTCAACTAGTGTGTCCTTCGTGGTTCCCAGGATCAATCTCATTGCTTCATTTTGCGCTGTGGGGATCAGTTTCATTGCTTCATTTTGCGCTGTGGGGATCAATTTCATTTCTTCATTTTGCGCTGTGGGGATCAATTTCATTGCTTCATTTTGCGCTGTGGGGATCAATTTCATTGCTTCATTTTGCGCTGTGGGGATCAATTTCATTGCTTCATTTTGCGCTGTGGGGATCAATTTCATTGCTTCATTTTGCGCTGTGGGGATCAATTTCATTTCTTCATTTTGCGCTGTGGGGATCAATTTCATTGCTTCATTTTGCGCTGTGGGGATCAATTTCATAGCTTCATTTTGCGCTGTGGGGATCAATTTCATTTCTTCATTTTGCGCTGTGGGGATCAATCTCATTTCTTCATTTTGCGCTGTGGGGATCAATTTAATTGCTTCATTTTTCACCACAGGGACGTCGACTGGAATACTGGTCCCACCAGCCTCCGGCAGTCGAGGTTGAACAGCCAGTGTGCAATGACAGGACGGAGGACCAGCATGGACAGGACTGGGGCCTCTGGACACCGGGCATAGACTGTTTCTCCATGGCAACCCACCGTAGCAGAAGTCATGTGCACGATGGACTGTCAGTTTACTGAAACGGAAAACAGCTTAAAGAACCTTCGTAGTCAGTTTGTTGCCATGCATAGTAGGTTTGATGATCTGCAGGAGGAGATGGGGAATTTGAGAAAAGAAAACTTAGACGTGGCAAAGAAAAACTCGGAGCTTTTAGCTAATATAGAGCAGTTAGAAAGAAAAACGGATGATGTAGAATGTCGGTCCAAGTGCAATAACCTTATTCTTTATGGCATCCCCAGATACCAAACTGAGACAAATGAACAGTGTGAAGGAAAAGTGCATGACCTGATCAC
>CM065729.1:8052668-8055168 GCA_033310375.1 Conus canariensis
GATGTGTAGGCACCAGCCTGAGGAATACAGCCTGTACTTGCAGGCATTTGTTCCTATGTTGGATATTTCGGGAGATGCATCTTCCACCAGACTAGGAACCACAGCCTGTACTTACATGAATTTGTTATGATGTTGGATGTTTCAGGCAATGCACCTTCCCCTAGACTCGGAAATACAGTCAATACTTGCTGGGATTTGCACTGATGCTGGATATTTTAGGCGATGCATCTTCCACCAGACTAGGGACCACAGCCTGTATTTGCATGGATCTATACTGATGTTGTGAAGGGGAGTCACTCTGATCAGTGTCTCCTTCTGTGACCTTACCACTTACCTGTCTTGAGAGTAGACAAGATCATTCAAGACCACAGTGCACTGACAGTGTCTTGGCACTCGAACAGAACAACCCTGCACCAGATCCTGTCTTCGGTTCATCATATCCATGTCCTGGCTCTGCATCACCTAGGGAAGCCTATCCATTGTTGCTACATTTGCTCAGGACCAAAGTAAACATAGACCACCAGATATATCTGCTCTGCACTATCACTAAAAGTCTGAGGCCTTCCTCACCCTTACATTGGATTTACCCCATCTGGCAAGTTCCTTTCACTTGTGCCTTACACCTTCACTAAATCAGAACACACTAGATCCTCCTAGAGAAAAATGCCGTGCGTCCCCACCAAGGGCACCAACTGGTCGGCGTTCAACCAGCCACGCCTGGTGGGTGATAGTGTGATTATCTATCTCACCATGGCTGTCTAGGTGCCACTGGATGTCGATTCACACATTGCGCCCCGCCTCTGTCAGTGGTTTCAAGATAGGATCAAGGATTACGGGAGGTTGCTCCAAGAACTCCTGATGCAGACTTCAAACCAAGGTACAGGTTTTTGTTTTCATTCTTCGCTGCTTTCTCCATGACAAAGTGTGTGTGTGTGGGTGGGTGGATGGGTGGGTGGGTGCGTGGGTGTGTGTGTGGGTGTGCGCGTGAGTGCATGCATACGTGCGTGCGTGCGTACGTGTGTGTGTGCACGTATGTGTGTGTGTGTGTGTGTGTGTGTGTGTGTGTGGGGTGTGTGTGTGTTCATCTTTTCTTTTTTTCCAGGATGCCCTTGGTAATATTTAAAATCGCTGTTCGGTAGTTCTTGCTATTTTAAGCCGAACTGCAGAACATCCTAAAAGCAGGATCGCGATCAAATCCTTCAGAGGTACTAGATGGCGTGCAACATCACATGTACAGACTTGGAATGAGTCCTGCATAACGGTCAACATCACCAGACTTTGGAATGAGTCCTGCATAAAGGTCAACATCACCAGACTTTGGAATGAGTCCTGCATAAAGGTCAACATCACCAGACTTTGGAATGAGTCCTGCATAAAGGTCAACATCACCAGACTTTTGGCTGAGTCCTGCATAAAGGTCAACATCACCAGACTTTTGGCTGAGTCCTGGATAGCGTACATCACCAGACTTTTGAATGAGTCCTGGGTAGAGGTCGACATTACTAGACTTTTGATTGAGTCTTGTGTAGAGTTTGACATTGTTAGACTTTTGGCTGAGTTCTGGGTAGAGGTCGACATTACTAGACTTTTGATTGAGTCTTGTGTAGAGTTCGATATTGTTAGACTTTTGGCTGAGTTCTGGGTAGAGGTCGACATCACTTGACAGCTTGTTGGATCTTGGGAATTATCATCAGACTGTTGTATAGATCTTTAAAGTAGAGGTCAGTGTTGACAGAGTGTTGGATAGGTCTTTAAAGTAGAGGTCAGTGTTGACAGACTGTTGGATGGGTCGTTAAAGGAGAGTTCAACGGCGACAGGCTGTTGGATGGGTCTTTAAAGTAGCGTTCAACGCCGACAGACTGTTGAACTGGTACTTGAAATAGAGTTCAATGTCGACAGACTGTTGGATGGGTCTTTAAAGTACGGTTTGTAGTCGACAGACTGTTGGTTGAGTTCTAAAAGTAGAGTTCAAAGTTGACAGACTGTTGGATGGGTCTTTAAAGTAGAATTCTGTGCCGACAGACTGTTGAACTGCTCTTTAAAATAGAGGACAACGTCGACAGATTGTTTGATGGGTCCTTGAAATAGAATTCAACGTCGACAGACTGTTGGATGGGTCCTTAAAATAGAGTTCAACATCGACAGACTGTTGTATGGGTCCTTAAAGTAGAGTTCAACGTTGACAGACTGTTGGATGGGTCTTTAAAGTAGATTTTAGCGTTGACGGAGTGTTGGATGGGTCTTTAGTAGACTTCAATGTCGACAGACTGTTGGATGGGTCCTGAGTAGAGTTTAACGTCGACAGACTGTTGCATAGGTCTTTTAAGAAGAGGTCAGCACCAACAGTCTGTTGGATAGGTCCTTAAAGTAGAGTTCAACGTTGACAGACTGTTGTATGGGTCTTTAAAGAAGAGTTCAGCACCGACAGACTGTTGGATTGGTCCAGTGAAGAAGTCAACATCACCAGACTGTTGCAGCCGAAAGACCCTGAGAAAAACAA
>CM065729.1:8060168-8102668 GCA_033310375.1 Conus canariensis
CCACAGATCCACACCACAGATCCATAATCAGAGATGCACACCATAGATCAACACCACAGACCCACATCACAGACCCGCACTACAGACCCACACCACAGACCCACATGAATAATCCATACCACAGACCCACACCAGACCCATACCACAGACCCACACCACAGACCAACACAATAGATCCATACCACAGACTGACACCACAGATCCATACCAGGGATCCAAACCACAGACCCAGTCCGACAAACTCTAGCTGGACAAAATTAATTTTGACCTTTTTTTGACAAAAGAGTCATTCTTCCACACTTCGATGCTTTTTCTTCTTTGATAGTCGTAGATAATTGATAACCATTTTCAAAAAGACACAGCGCTGTCTTCAACAGTTGCTGCCAACTGGAGAGACGTTTCGTGTCGTTGGTTTGCCGTTAAATGTGAGGGTATTGCCATTCATCAAAAAGAATTACTTAATTCCCTGCATGTTAAAGACTTTATTCTTGTTTCTGTACAACCATTATGACTGGGCCGACTTGGAAATAAGATACGTAAAAAAGTGTGCGGAGTACATCCATTAAATACAACTTACAAGGGATGGGTCACGGTTCCGCGTACGATTGCATGAGCTTCATCAGTAGGGCAGCCCATTCCGACGTCGCATTCGCAGAAACGGAAGCAGTAGTTGCTACCACTCCAGTGGTAATATTCTCCACACGTTCCGCCGAATGTAGTACAGAATTCGTCCTTTTAGGACAGAAACACAACAAGTGGAGATATATTATCAGCATCCTGTCCAAGTTGCACTTGTCATGTCTTGTTGATCGATCGATTTTCAGTGTTAGAAAAATGACGACTTTTAACCAAGTGCCAGTCTAACAGTATGTCTTTGTGACACACATATCATTGTACTGGATAATACTCATACAAACAAATCAGAATAAAATCTTCAATACATTAATACTGACATGCACTCTTAGATTAAGGAAATAATATTGTCGTGTGCAGGCAGAGACAAGAAACATCAATACAAATGAATATAACATGCAAATGTTAGTGAAATATATGCTAGCACCACGTGCGCTGTTGGCACAATGTGCAATCAAAGCTGATAGTACATGAACAGCAACATGTGCTGTGCTCATGTACAGTGTGCAATCTCAGCTGGTGATAATGTCGTTGATATTACATGGCCAGCAACATTTGGTGTGCTGATGTACAATGTACAACTGCAGCTGATGATAATGTTATGTTACTGATAATGAATCAACAGCAACATTCTCCCCCCTTCTCTCTCTCTCTCTCTCTCTCTCTCTCTCTCTCTCTCTCTCAGAAACGGCATTTAAGGTTACCAATCTACATCAATTTTCAGTCTCTACCCTCATCTATCAACCCCCTCCTCTTCTCACACTCTCCCCACGGTCTGCCAAGTGTTTTCTTTGAAGCACACCAACCACATACTGGTAGTACAGCACTGACGACACCCGGGCAGAAAACTTTGACTTGCCGTTCGAGTCTCAACTCCCCACTCCCTTCCATCTTTCCCTTATCTGATCATGCAGCAAACGATCGCAGAGTGAAAAGGATTTCGTCTTCTTCAGAGAAGCTGCCATCCCCCCTGCCCCGTCTTCTTCACAGAAGCTGCCATCCCCCTGCCCCGTCTTCTTCACAGAAGCTGCCATCCCCCCTGCCCCGTCTTCTTCACAGAAGCTGCCATCCCCGCTCCCACACTTCTTCCTTCCCTCACCCTGGCCCTCGCATGTTTCTCCCATGCATGATGCAATGACCTGGAGTGGCAACATATCCTAATCTACCCATGCCAACATTGTAGTTCATTTGTGGCATAGATACCGATGAACATCAAACATCTGGGAGATCATCTTCTGGAATCTTCTACACATTTTCTCACACTGTAGGTGGTGGGGGATGACTGTCCCATTTCAGATGACTGTCCCATTTCAGATGACTGTCCCATTTCAGATTACACCCACCCTCCCCTTTCTTTTCTATGATGATATTATTTGCTGTCATGTTTCTCTGACATCCTGTCAATCAAACAAACTAACAAACTAACTAACTGACTGACGGACTAACTGACGAACTAATAAACTAACAACCTACAACACACCAGCCACTGTGGCAAAGTGGTTAGCATCACAGACTCCCGGCTGGGAGGTCATGGGTTCGAATCCCATCAGAGTCATGTGGGTTTTTCTGCCCCGATCAGCTCCTACCCAGAGTTGAGTTTGCTGCGGACTCAGTTGGGAAGACTGTGAACACACAGTCGAGTTTGATCCACTTAATGGATGCTTTTCTGAGAGTGTTGCTCACATTTTTTCTGACCAACACTGCAGGTGCCTGTATCTCTCGGGCCTGGTTGACGCCAGGATATATTATGAAAGGAAGCGTAGAGTACAGACCGAAATGGAAATCTGTAGCATCATCTTAATCATCCTCATTCTCATCGATCAGCATAAAAGAAATGTCTCAAACGCTGTGGCCCTTCATGCCCTGCTCTCATGGTGACCTCAATTTCGATGTCCTCTCCACGTCTGTGGCCTTGGTTTGGTTCCATCGGGGTCACCGGTATAGGCGAGTCCATGGAGGCTGTCGTTGGACGGACATGGTGGCACCCTCCGGAGGGAGAGCTCACTCATGCCGGCTCCATGACTAAGTAATTGTTGTCGTCAGTAGGGGGCTTAGTTGGTGGTGTCCTGCGTATGTTAGATCAGAACAGGCGTCACTGAACACCAGTGAAGTGACTCGGCAGCAGTGCAGTGTCTCCTCCGGTGGGTTGCCTCTTGACGACTTGACATTGACTGCTCCCTGTGGATTGCCGGTGCCGGGGCTGCGGCGGGGCCAACCGGGCTGTGGCTGTGAATGAGGTGTCGGAATGAGCGTGGGTGCACTGCCTCTGAGATGGCACAGAGGTTGGAATAGCAAAAAAAAAAAGAAAAAAAAAAACAACGTACAACACTTTGCGACACAAAAAAACACAGCACAGCACAATGCACCAACACCCACATGGTGACACACAAGCTGGCCTACCGGATCACTGCAAGGCACCTGTGGTGTTGCTGATTCCATCGTAAAGTCAATGAAAATGGACATAGACAGCGCCATCATGAAGACTGCTGACTGTAAACCATGAAGATAAACATTGATGATAATATCATCATTATCATCATCATCATTACCTTCATCAACATTACCATCATCATTATCATCATCATCATCATCATTGTCATTAAAAATAGTTTGATACAAATGCATCACCTTGACACTCCTGGCTTTGCTTAGTTGTTACAGCCTGTTCAAATGGATCAGAGCCATGACTCAAAGGCTCAAACGTGTTAGACAGTTGATGTTTTTGTTTAAACGCGAATTAATACGTTTGTTGTGTTTGCTAAATCTGCATGTTTCGTTTTCTCATTTCGTAAAATGGATTTAAGCAAACAGATAAACAAGCTGGCAAGCAAGCGTGCGAGTGTGTGTGTGAGAGAGAGACAGACAGACAGAGAGAGAGAGTAAGAGATGGAGGGAGAGAGAGACAGAGAGGGAGTAAGGGAGGGAGCGTGAGAGAGAAATGTTTCAGGGTTCATTTCTCCATTATTTCCGTACGTACCAACTCAAAACAAATCGGTATTTCACATTCATTCAAGAAAACAAGTCAGTTGTGACCTGGTTTCAGCCTCTATTTGTGTAAAAATGTTGGCCTTTTTGCGGAAGACAGCGTCAGGATGGCTCCTCCTACAGCGTTTAGAAGGAGTGCTTGTGAATTAACTATGTTACTGGTTATCATCAGGCTTGTGTGTGTGTGTGCGTGTGTGTGTGTGTGTGTGTGTGTGTGTGTGTGTGTGTGTGTGTGTGTGTGTGTGTGTGTGTGTGATGTTTGATTAGTTGTTTGGTTGGGTTTTTTTTTTTTCAAGTTCAAAATTTCTACGCTAATTTGCAATTTCGTTATCCTTTTTTTTCCAGATTGACGCAGTTATTAACCAAGAGAAAAATTATGGTTTACATCAGATTTTTTTTTTCAATTTTCTGATCCTGACCTCTCGTCCCCTCTGATCTTTGATCGAAAAAGGAAAAGAAATAATGATGATGTATAGTCATGAAAACAGACTGTAATAGGGTTATGAAAAATCCAAAACCACTCTTCACTATGAGTAAACATTCGTACCTGGACTCTCAAGAAAGACGGGCTAAAGCGGTGCTTTTGGCTACCATCCGGCAGCCTTCATCAGCACTGTTCGACTGACGGGGTGAACTGTGTTCGGTGCGCACGTCCGCGAGTCGAGCTCACGTCATGCAACCAAACTACTGAGTTGTTGACCGAAGGCAGGATGTGTCGCACCTAGTCCCGGTTGAGGGTTGGTGTGGTGGCCGCGATGTAGATGGACTCCTTCACCCCTCTCTGGAACCATCTGGCCTCCCGGTCAGGACGTTGATATTGACGCTGGAGAACATATGTCCTCTGTTGATCGAGTGTTCCCCTACTGGGAAGGAGTCCCTCTTGTGTTCTTTGACACAGAACCTCAGTTTTCTTTCTGTTTCACCCACACACGACTAATCACATTCACCGCACTGGATTTCGTAGATTGCCCCTGATTGGTCCATTTTGTCTATTTTGTCTTTCGGGGCCACAGACTTGCTCCTGATGGTGTTGTATAGCTTGGCATGTACCCCCACACCGTTTTTTCCTGATCTTACGTGAAAGGGCTTCTGTAACACCTCGGACATAGGGGATGGTGACTTGTCCAAGGTGGGGACTCGGGTTATTGGCAGAGGGGTGAGGAGAGATCTTCTTGCTCCCTGGAGTGTTCCAGGCCCACTTTGGGTACCCTGAGACGCTGAGCACTTCTTGCAGGGGTGGAGTTCTTCCTCGCGGTTCGTCTGTGTGGAACATACACCAACCCTCAACCGGGACCGGGGGCGACACATGCTACCATCGGTCTAAAACTCTCTAGTTCGGTCGCATGACGTGAGCTCGACTCGCGGACGTGCGCTCCGAACACAGTTCACCCCGTCAGTCGATCAGTGCTGATGAAGGCTGCCGGATGGTAGCTGAAAGCTCCGCTTTCGCCCGTCTTTCTTGAGAGTCCAGGCACGAATGTTTAATCATGTCATCACCTCAAGAGTTAAAACTACCTCTTCACTCCTCACTAATGTTCTGAAAAAGTAGTCAAAACTGGGTTAACAAGGGGCTGGTAGGTTCAGGCATATAGACACCCTTCCCCTTCCTCATCAGCAAGCGTGTATTAGCAAAGCGATGGGGACAGAGGGGAAACATTCGGGCATAAGGTCAAAGTCACTCCTCTTCTTTGTATAGTTAGGTTTGGAAAAAGGGACGGGGAGTTGGGGAGGGTGTAAATGTGGACACAAGACTAAAAACATTTCCTGCCTTGGAAGTGATTTTTAATATAAGTGGAGAGTGATTTTAACTATTCTTATAAAAGAAAATGCTTGGGTAGCAAGTTTTGGCAAATGCTCTTTCCGACCTGCCGGGAAGCGATTTCAGAAGTGGAGGTGATTTACGTATCTTGCAATGGTATATTTTACCAGTGGAAATACCATTTTCAAAGTAATCTACACTTTCCAAATAATTCATTTCACGTGTAAATTTCCGAAGAATTCAATTCTTTAGATTTTAAGATTAGGTTTTTGTTTTGTTTTGATTTTAAATGGCGTTGTGGAACAACTAGTTTCGCGAAAATGAAAGAGTTTGCTGCCCAAAATCGCAAATATAAACTTTGCATGCTTGCGTAAATTGTAACTTTTCTGTGAGGCATTTGAAAATTCAATGACTTCAGTTCGAGGGTTGTGTACCTACGAAGTGTATGTCTGTATGTACACGTGTGTGTGTGTGTGTGTGTGTGTGTGTGTGTGTGTGTGTGTGTGTGTGTGTGGTGTGTGTGTGTGTGTGTGTGTGTGTGTGTGTGTGTGTGTGGTGAATGCATTCGTGTGCATGTGAGTGTGTGGGTGTGTGGGTGTATATGTGTGTGTGTGTGTGTGTGAGTGCGTGTGTGCGTGTGTGCTTGTGTACATGTGTGTGTGCACGCACACACATTTGGTGTGCGTGTGTGTGTGTGTGTGTGTGTGTGTGTGTGTGTGTGTGGTGTAAGAAATTTGTGTTCTGCACTTTAGCACAAAACCACAACACACAAAAGATTCCAATGAACTATTTCTTTACTCAGTCGTACCCATTTATAACATGTCATATATATATATATATATATATATATATATATATATATATCAGTTTTTCTTCCATCCATATCTACAACAGCACGAAAAAACAATTTTAGTAACTAAAGAAGAAAAGAAATCTACATTCATTTATCATCATACTTCAGTCTTTGTTAAGTTCGTTTTCAGTCTGTGGCCACTTATTAAAGAGAGGCATGTACACACTTATCCTCCCTTGACGCTGTTTCAAATGAAAACAAAATAAACAGGAACTTGAATAGCTGAAAGTTGAACAGGAAAGTCAGCCAGCTTCCCCGCAATAAACATTTGTGACCTTCCACCACAAAACCAGTCTTAACTCGATTTTTGAAAGTTCTGAGATATACATATATTTAAAATCTACAGATTTGTCTGATTAATTTGATATAAAAAATGAACGCTATAGGGCAAAAAAATAAGAAAGTTATGGTCATTTGAAGTGGGTTACTGTGCCAACGGCCATTTTGAGAAAACGGCTTCTAAAGTTTTTGCTATCATCTCCAGCATATTTTCCTTTGCAACGGCATCTTACTTTTTACCATACTTATTTTTAGATGACACACAGAGAAACCGGGAGAGCGTCACACACGCTTTCCAACGGTATATAACACGATGGGGTTCTGTAAGGGTTGCGTTAAGTTTTAGGCGAGTGAAAATGGGTCATTTTGCGTTAAAAGAAGTTCATTTTGATTCGACGTTAGGCTTTTAAATCTCAATTTTAACTAATGCATTGGTTGTTTTGGAGCAAATGGATAGTGCCACGTGAAAGTTTAGGGTGTAAGGAACACATTTCTGCAAAAAAGTCAAAATGCCCCAGGTAGACCCTCACCAGCTATTTTCAGCTGTAGCCGTGAAGTTGGCCGCGCGAGTTAAGACTGGTTTTGTGGTGGCGGGTCACATTTGTTTACGGAAGCCGCTATAGTCAAGGTGGTAGCGCGTTCAAAATCGTATGAAATGTATGCAGTAGCTGTTGCAACCTGTGAACACACGCAGCGATAGAAGCACAGCGTACTGACATTATCTACCTTTTGGATAACGTCACTGTACATTTATGTTTGTTGAGTGTTTCCTGTACTTCAAAACATAATGGGAAACACTGTACCACTGTGTGCCTTCTGATAAAGTAGGGTTCAAAGTGAACGTGCATCTTTTTCTGTCAGTATATTAGGCCCGTGACTTGTAGAAATTCAGTTTCCTGTTCTGCAAAGGAGCTGACAAATGTGTAGAGTGTTGGATTGTTTTACAGTTATCGAGTGTGTGCATGTGGAGGGGGGGGGGGGGGGGTATTGGTAATATGTTAGGCTTTCTGTCCTGGTATGGAGTATGTTTTCTACTAGAATGCAGACAGTCCACAAAGCGCAACAGTTGTATGAAGTGTTCAGATACCAGACCAAAATCATCACAAAAAAGATTCAAAATATTGATCATTTTAACACAAAATATGAAACAGACAAGAATATTTCCGACAAGTCTGTCTTCTTCACACGCTACAGAGAACAGACATAAAATAATCATGCACAAAACAATACTCCCGTGATCATAGTCATAAGGAAAATGGCAATATATGAAAAAGTGCGGGAATGACTCCTGGAGCTGGAATAGCTCAGCTGGTAGAGCGTCGGTCTCGAAATTCTGGTGATCCTGGGAATGCGGGTTTGAACCTTCGCTGGGCCCGTTTCGGTACATGGGAGAAAGGGGGTGGAAAGGGTGGGAGTCCCTCGGCGTAAACATTGGTTCTGACTCCTTTCCCTAACATCCTTCAAATGAGACAAGAAAACGAGGTTCCACGTGTGAACGGACACGTCACATCTTGCACACGTTAAATCCCATCACCATCCTTCAGAAGAGTAGGCCCCGTAGGCGGATGGTGAGGACACGTGTACACATAATGTGCATCCTGATAATTGACCATTGATAATGGTCTGAGTGAAGACCGCTGAAATAACAGGACAGTATCTCCAGCCGGAATAGCAGTTCAAAAACTAGGCACGGGAAGAGAGAGAGAGAGAGAGAGAGAGAGAGAGAGAGGAGAGAGAGAGAGAGAGAGGAGGGGGGGGATGGGTGGATGGGGATGGGGGATGCGAAGTTATGTCAGTATGCGTGCGCTCATGTGTGTGTGTGTGTGTGCGTGTGGTGTGTGAGGAAATGCCTGTAGTAGTAGTAGTAGTAGTAGTAGTAGT
Source organism: Conus canariensis (assembly GCA_033310375.1). Lineage (NCBI taxonomy): Eukaryota > Metazoa > Mollusca > Gastropoda > Neogastropoda > Conidae > Conus > Conus canariensis. The sequence continues at coordinate 8,068,559 of CM065729.1, forward strand.
AGTAGTAGTAGTAGTAGTAGTGTAGTAGTGGTAGTAGTAGTAGTAGTAGTAGTAGTTAGTAGTGTAGAGTAGTAGTAGTAGTATAGTAGTAGTAGTAGTAGTGTATGTAGTAGCAGTAGTAGTAGTAGTATAGTAGTAGTAGTAGTAGCAGCAGTAGTAGTAGTAGTAGTAGTAGTAGTGTAGTAGTAGTAGTAGTGAGTAGTGGTAGTAGCGTAGTAGTGGTAGTAGTAGTAGTATGTAGTAGTAGCAGTAGTGTAGTAGTAGTAGTAGTAGTAGTAGTAGTAGCAGTGAGTAGTAGTAGTAGTAGTAGTAGCAGTAGTAGTAGTGGTAGTAGTAGTAGTAGTAGCAGTAGTAGTAGTAGTGAGTAGTAGTAGTATGTAGTAGTGGGTAGTAGTAGTAGTAGTAGTAGTAGTAGTAGTAGTAGTAGTAGTAGTGGTAGTAGTAGTAGTGGTAGTAGTAGTAGTAGTAGTAGTAGTATAGTAGTAGTGGTAGTGGTAGTAGTGTAGTAGTAGTAGTAGTAGTGTAGTAGTAGTGTAGTAGTAGTAGTAGTAGTAGTGTAGTAGTAGTAGTGGTAGTAGTAGTAGTAGTAGTAGTAGTAGTAGTAGTAGTAGTAGTGTGTAGTGACAAGAGAAGGAGAAACAAAGGATGAAAGAAAGAGAGACAGAGAAATTGTGTTTGTGTGTGCATGCATGTGTGTGTGTGTGTGTGTGTGTGTGTGTGTGTGTGTGTGTGTGTGTGTGTGTGTGTGTGTGTGTGTTCGTTTGTTCGTTTGTTCGTGTGTGTATGTGTTCGTGTGTGTGTGTGTGTGTGTGTGTGTGTGTGTGTGTGTGTGTGTGTGTGTGTGTGTGTGTGTGTGTGTGTGTGTTTCGTGCGCATTATATGAATGTGATGCAGACAAAAGGGAGAAGGGCAGCGGAAGGAACAAAAAAAAAACTTTTGAAAAGAAGAGAGCCGGGAGAAGAAGAGTGGAAGACGGAGAGAGTGGACGGGTGTAACGGGAGAGGAGGGGAAGGGAGCTAGCAGCAAATGATGCTGTCATGACGGGAGATGCTGAGCGTGAAATGCAGGGCTGGGTTTTAAGAACTTTCAACAAAAATGTCAGATCATATGTAAACAGTGTTTGGATCCCTAACCCTTTCTTGGCGTTGACTGGACGCTGAGTCAGGTGATTAGTGAGAGAAGCTCACTGTCTTATAGGACAGGTAGTTAGTAGTGGTAGTAGTAGTAGTTGTAATAGTCCTAGAAGTCGTAGTGGTAGTAAATGTAGTTATAAAAACAATGATGATGATGACGTCTGTGCTATTTTGAGTGTGTGCATGAGCACGTGGGTAAGTACATGCACCTGCACATGGGTGTGTTCGGGTGCACGAATATGAATAGATGAAAATGAATGTGTCAGTGTGAGTGTGCATGCAGGCACACGTGTGTGCACTCACACACACACACACACACACACACACACACACACACACACACACACACACACACACACACAACACACACACACACACACACACACACACACACACACACACACACACACACACACACACACACCCTGCCTGCACCCCATCCACTCCCTCTATCACTTCACATGATCAATAACTGATATCCTCACAACCAAAGCAGAAATACATGAACAGCCTATAAGTCATCATGAAAATCAAATTGGTGTGATAACAAAAAAATTTCGTGTTCTCAGAAAACCTTTTCAAATAAAATCACGGCACAGTACACAGCTAACCATATCTTTTTTTGTCCGTTAAGTTCGTGAGTCAGACACGCCATAGCTATATACACACTCACACACCATATACTGATAAAGCTGTGCAGCTGTGCCACCAACTACAGACTTATTGGGGAATGGGGAAGGGGGTGGGGGCGCACTACCTAAGATATGAACACATTTACGAACAAAATCCCTCTTCACAGTCGTCGTGAAACGAATGTTATTGTTGCGTTGTTGTTGTTGTTGTTGTTGTTTTTAGAGGGTGGGAGCTGTTACAAACTTGTTTTTCCTACGAACAAGTTTTTATCTTCAAACAACCCGTCATAGACTGGGTGGGCCCTGGACGGTGGGAGTGGGGGGGTGAATTAAGTGAGTCCCAGGTCTCAACTCAGGTAGGAATATTACCAGGTGCTGGCTTCCTCAGTTATAACTCCCTTTTCTGTGGCCAGTGAGGATAACGAGGGATTTGCAGTGCACGCTGTTTTGAACAAAAAAGAGTCTGTGGTGGTCTGGGTCTGTCCGCATTTACTGATGAACTTATCCCTTACACGATATTCGCCAGTCCGACGCTGTAGTAGAAAGCTCACAATCCTTACAGCTCATTACGCGGTCTGTATAGATAATCCTGGAGTTCCAATCTACGTTTACATTGCTTACCACATCAGAAAACAACAAATACGTGGTCAGTTAACCAACTACTGATTTCAAATCATTTTAAATGAGACGAAACATGACGGTAGGGACAAGAATACAAGAGAAAAAAAAAGGAAAGGAAGGTAGGAAAGAAAGAAAGAAAGAAGATTTTGAGCGTGTTCTTCGCCTTCTATTTATTTTTCAGTTTTGCAGCCGAAATGTGACTCCAAATATAAACACAGAAATATGTTCCCACTCTCTTTTATACCCTTTGATTGAGGGTAAAAACTGAGGTTCCATGTATCAATCCACGCATCACATCTTGCTCACACTCTAAATCCCATTACCAACTTTCAGTAGAGCATGCCAGTTTGGCTATTGGTGTGGATGGCACGTGTACACATTGTACGCACCGCAAGAATATAAGAATGAAAGTAAAACTATTGACTGATACTCGACTGTATGACACGGGAAACGACTGAATGTAGTGCCAGCAGGCAGCTCTTCAGTCAGCACTACCCAGGTAGGCAGCCTGTTGTGTAAACGAAAGCATGAATTGTAAAGCGCTTTCAGGTTGGTTTCTAACTGGAGACAGGCACTACTCTTCATAACAATAATAATATTGATGATAATAATGATAATGATAACAATATTAATAACAATAATGATAATAATAATCACGATCACAACAGCCAGAAGAATGACACCAACAATAACAACAATGATAATAATGATGATGATGAAGGGCAAAAATGTCTTTGGCACATACCCATTATGTTCTCCCTTCACTGTTGTAAGGCAAATGTCATGCATAAATCCACTAATGCTTGCCAGCTGCTTCTTTCATGTTGCAGTGGAAAACGTATGTTTGTGTACCTATCAGCAATAAACTGGTGTGTGTAACGACATCTCTTCACTGCTGGACAGCATCTATAAACACATGGGGGGGGGGGGGGGGGGGCCCAGTTCTACCAAAATATTTCTCAAACAGTTAGAGACCACTCGCAATTTAAAGAAAAAACGGAAACACAAATAAACTAGACAACAGGAATAAACACGAATAAAACGAAAAAAAAGAGACAGTTTTTTGAGAGAGAGAGAGAGAGAGAGAGAGAGAGAGAGAGAGAGAGAGAGAGAGAGAGAGAACAAGAGAGTTGTTTACAACATCAGAAAACAACAAATACGTCGTCAGTTAACCAGTTACTGATTTCAAATCATTTTTGATGAGACGAAGCATGACAGTATGGACAAGAATACAAGAAAAAGAAAAAAAGGAAAGGAATAAACACGAATAAAACGAAAAAAACAGGATGTTTTAGAGAGAGAGAGAGAGAGAGAGAGGAGAGAGGAGAGAGAGAGAGAGAGAGAGAGAGAGAGAGAGAGGAGAGAGAGAGAGAGAGGAGGAGAGATCAAGGCACAAAAAGAACAAGTTGACTCTTCGTTATCCAAATTTTCGGCAAGTACACCTCACCTTCCTCTGGGGACTTTAATTGTCTTATATTCACGCAGGTATCACAAATTATTCTGACAATCACCCAGTTAAACAAGAAAGAAGAAGTAGGAAAGTGAAAAGCATGGAAAACAATCTACAAAATTGGAACTCACACTCACAGTCGTGCGCATACACTGAACATGTGAATGGTGTGCAGTCAAACAAGTGATTGAGTGAATGAGTATTTGCGCGAAAGCAGCGGGGGGGATGGGGGGGTGTGGACAGAGGTGGTTGCAAATGTATGCATGGGTGTGAATGAGCCTGTGCTTCTGCGTTATGGAATGTGGTATAGTAGTAGTAGTAGTAGTAGTAGTAGTAGTAGTAGCAGCAGCATTACTTGTAGTAGTAGAAACAGCAGCAGTAGTAGTAACAGATGTAGTAGTAGTAGAAGTAGTACTGGTAGTAGTAGTAGTCGTAGTAGTAGTTGTTGTAGTAGTCCTAGAAGTCGTAGTGGTAGTAAATGTCGTTATAAAAACAATGATGATGATGACGTCTGTGTGATTTTGAGTGTGCGCACGAGCACGTGGCTAAGTACATGCACCTGGACATGGGTGTGACCAGGTGCATAAATATGAATAGATGAAAATGAATGTGTCAGTGTGAGTGTGCATGCAGGCACACGCGTGTGCACTCACACACACACACACACACACAACACACACACACACACACAACACACACACACACACACACACGCACCATCCACTCCCCTATCATTTCCCATAATACTGATATCCTCACAACCAAAGCAGAAATACATAACAGCCTATAAGTCATCATAAAAATCAAATTGGTGTGATAACAAAAAAATTCGTGTTCTCAGAAAACCTTCTCAAATAAAATCACGGCACAGTACACAGCTAACCACATTTTTTGTGCGTGCAGTTCTTGGGTCACACACAGCATAGCTATATACACACTCACACACTACACGCTGACAAAGCTGTGCAGCTGTGCCACCAACTACAGACTTATTGGGGAATGGGGAAGGTGGTGGCGGGCGCACTACTTAAGATACAAACACATTTACGAACAAAATCCCTCTTCACAGTCGCCGTAAAAAAAGTTATTGTTGTGTTGTTGTTGTTGTTGTTTCTAGGGGGTAGGGGCTGTTACAAACTTGTTTTTCCTACGAACAAGTTTTTATCTTCAAAGAACATGTCATAGACCCAGGCCCAGGTGAGAGGGGGGGGGGGGGGGCGGATGGGAAATTAAGCGAGTCCCAGGTCTCAACTCAGGTTGTGAGGATATCAGTTATTGATTATGTGAAGTGATAGAGGGAGTGGATTGGGTGTAGGCAGGGTGTGTGTGTGTGTGTGTGTGTGTGTGTGTGTGTGTGTGTGTGTGTGTGTGTGTGTGTGTGTGTGTGTGTGTGGTGCACGCGCGCGCCTGCGTGCACACTCACACTGACACATTCATTTTCATCTATTCATATTCATGCACCCGGTCACACCCATGTGCAGGTGCATGTACTTACCCACGTGCTCGTGCGCACACTCAAAATCGCACAGACGTCATCATCATCATTGTTTTTATAACGACATTTACTACCACTACGACTTCTAGGACTACTACAACTACTACTACCACTACTACTACTACCAGTTCTACTACTACTACTACGTCTGTTACTACTACTGCTGCTGCTGCTACTACTACAAGCACTGCTACTACTACTACTACGAACCCACATTCCATAACGCAGAAGACAGGCTCATTCACACCCATGCATACATTTGTAACCACCTCTGTCCACCCCCCTCCACCCCCATCCCCCCCCCCCCCCCCCCCACCCCTTGCTGCTTTCGCGCACATACTCATTCACTCAATCACTCGTGTGACTGCACATCATTCACATGTTCAGTATATGCACACACTTGTGAGTGTGTGTTCCAATTTTGTAGATTGTTTTCCATGCTTTTCACTTCCCTACATCTTCTTTCTTGTTTAACTGGGTGGTTGTGGCTGTTGTGATTGTAATTATTATTATTATTGTTATTAATATTGTTATCATTAGCATTATCATTATTATCAATATTATTATTGTTATGAAAAGGAGTGCCTGTCTCCAGTTAGAAACCAACCTGAAAGCGCTTTACAATTCATGCTCTCGTTTACACAACAGGCTGCCTACCAGGGTAGTGCTGACTGAAGAGCTGCCTGTTGACGCTACATTCAGTCGTTTCCCGTGTCATACAGTCGAGTATCAGTCAATAGTTTTACTTTCATTCTTTTATTCTTGCGGTGCGTACAATGTGTACACATGCCATCCACACCAATAGCCAAACTGGCCTGCTCTTTTGAAAGTTGGGAATGGGATTTAGAGTGTGTGCAAGATGTGATTCGTGCATTCATACATGGAACCTCAGTTTTTACCTCAATCAAAGGGCATAAAAGAGAGCAGGAACATATTTCTGTGTTTATATTGGAGTCACATTTGGGTTACAAAACTGAAAAATATATAGAAGACGAAGAACACGCTCAAACTCTTCTTTCTTTCTTTCCTACTTTCCTTTCTTTTTTTCTTTTTCTTGTATTCTTGTCCATAGCATCATGCTTTGTCTCAGTAAAAATGATTTGAAATCGGGAATTGGTTAACTGATGACGTATTTGTTGTTTTCTGATGGGGTAAACAACTTAAACGTTGAGTGGAACTCCAGCATTATCTATACAGACCACGTAATGAGCTGTAAGAATTGGGAGCTTTCTACTACAGCGGCAGACTGGCGAATATCGTGTAAGGGATAAGTTCATCAGTAAATGCGGATGGACCCAGACCACCACAGACTCTTTTTGTCCAAAACAGCGTGCACTGCAAATCCCTCATTATCCTCACTGGCCACAGAAAAGGGAGTTAAAACTGAGGAAGCCAGCACCTGATAATATTCCTACCTGAGTTGAGACCTGGGACTCACTTAATTCACCCCCCCCCCCCCACCCCCTATCTGGGCCTGGGTCTATGACATGTTCTTTGAAGATAAAATCTTGTTCGTAGGAAAAACAAGTTTGTAACAGCCCCTACCCCCTAGAAACAACAACAGCAACAATAACACAACAATAATTTTATTTTACGACGACTGTGAAGAGGGATTTTGTTCGTAAATGTGTTCGTATCTTAAGTAGTACGCCCCCCGCTGCCTTCTACATTCCCCAATAAGTCTGTAGTTGGTGGCACAGCTGCACAGCTTTATCAGCGAGTGGTGTGTGAGTGTGTATATAGCTATGGTGTGTCTGACCCACGAACTTCACACACACACAAAGATATGGTTAGCTGCGTACTGTGCCGTGATTTTATTTGAAAGGTTTTCTGAGAACACAATTTTTTTGTTATCACACCAATTTGATTTTCATGATGGCTGTTCATGTATTTCTGCTTTGGTTGTGAGGATATCAGTTATTGATTATGTGAAGTGATAGAGGGAGTGGATGGGGTGTGAGCAGGGTGTGTGTGTGTGTGTGTGTGTGTGTGTGTGTGTGTGTGTGTGTGTGTGTGTGTGTGTGTGTGTGGTGTGTGTGTGTTTTGTGTAATTGTGTGTGTTTGTGTGTGTATGTTTGTGTACCTATCAGCAATACACTTGTGTGTGTAACGACATCTCTTCACTGCTGGACAGTATATATCCACACATGGTGGGCAGCCCAGTTCTACCAAAATATTTCTCAAACAATTAGAGACCACTCACAATTTAAAAAAAAACCTGAAAGACAAATAAACCAGACAACAGGATAAACACAAATAAAACGAAAAAAGACAGGATGTTTTGTGAGAGAGAGAGAGAGAGAGAGAGAGAGAGAGAGAGGAGAGAGAGAGAGAGAGAGAGAGAGAGAGAGGAGAGAGAGATCAAGGCACAAAAAGAACAGGTTGGCTCTTCATTATCCCAAATTTTCGGCAAGTACACCTCACCTTCCTCTGGGGACTTTGATTGTCTTATATTCACGCAGGTATCACAAATTATTCTGACAACCACCCAGTTAAACAAGAAAGAAGAAGTAGGGAAATGAAAAGCATGGAAAACAATCTACAAAAATGGAACACACACTCACAGTCGTGTGCATCTACTGAACATGTGAATGGTGTGCAGTCAAACGAGTGATTGAGTGAATGAGTATGTGCGCGAAAGCAGCAGGGGGGAGGGGGTCGAGTTGGTTACAAATGTATGCATAGGTGTGAATGAGCCTGTGCTTCTGCGTTTGGAATGTGGTATCGTAGTAGTAGTAGTAGCAGTAGCAGTGCTTGTAGCAGTAGCAGCAGTAGCAGTAGTAGTAACAGACGTAGTAGTGGTAGAAGTAATAGTGGTAGTAGTAGTAGTGGTAGTAGTAGTAGTTGTAATAGTCCTAGAAGTCGTAGTGGTAGTAAATGTAGTTATAAAAACAATGATGATGATGACGTCTGTGCTATTTTGAGTGTGTGCATGAGCACGTGGGTAAGTACATGCACCTGCACATGGGTGTGTTCGGGTGCACGAATATGAATAGATGAAAATGAATGTGTCAGTGTGAGTGTGCATGCAGGCACACGCGTGTGCACTCACACACACACACACACACACACACACACACACACCACACACACACACACACACACACATACACACACACACAAACACACACACACAAACACACACACACACACACACACACACACACACACACACACACACACACACACACACACACCCTGCCTGCACCCCATCCACTCCCTCTATCACTTCACATGATCAATAACTGATATCCTCACAACCAAAGCAGAAATACATGAACAGCCTATAAGTCATCATGAAAATCAAATTGGTGTGATAACAAAAAAATTTCGTGTTCTCAGAAAACCTTTTCAAATAAAATCACGGCACAGTACACAGCTAACCATATCTTTTTTTGTGCCGTGAAGTTCGTGAGTCAGACACGCCATAGCTATATACACACTCACACACCATATACTGATAAAGCTGTGCAGCTGTGCCACCAACTACAGACTTATTGGGGAATGGGGAAGGGGGTGGGGGCGCACTACCTAAGATATGAACACATTTACGAACAAAATCCCTCTTCACAGTCGTCGTGAAACGAATGTTATTGTTGCGTTGTTGTTGTTGTTGTTGTTTTTAGAGGGTGGGAGCTGTTACAAACTTGTTTTTCCTACGAACAAGTTTTTATCTTCAAACAACCCGTCATAGACTGGGTGGGCCCTGGGCGGTGGGAGTGGGGGGGTGAATTAAGTGAGTCCCAGGTCTCAACTCAGGTAGGAATATTATCAGGTGCTGGCTTCCTCAGTTATAACTCCCTTTTCTGTGGCCAGTGAGGATAACGAGGGATTTGCAGTGCACGCTGTTTTGAACAAAAAAGAGTCTGTGGTGGTCTGGGTCTGTCCGCATTTATGATGAACTTATCCCTTACACGATATTCGCCAGTCCGACGCTGTAGTAGAAAGCTCACAATCCTTACAGCTCATTACGCGGTCTGTATAGATAATCCTGGAGTTCCAATCTACGTTTACATTGCTTACCACATCAGAAAACAACAAATACGTCGTCAGTTAACCAACTACTGATTTCAAATCATTTTAAATGAGACGAAACATGACGGTAGGGACAAGAATACAAGAGAAAAAAAAAGGAAAGGAAGGTAGGAAAGAAAGAAAGAAAGAAGATTTTGAGCGTGTTCTTCGCCTTCTATTTATTTTTCAGTTTTGCAGCCGAAATGTGACTCCAAATATAAACACAGAAATATGTTCCCACTCTCTTTTATACCCTTTGATTGAGGGTAAAAACTGAGGTTCCATGTATCAATCCACGCATCACATCTTGCTCACACTCTAAATCCCATTACCAACTTTCAGTAGAGCATGCCAGTTTGGCCGTTGGTGTGGATGGCACGTGTACACATTGTACGCACCGCAAGAATATAAGAATGAAAGTAAAACTATTGACTGATACTCGACTGTATGACACGGGAAACGACTGAATGTAGTGCCAGCAGGCAGCTCTTCAGTCAGCACTACCCAGGTAGGCAGCCTGTTGTGTAAACGAAAGCATGAATTGTAAAGCGCTTTCAGGTTGGTTTCTAACTGGAGACAGGCACTACTCTTCATAACAATAATAATATTGATGATAATAATGATAATGATAACAATATTAATAACAATAATGATAATAATAATCACGATCACAACAGCCAGAAGAATGACACCAACAATAACAACAATGATAATAATGATGATGATGAAGGGCAAAAATGTCTTTGGCACATACCCATTATGTTCTCCCTTCACTGTTGTAAGGCAAATGTCATGCATAAATCCACTAATGCTTGCCAGCTGCTTCTTTCATGTTGCAGTGGAAAACGTATGTTTGTGTACCTATCAGCAATAACTGGTGTGTGTAACGACATCTCTTCACTGCTGGACAGCATATATAAACACATGGGGGGGGGGGGGGGGCGGCCCTATTCTACCAAAATATTTCTCAAACAGTTAGAGACCACTCGCAATTTAAAAAAAAGGCTGAAACACAAATAAACTAGACAACAGGAATAAACACGAATAAAACGAAAAAAAAAAGACAGGATGTTTTGAGAGAGAGAGAGAGAGAGAGAGAGAGAGAGAGAGAGAGAGAGAGAGAGAGAGAGAGAGAGAGAGAGAGAGAGAACAAGAGAGTTGTTTACAACATCAGAAAACAACAAATACGTCGTCAGTTAACCAGTTACTGACTTCAAATCATTTTTGATGAGACGAAGCATGACAGTATGGACAAGAATACAAGAAAAAGAAAAAAAGGAAAGGAAGGAAGGAAAGAAAGAAACAAAGAAAGAAGACTTTGAGCGTGTTCTTCGCCTTCTATTTATTTTTACAGTTTTGCAGCCGAAATGTGACTCCAAATATAAACACAGAAATATGTTGTCGCTCTCTTTTATAGCTTTTGATTGAGAGTAAAAACTGAGGTTCCATGTGTGAACGCATGCATCACATGTTGCACACACTCTAAATCCCATTACCAACTTTCAAAAGAGCAGGCCAGTTTGGCCGTTGGTGTGGATGGCACGTGTACACATTGTACGCACCGCAAGAATAAAAGAATGAAAGTAAAACTATTGACTGATACTCGACTGTATGACACGGGAAACGACTGAATATAGCGCCAGCAGGCAGCTCTTCAGTCAACACTACCCAGGTAAACGAGAGTATGAATTGTAAAGCGCTTTCAGGTTGGTTTCTAACTGAAGACAGGCACTACTCTTCATAACAATAATAATATTGATGAAAAAAGGAAAGGAAGGAAGGAAAGAAAGAAACAAAGAAAGAAGACTTTGGGCATGTTCTTCGCCTTCTATTTATTTTTACAGTTTTGCAGCCGAAATGTGACTCCAAATATAAACACAGAAATATGTTGTCGCTCTCTTTTATAGCTTTTGATTGAGAGTAAAAACTGAGGTTCCATGTGTGAACGCATGCATCACATGTTGCACACACTCTAAATCCCATTACCAACTTTCAAAAGAGCAGGCCAGTTTGGCCGTTGGTGTGGATGGCACGTGTACACATTGTACGCACCGCAAGAATAAAAGAATGAAAGTAAAACTATTGACTGATACTCGACTGTATGACACGGGAAACGACTGAATGTAGTGCCAGCAGGCAGCTCTTCAGTCAGCACTACCCTGGTAGGCAGCCTGTTGCGTAAACTAAAGCATGAATTGTAAAGCGCTTTCAGTTTGGTTTCTAACTGAAGACAGGCACTACTCTTCATAACAATAATAATATTGATGACGATAAGGATAATAATAACAATATTAATAGCAATAATGATAACAATAATCACAATCACAACAGCCAGAAGAACGACACCACCAGCAACAACAGTGATAATAATGATGATGATGAAGGGCAAAAATGTCCATGGCACATACCCGTTATGTCCTCCCTCCACTGTTGTAAGGCATATGTCATTCATAAATCCGCTAATGCTTGCCAGCTGCTTCTATCGTGTTGCAGTGGAAAACGTATGTTTGTGTACCTATCAGCAATACACCATATGTGTAACGACATCTCTTCACTGCTGGACAGTATATATCAACATATGGTGGGTGGCCTAGTTCTGCCGAAATATTTCTCAAACAGTTAGAGATCACTCGCAATTAAAAACAAGATGCAAAGCAAATAAACGTTCTCCCAGTTTTCCAAACCGCTTATAAATCGGCCAAGTGCTTTGTGAGATAAGAAATAAAGGCAAAATAACGGTTTTAACGGTTATTGAACTGATGTACACTTTTGAAACTGGTATTTTAGTCCTCACTGGGCTAAAGCCTGTGTGCATACCAAATGTCATCCAAATTGGACAATATGTCAAGAATAGCGGTTTTTAACGGTCAGATTTTGAAAGGTTAGGTCTTCAATTTAACGTCTATACACATTATGTGATATTAGACGAACATAATCTATAAGAATAACATTAACAGCAACAGCAAAAAATGGATAACTAACTATAAAACATCGAAGAATAACCGGTCATAACAAGGACGTTACTAAAACACCAGTTCCCATTTTACAAAACAGAAAAAATAGGACTCTGATGCAATGAAACAGCAACTTTACACATTAGTGATAAATCGGTTACAACTGTATCCAGAGAACAATTAGGTAGAGGTGGTAGATGACGTTTTAACTGTTTGCAGTGGAAAAGTATGTGGGAATTTGTTATCATTTCACCACAAAGGCTTTGAAACACTACATGGAAGTGCCATTTGTGTGTGATAACCTTTCTATATACAAAATTTCATTAAAACCCACCAATATATAAAACAATAACGGCAAAATAACGGTTTAACGGTTATATAACCGATATACACTTTTGAAACCGTATTTTAGTCTTCACTGGGCTAAAGCCTGTGTACATACCAAATTTCATCCAAATCGGACAATATGTCAAGAATAACGGTTTTTTAACAGTCAAATTTTGAAACACTATATAGAACGCCATTTGTGTGTGATAACCTTTCTATATACCAAATTTCATTAAAATCCACCTACATATAAGAAATAACGGCAGAATAACGGTTGTTTAATCCATTTTCAGCATTACATCACTTACATATGGACAGAGGCTCCGATTTGTCACAAGATCATCCAAACCGCTTATAAATTGGCCAAGTACTTTCTGAGATATTCCATAAAGAAGAAAAACCGGTACAGACCGTTACAACCGTCAGTAACGGCTATAACGGGGCAAACTAAAACATCAGGCATCATCCATGACCCATAATGAACATACCTGCCAATTTTCATAAAGGTCAGCCAAGTACTTTCTGAGATATTCCATAAAGAAGAAAAAAACGTTACAGGCCGTTACAGCCATTAGTAACGGTTATAACGGTAAACTAAAACATCAGGCATTATTCGTGACCCATAATGAACATACCTACAAATTTTCAGAAAGATCGGCCAAGTACTTTCTGAGATATCCCATAAAGAAGAAAAACTGTTACAGGCTGTTACAGCCGTTAGTAACAGCTATAATGAGGTAAACTAAAACATCGGGCTTCATCCATGACCCATAATGAACGTACCTGCTCATTTTTACAAAGATCGGCCAAGTACTTTCTGAGATATTCTGTAGAAAGAAGAAAAACCGTTACAGGCCGTTACAGCCGTTAGTAACGGCTATAGCGGTAAAGTAAAACATCGGGCATCATCCGTGGCCCATAATGAACATACCTACAAATTTTCAGAAAGATCGGCTCTGTAGTTTTGTCTGGAGCGAGTGGAACACATTTTGACCACAGACACACAGACAGACACACACACACACACACAGACACAAAGACAGCATTTCTTCGTTCCCATTCTAAAGTACTCCCTGTTCTATAAGAACTGAGAGTACAAAAAATGAAAGACAAATAAACTAGACAACAGGAATAAACACGAATAAAACGAAAAAAACAGGATGTTTTGAGAGAGAGAGAGAGAGAGAGAGAGAGAGAGAGAGAGAGAGAGAGAGAGAGAGAGAGAGAGAGAGAGAAGAGAGAGAGAGAGAGAGAGAGAGAGAGAGATCAAGGCACAAAAAGAACAAGTTGACTCTTCGTTATCCCAAATTTTCGGCAAGTACACCTCACCTTCCTCTGGGGACTTTAATTGTCTTATATTCACGCAGGTATCACAAATTATTCTGACAATCACCCAGTTAAACAAGAAAGAAGAAGTAGGAAAGTGAAAAGCATGGAAAACAATCTACAAAATTGGAACTCACACTCACAGTCGTGCGCATACACTGAACATGTGAATGGTGTGCAGTCAAACAAGTGATTGAGTGAATGAGTATTTGCGCGAAAGCAGCGGGGGGGATGGGGGGGTGTGGACAGAGGTGGTTGCAAATGTATGCATGGGTGTGAATGAGCCTGTGCTTCTGCGTTATGGAATGTGGTATAGTAGTAGTAGTAGTAGTAGTAGTAGTAGTAGTAGTAGTAGTAGCAGCAGCATTACTTGTAGTAGTAGAAACAGCAGCAGTAGTAGTAACAGATGTAGTAGTAGTAGAAGTAGTACTGGTAGTAGTAGTAGTCGTAGTAGTAGTTGTTGTAGTAGTCCTAGAAGTCGTAGTGGTAGTAAATGTCGTTATAAAAACAATGATGATGATGACGTCTGTGTGATTTTGAGTGTGCGCACGAGCACGTGGCTAAGTACATGCACCTGGACATGGGTGTGACCAGGTGCATAAATATGAATAGATGAAAATGAATGTGTCAGTGTGAGTGTGCATGCAGGCACACGCGTGTGCACTCACACACACACACCACACACACACACACACACACACACACACACACACACACACACACACACGCACGCACCATCCACTCCCCTATCATTTCCCATAATAACTGATATCCTCACAACCAAAGCAGAAATACATAAACAGCCTATAAGTCATCATAAAAATCAAATTGGTGTGATAACAAAAAAATTCGTGTTCTCAGAAAACCTTCTCAAATAAAATCACGGCACAGTACACAGCTAACCACATTTTTTGTGCGTGCAGTTCTTGGGTCACACACAGCATAGCTATATACACACTCACACACTACACGCTGACAAAGCTGTGCAGCTGTGCCACCAACTACAGACTTATTGGGGAATGGGGAAGGTGGTGGCGGGCGCACTACTTAAGATACAAACACATTTACGAACAAAATCCCTCTTCACAGTCGCCGTAAAAAAAGTTATTGTTGTGTTGTTGTTGTTGTTGTTTCTAGGGGGTAGGGGCTGTTACAAACTTGTTTTTCCTACGAACAAGTTTTTATCTTCAAAAACATGTCATAGACCCAGGCCCAGGTGAGAGGGGGGGGGGGGGGGGATGGGAAATTAAGCGAGTCCCAGGTCTCAACTCAGGTTGTGAGGATATCAGTTATTGATTATGTGAAGTGATAGAGGGAGTGGATTGGGTGTAGGCAGGGTGTGTGTGTGTGTGTGTGTGTGTGTGTGTGTGTGTGTGTGTGTGTGTGTGTGTGTGTGTGTGTGTGTGTGGGCACGCGCGCGCCTGCGTGCACACTCACACTGACACATTCATTTTCATCTATTCATATTCATGCACCCGGTCACACCCATGTGCAGGTGCATGTACTTAGCCACGTGCTCGTGCGCACACTCAAAATCGCACAGACGTCATCATCATCATTGTTTTTATAACGACATTTACTACCACTACGACTTCTAGGACTACTACAACTACTACTACCACTACTACTACTACCAGTTCTACTACTACTACTACGTCTGTTACTACTACTGCTGCTGCTGCTACTACTACAAGCACTGCTACTACTACTACTACTAACGACCACATTCCATAACGCAGAAGCACAGGCTCATTCACACCCATGCATACATTTGTAACCACCTCTGTCCACCCCCCTCCACCCACCCCCCCCCCCCCCCCCCCCCCACCCCTTGCTGCTTTCGCGCACATACTCATTCACTCAATCACTCGTGTGACTGCACATCATTCACATGTTCAGTATATGCACACACTTGTGAGTGTGTGTTCCAATTTTGTAGATTGTTTTCCATGCTTTTCACTTCCCTACATCTTCTTTCTTGTTTAACTGGGTGGTTGTGGCTGTTGTGATTGTAATTATTATTATTATTGTTATTAATATTGTTATCATTAGCATTATCATTATTATCAATATTATTATTGTTATGAAAAGGAGTGCCTGTCTCCAGTTAGAAACCAACCTGAAAGCGCTTTACAATTCATGCTCTCGTTTACACAACAGGCTGCCTACCAGGGTAGTGCTGACTGAAGAGCTGCCTGTTGACGCTACATTCAGTCGTTTCCCGTGTCATACAGTCGAGTATCAGTCAATAGTTTTACTTTCATTCTTTTATTCTTGCGGTGCGTACAATGTGTACACATGCCATCCACACCAATGGCCAAACTGGCCTGCTCTTTTGAAAGTTGGAATGGGATTTAGAGTGTGTGCAAGATGTGATTCGTGCATTCATACATGGAACCTCAGTTTTTACCTCAATCAAAGGGCATAAAAGAGAGCAGGAACATATTTCTGTGTTTATATTTGGAGTCACATTTGGGTTACAAAAATGAAAAATATATAGAAGACGAAGAACACGCTCAAACTCTTCTTTCTTTCTTTCCTACTTTCCTTTCTTTTTTTCTTTTTCTTGTATTCTTGTCCATAGCATCATGCTTTGTCTCAGTAAAAATGATTTGAAATCGGGAATTGGTTAACTGATGACGTATTTGTTGTTTTCTGATGGGGTAAACAACTTAAACGTTGAGTGGAACTCCAGCATTATCTATACAGACCACGTAATGAGCTGTAAGAATTGGGAGCTTTCTACTACAGCGGCAGACTGGCGAATATCGTGTAAGGGATAAGTTCATCAGTAAATGCGGATGGACCCAGACCACCACAGACTCTTTTTGTCCAAAACAGCGTGCACTGCAAATCCCTCATTATCCTCACTGGCCACAGAAAAGGGAGTTAAAACTGAGGAAGCCAGCACCTGATAATATTCCTACCTGAGTTGAGACCTGGGACTCACTTAATTCACCCCCCCCCCCCACCCCTATCTGGGCCTGGGTCTATGACATGTTCTTTGAAGATAAAATCTTGTTCGTAGGAAAAACAAGTTTGTAACAGCCCACCCCCTAGAAACAACAACAGCAACAATAACACAACTATAATTTTATTTTACGACGACTGTGAAGAGGGATTTTGTTCGTAAATGTGTTCGTATCTTAAGTAGTACGCCCCCGCTGCCTTCTACATTCCCCAATAAGTCTGTAGTTGGTGGCACAGCTGCACAGCTTTATCAGCGAGTGGTGTGTGAGTGTGTATATAGCTATGGTGTGTCTGACCCACGAACTTCACACACACACAAAGATATGGTTAGCTGCGTACTGTGCCGTGATTTTATTTGAAAGGTTTTCTGAGAACACAATTTTTTTGTTATCACACCAATTTGATTTTCATGATTACTTATAGGCTGTTCATGTATTTCTGCTTTGGTTGTGAGGATATCAGTTATTGATTATGTGAAGTGATAGAGGGAGTGGATGGGGTGTGAGCAGGGTGTGTGTGTGTGTGTGTGTGTGTGTGTGTGTGTGTGTGTGTGTGTGTGTGTGTGTGGTGTGTGCTGTGTGTGTGTGTTTTTGTGTAATTGTGTGTGTTTGTGTGTGTATGTTTGTGTACCTATCAGCAATACACTTGTGTGTGTAACGACATCTCTTCACTGCTGGACAGTATATATCCACACATGGTGGGCAGCCCAGTTCTACCAAAATATTTCTCAAACAATTAGAGACCACTCACAATTTAAAAAAAAACCTGAAAGACAAATAAACCAGACAACAGGATAAACACAAATAAAACGAAAAAAGACAGGATGTTTTGTAGAGAGAGAGAGAGAGAGAGAGAGAGAGAGAGAGAGAGAGAGAGAGGAGAGAGAGAGAGAGAGAGAGAGAGAGAGAGAGATCAAGGCACAAAAAGAACAAGTTGGCTCTTCATTATCCCAAATTTTCGGCAAGTACACCTCGCCTTCCTCTGGGGACTTTGATTGTCTTATATTCACGCAGGTATCACAAATTATTCTGACAACCACCCAGTTAAACAAGAAAGAAGAAGTAGGGAAGTGAAAAGCATGGAAAACAATCTACAAAAATGGAACACACACTCACAGGCGTGTGCATGTACTGAACATGTGAATGGTGTGCAGTCAAACGAGTGTTTGAGTGAATGAGTATGTCCGCAAAAGCAGCAGGGGGGAGGGGGTCGAGTTGGTTACAAATGTATGCATGGGTGTGAATGTGCCTGTGCTTCTGCGTTTGGAATGTGGTATCGTAGTAGTAGTAGTAGTAGTAGTAGTAGTAGTATGTAGTAGTACAGTGCTGTAGCAGTAGCAGCAGCTGCAGTAGTAGTAACAGACGTAGTAGTGGTAGAAGTAGTAGTGGTAGTAGTAGTAGTGGTAGTAGTAGTAGTAGTTGTAATAGGCCTAGAAGTCGTAGTGGTAGTAAATGTAGTTATAAAAACAATGATGATGATGACGTCTGTGCTGTTTTGAGTGTGTGCATGAGCACGTGGGTAAGTACATGCACCTGCACATGGGAGTGACCAGGTGCATGAATATGAATAGATGAAAATGAATGTGTCAGTGTGAGTGTGCATGCAGGCACACGCGTGTGCACTCTCACACACACACACACACACACACACACACACACACACACACACACACACACACACACACACAACACACATACACACACACACACAAACACACACACACACACACACACACACACACACACACACACACACACACACACACACACACCCTGCCGCACCCCATCCACTCCCTCTATCACTTCACATGATCAATAACTGATATCCTCACAACCAAAGCAGAAATACATGAACAGCCTATAAGTCATCATGAAAATCAAATTGGTGTGATAACAAAAAAATTTCGTGTTCTCAGAAAACCTTTTCAAATAAAATCACGGCACAGTACACAGCTAACCATATCTTTTTTTGTGCGTGAAGTTCGTGGGTCAGACACACCATAGCTATATACACACTCACACACCATAACTGATAAAGCTGTGCAGCTGTGCCACCAACTACAGACTTATTGGGGAATGGGGAAGGGGGTGGGGCGCACTACCTAAGATACGAACACATTTACGAACAAAATCCCTCTTCACAGTCGTCGTGAAACAATGTTATTGTTGCGTTGTTGTTGTTGTTGTTTTTAGACTGTGGGAGCTGTTACAAACTTGTTTTTCCTACGAACAAGTTTTTATCTTCAAACAACCCGTCATAGACTGGGTGGGCCCTGGGCGGTGGGAGTGGGGGGTGAATTAAGTGAGTCCCAGGTCTCAACTCAGGTAGGAATATTATCAGGTGCTGGCTTCCTCAGTTATAACTCCCTTTTCTGTGGCCAGTGAGGATAACGAGGGATTTGCAGTGCACGCTGTTTTGAACAAAAAAGTGTCTGTGGTGGTCTGGGTCTGTCCGCATTAATGATGAACTTATCCCTTACACGATATTCGCCAGTCCGACGCTGTAGTAGAAAGCTCCAATCCTTACAGCTCATTACGTGGTCTGTATAGATAATGCTGGAGTTCCAATCTACGTTTACATTGTTTACCACATCAGAAAACAACAAATACGTCATCAGTTAACCAATTCCCGATTTCAAATCATTTTTACTGAGACAAAGCATGATGCTATGGACAAGAATACAAGAAAAGAAAAAAGGAAAGGAAAGTAGGAAAGAAAGAAAAAGAGTTTGAGCGTGTTCTTCGCCTTCTATTTATTTTTCAGTTTTGCTGCCGAAATGTGACTCCAAATATAAACACAGAAATATGTTCCTGCTCTCTTTTATACCCTTTGATTGAGGGTAAAAACTGAGGTTCCATGTATCAATGCACGCATCACATCTTGCACACACTCTAAATCCCATTACCAACTTTCAGAGAGCAAGCCAGTTTGGCCATTGGTGTGGATGGCACGTGTACACATTGTACGCACCGCAAGAATAAAAGAATGAAAGTAAAACTATTGACTGATACTCGACTGTATGACACGGGAAACGACTGAATGTAGTGCCAGCAGGCAGCTCTTCAGTCAGCACTACCCTGGTAGGCAGCCTGTTGTGTAAACGAGAGCATGAATTGTAAAGCGCTTTCAGGTTGGTTTCTAACTAGAGACAGTGACTACTCTCAATAAGAATAATAATATTGATGATAATAATAATAAAGATAATAATGATAATGATAACAATATTAATAACAATAATAATAACAACAATCACAATCACAACAGCCAGAAGAACGACACCAACAACAACAACAACGATATTGATGATGATGATGAAGGGCAAAAATGTCCATGGTGCATACCCATTATGTCCTCCCTCCACTGTTGTAAGGCATATGTCATTCATAAATCCGCTAATGTTTACCAGCTGCTTCTTTCGTGTTGCAGTGGAAAACGTATGTTTGTGTACCTATCAGCAATACACCATGTGTTTAACAATACTCTTCACTGCTGGACAGTATATATAAACACATGGTGGGTGATCCAATTCTACCAAAATAAATCTCAAACAGTTAGAGACCACTCGCAATTAAGAAAAAAAAGAAACACCTGAAAGACAAATCAACCAGACAACAGGAATAAACACGAATAAAACGAGAAAAAAAAACAGGATGTTTTGAAGAGAGAGAGAGAGAGAGAGAGAGAGAGAGAGAGAGAGAGAGAGAGACTCGTGACTTCAATGTGAGGCCATCAGCGTATTCACATGAGTACGCAACAAGAAATATACATCAATTTTACATAATCAGAACAAAATTCACCATAACTGCAACGAAACATTCTTCCCTGACCGTATGTACATGGAGAATTCTATCTTGATCATACATTAACACTACTTGGTACATTCTTCCTTATGAATGTGCTGTAAGTATATATATTATTATTTTAAAACTCATGATATTAATGCTGTTGATACTATCATACAAAACACATGTTTTCTATTTCGTTACCCTCATCATATTTCGTTTATACAGTGAAGACCTTTCTTCCCTGCGTCGTAAGATTCTCCGGAAAGCTGTGCTATTTTAAGCATCTTTTGTTTACATCAATTACGTATGCGCAAAATAAGCCTATCGCCCTCTCCGGTGCAAAGGTAAACCCCGAATCTTGAGTCTACATAACAAAGCTGCCATGCTGACCTTTGACACACAGAGTGTGTTCTTCGTGTGGTGTTAGACTTGTGTTGTTTATATTCGTTGGATTTAGCAGCCCCATGGATAAATTACTAAAACCTTGTTGCTTTCCATGTATCAGGTTGGTACATTCCTTCAGTTTTTTCACTTTAATTGTCGTTTTCCCTATTTCTTTTCAGCCTGAGACCCTGTCATATTCTGTCCCCTGGGTCTTGTCGACACTTGACTCGCACACTGTCTTGACCGCCCGCCGACCAGAGGAGTCTCTTAATGGTGGATCCCTAGAGTTCAAACTTGGATAATTCAAAACAACCGTCGGAAAATAATCAAAATGCATACAACAACTATCGTTATTCAAAGAGTACAAAACCATGCTCATTATAATCTGATCAACAGGCAGCCATCACAGCAGACGATCCAGCCAAGACTCGACAGACAATTCTCATTCCTACTCCCACTCTCTCTCCCACACTCGCTCCCACCGCCTCCCACTATCGCCCCATCCGCCTCACGCTCCACTCCCCCCTCCCCCCCCCCCCCCCCTCCTCCCTCTCTCTCTGAGCAGAGAGCGGAAGAACGGGCGAGAGACGGCCAGAGGGAGAAGATTGACACCGTGTGCGCGTAGCGGAATGGAACGCATTCATCACCGCTTCATGCTGATTTGCATGTTGACCTACTTCTTAATTCTCCTACGTGCCTTACTGTTTGCTTTACTAAACTGGCCCAATTCTCGTCCTACTTTCGTTTCCTGGATTATCTTTCTTACATACTTCATCACTTCATGGTCAGATTATTTTTCTATGTTTCCCTTTGTATTCATTTCGTAGTTTTACATGTGTATGTATATACAGATTTCGTTACTTATTTTAACCTTCCTCTTCCATACATGTTTTCTTAAATACATTTGATTTTCTATTATATGCACATTTTCCATACTCATTTAACTTGAACCATTCATATGCCTAGACTACCCCCCAAGAGAGAGAGAGGGGAGAGAGAGAGAGAGAGTGAGAGAGAGACAGACAGACAGACAGACAGAGAGCGAATTCATTGCAATGAAGACTGCCACCAACCTTCATCTTCCGCAAGAGGATAGGCCACGTAAACGATGTGATGGTGATGAGCAGAGGAAAAGAGTGTTCGCACAAACCACACCCTGTAACCGCCGTGGAAGCGACTCAAGAGCTAACATACATACCCCTCGGCCACGCCGCGGCCCCACCTATCAAACCATCGGCAAACTTCGCAGTATCCAAGGTACGCCAGGTGTCCCCTGTCCCCTAGTCATAAAAGGTGGAGTTTCGAGGATTAAGTTTAGTCAAACAATACAAGCATGCGCAGTATGTAGGTTTAGGCGATATTTGAGTGATAAAATGTCAACCCATATGAATGTAATGCAGTTCAGCTGTGAGAATTATGACTGCTTTTGACGCCCACTGTGTTAGGAGAAAACTGATATGGATGCTTATAGACACAGAGACTAATAAACAACAGACCATTATTTTATACAGTACCATTATTTTATACAGTATAGACACCATAGGGGGTTTTTTTCACGTAGGCACGAGGGCATGTAAGACCTCAATGCAAAAGCTTGGCCTTGTCTGAAGATGTGCTGTCTTCACCTGTCAGCGGAACAGCGACGAGTGAGGCTGTGGGATGCACATGGTAGTTGTTTGACAGTGGCGTCTTTTGCCGGTGGGCTCTGCAGTCATGAAATATGAGCTGGTGTATCATGGGTACGCTTCTGTGGACGGTCGTCGTGTCACATGCCGTGGCCGTTACACAATGGCATCTGCTAGGGAGGAAATATGTCCCTTGACGTCTTAGCGGAACGACCTGTGCGTGCTTGCGCCTTATGTGAACATAGCGCAGGCTTCCAAGGATGGTGCAGGACTGCTCCCAGCGGGTTAGTTTGGCTTTTGGATAGCACTCGCGCCTTTGTGTGTATCATACTTTTTTTCCTTTCCCTATTTTATTTTCGGAAGGCACTCATCACTATGGGGTCCCACATAGAAACATAGACACAAGGACATGTGGCAAAGTTAGAGGTAGAGATGTAGTAGTATGCTTACTTGATTGTTCAAACAACATATAGAACGGTTCAGGGAAACAGCGGTGGTTTGATGACAGGTACGGTTGTTTTGACTGTTGTGGAGTCTAGGAGGATTCGGCCTTGTATCGAAAACCACTGAACATGTCACTGTAAAGTCATCATTAACTGAATGAATGATTGTCTCCCTGTGACGCTTTGCACCATTCTTGAACGTAAAAGATACCCTTATGGTGTATATGTACCTATTACAAAATTGTATCCCTGGTCGCTGCATCTATTTTACATGCATTGATTTGCTTATCCTTCTGTCTAGACCTGTGCAACAAGAGGCACCACGTGGGCTGTGCCTGCCATGTCTGTTCTGACTGATCACTCCATTCATTCCAAACCTTTATTCCGTCCTCGCAACCTGTCGACATTTCCTGCCAGTTGTGGGACAACCCCTGCCAGTTTGTCTTTGGGCTGTCCTCTGTCCACCGACTCATCTCAAAGCCTTCATTCCGATTTCTCAAAATGCCGACATTTTCTGGGAAGTGTTGAATCACAATCTGTCATGTCGTTTCTTGACTGACCGCAAAAACTAATAAATAAATACAAAAAAAACACTGTGCAATGTAACACAAAACAAAACAGGAAAACACATTTTGGACAAATGCGTCTGCTTAAGACATGACACGGGACGTCAAATTAGTAACATCCCCCCCCCCCCCTCCCTTTTCCCCACTGCCCACTCCGCGCCCCCCATCCCATATCCCCTACCCCCGAATCCATCATTTTGTTTCTTGACTGCGCTCTAGCTAAGCACAAATGCAAGTCACATTTTTAAAAAGATACTTCAATACCAACAAAACAAAACAGAGAACTACATTTTCGACAAATGCATCTGCTTAAGACATAGCAACACACACGTGTGTGTGTGTGTGTGTGTGTGTGTGTGTGTGTGTGTGTGTGTGTGTGTGTGTGTGCGAGCACGCGTGTGTGTGACTTTCTCTGTGTGTGTGTGTGTGCGCGCGCGTGTGTGTGTGTGTGTGTGTGTGTGTGGTGTGTGTGTGTGTGTGTGTACGGGAAACGACTGAATGAAGCGCCAGGTAGGCAGCCCGTTATGTAAACGAGTGTGGATTGTAAAGCGCTTAGAGCTTGGTCTCTAGCCGAGGATAGGTGCTATATAAGTATTCATAACACACACACACACACACACACACACACACACACACACACACCTCTCGAAGAACGAACAATCACTTATTTCCTCAAATTGGACGCAAACTGATGTAGAATCAGTGTGCGCCCAGTTTGAGGCGATTCCACATCCATTGTGCGCCCAATTGTTCGTTCGTCGTTTGCATTGTCTCAGATGTTGTTTGTCTTGCCTGCAGAAGACCAAAGAGGACAAACCATGCCGTGTTTGTCGTCGTGTAATTTGTTTGTTTCTTTCCTTCAAAGCATAGTCATTTTTCTTTAAAGTCTGTACAGAAAGTCATATTCTCTCAGTGTGTTGTGCAACACATGCCTAGAAAACAAGAGCGCAGTCACAGACGTAAGCACTGCCAACCCTCACCTGAACCGCTCATACCTGAACAGACAGACACATGACTCACTTCATGACGTTAGCCAGGTGCTCAACAACACAACCGATGTGATCCACCCGCGAAATCATCTCCCTCTCCTTCCTGCTCTATTCCTCTCCCCCGAGCTTTCCTGTTCTTTCATTCTTCCCTCCACTCACACGCAAGCAGCTCTGTCATTGCTTGTTTATGATTCTGGACATGATAATGATCATGATGTTGATGATGTGTGTGTGTGTGTGTGTGTGTGCGTGCGTGTATGTGCATGTGTGTGTGTGTGTGTGTGTGTGTGCGCGCGCGCGCGTGTGTGTGTGAAGAGAGTGTGTGCGTGCGTGCGCGTGTGTGTGTGTGTGCGTGTACCTGCGCTCGAATTTTTAGTGTGTGTGTATGTGCGTGTGTATGTGCGCGCGCGCGCGTGCACACGCGCATGCGCATATGCTTTCCTGTTTGTGAGTGTGTGTGTGTGTGTGTGTGTGTTGTGTGTATGTGTGTGTGTGTGTTGCGGTCCTACGCAAACACCCACAACTTGTGTGCACAGTCTCCCCCTCCCCCCCCCCCCCCCCTCCCCCTCCCTTTCCCCCCTACCCGTCACGATTCCTATGCACCTATGTTGAAGGCGTTGGAGAACAAGTGCAATACCACCATCCCCTCCCTCCCCCCCCCCCCCCCCCCACACACACATCCCCACCCACCCACCCACGCACCCACACTCACGCGCGGGCGCCCAAACTGATGTACTGCCACGTAATTCAGCCAGGCGGAGACCATGTTGTTTTCTCCTTCGTCACAGTCGACACAGTTAACTGGTCTGACCTTGGTGTCAGAAGACGATTGCTTGCTCCTCTCTCGGACTCGCACTGAGCCAGCGCTGGATAGAGGGGAAGTGTATCATTGCTCATGATGCTGGTCATCTTCATCGAGCAGTATTTGTCGTGGTGACTGGAGGCAAAGTTGATGTTCTTTTTTTTTCACTGCTGTCGTGAGGATAACGAGAAAAAAAAATCGAAGACTTTTTCCAACATGCCATAACTCACAATGTCGTGAATTCAAAAGCACAACAATGATAATAAAGAGGACTATTTGTACAGCGCCCATCCTAATGACGCAGGCTGCATGGCATTTTTACAAATTTACAAAAATTGATATTTGAAATATATGCTGCTCGCGCGCGCGCACGCGCACACACACACACACACACACACACACACACACACACACACACACACACACACACACATACACACACACACACACTCACTCACTCACTCACTCGCACACACACACACTCGCGCGCGCACACACGTACACACACACACACTCGCGCGCACACACACGTACACACACACACACTCGCGCGCGCGCACACACACACACACACACACACACACACACACACACACACACACACAATAATAATAATAATAATAATAACAATAATAATAATAATAATACGGTGAACAGCTCATTTGTACACGAGCAAGTGTGCAAGTGACATGTAGCAATTCAGTAATCCTCAGGTGGTATTCTGCAACTGGCATTTAAACAGATGAATCTTTAAAAGTTTACGTAATAAATCCGCCAAAAATATATAAACGAATCACGAGACAAAACACGATGCGTTTCGACCTCTTAAGTCTTCTTGAGGCAAGATAATCAACACTCAGAACAACGAAATGGCGAACGAGCAATCATCTATCTTGTCAAATTTGACAATTCGCCTAAAGAAGACAAACATCATGGGCCAAGACATCAGCAGCACTCCCCGCATCATCATCGACGATCACGGCCTTGAGGTGGTTGACGGCTTTACTTACCTGGGCTCCACCATCTCCAGCAACCTCTTTTTGGACCCTCATCTGAACGTGCGGATCGGCATGGCAGCAACAGCGATGGACTGTTTAGCGAAGAGAGTCTGGGACAACACCATGCTAATGTCAAACACCAAAATGAAAGTGTACCGAGCCTGCGTGCTGAGCACTCTTCTATACGGAAGCGAAACATGGACCCTTTACTCCCGACAAGAAGTTACACTTCCACCTGCACTACCTCAGATGACTCCGGGGCATCACTTGGCAGGATCGCATCACTAACAAGGACGTCCTGACCCAGGTAAGGATGCCTAGCATGTTCATCATGCTGACACAGAAACGCCTGTGCTGGTTTGGCCATGTCAGCTGCATGGACGATGGTCGCATCCCAAAGGGCATGCTGTATAGCGAGCTGGCTACAGGCTCCAGACCCACAGGACGGTCCGCCCTGCGCTACAAGGATATATGCAAGCGAGACCTAAGGCAGGCAGCCCCAATCCAGCAGATCTGGAGACAGCAGCTTCAGCTGGCGGTCCACCATCAAGGCCGGCATCAAGCAAGCAGAGCAGAGCAGAGAGGCCCAGTGGAAAGAACGGAGACACCGCAGATGGCAGAGAATTATATCGGCACCCACAAACACTCATGACCGAGACTTCACCTGCACCAACTGCAAATTGCAAGAGAGTCTGCCACTTAAGGATGGGGCTCTTCAGCCACAGCAGGCGCAGCAACTCCACAACTGACTGATCCATGGCGCAACACCATGTCTCTCGAGACGGACGGATGCCAACAGTTTGGTTGATGATTGTTTCTTGCTGTTCCTGTAGGTCTGGATGCTCGGCCACTTCCTCTCTTGATGTGCAGATCTGACAGACGTCTATGGTGTGGTGGCTTTGCTCTTGCTTGTTGAGGTTATTCTTTAGATTTCTTATCATATCTGATTGGCCAAGTCGTAATGCAGTTCATATCGTTGCTTTGCCTGCCAATGTGTCTGCACTCTCATTTCCTTTAATACGTGCATGTCTGGAGGGAAGGTTGTGCATTACTTCATGCCAAGTAGGGCTTCCCATTCCACTCTCCACTTTTTGAAGTAGGTTCATGGAGTCGGTCAGTATCATGGCTTGTTGAGTTTTAAAGTGCTCTTTGGATGTAAGCCAGTGGAGTGCTTATGTCACGGCTGCTACCTCCATTGTTAGACTTGAAGTTGTTACACTGTATGTGCCAGAGTCTTCCTGGATAGTTTGGCCATTTTGCTTCACTGTGTAGCCCCAGCCTGACTTACCTTTGGTGCTGGAAACGTTAGTTATATAATACTATCTTCTTTTGTGCCAAGGTTTTCTACCTGCATCTTAATTTCTGCCTTGGTTTTGCTTCCTTGCCATTCTCAACAGTGTCTTTTAGGTTCTGGAGCGATGGCAATTTGGTAGAGATGTTTGAAATAGTCTGGATACTTTTCCCATCCCTTTGTTTCTTTGATTTTTGCTAACTGGCACACAAGCTATTTATTGTCGTCTATCTGTCCCATCCATGATTTTCCACGTCCAAGGGAGTTCTTTTTGTTTCCTCGACTGCCGCATGTAGTGAATTTTGGGGAATTTCGAGTGCTCTGAAATATGCCTTCACCTGTTCTAGCTTGTTGAATGAAGGTCAAGCAGGTATCGCATAGATTCATCTGGTGTGTCCTTCGTAGTTCCAAGACCAATCTCATTGCTTTATTTTGAATTCTTTGTAATTTAAAAAGATTGCTCTTGGACAGTATTGTAAGTCCTAATCCATAATCAATCACATTGAGTACAACTGTGTGCTACAGTCGGTAGAAGCACTGTTCAGTGCCTCTATCAGCCATTGCTTTCACGGCAGACAGGCCCATTTTGCGTTAAAGAACAATACTCTCCAAAGCCGGTTGGTGCAAGCATCAGTAAAGCAGGTGGTGAGCAGTTGTAGCGCCTCCTCGGTTTGGGCGGTGAGGGTGGCATCATCAGTGAAGACCATCTCCCAGATGAAGACTTTCCTCCCCTTTGTCTTTGCTCGGAGGCATGCCAGGTTAAAGAGGCTTCCGTCACTCCTAGTGTGGAGGAAAATGCCATCTTCAGACTGCTGGCAGGCATGGAGCAACAGCAAGGAGAAGATAGCAAGGAGAAGATGCTGAGAGTGTTGAAGTGAGTGCGCACCCTTGTTTGACACCACTCTTGATTGGGAAGGGGTCTGAAGATGAACCGTCGTACTGGACAGTGCCGTTCATGTTGTCATGGAAGGACTTGATCATCTTCAGGAGCTTGTGGGGACATCCAATCTGGTGTAGTAGGGTGAAGGGGCCTAACACACTGACTAAGTTGAATGCCTTGGTCAGATCGATGAAGGCGATGAACAAGGGTCGTCTCTGCTCGCGGCACTTCTCTTGTAGCTGCCTCAAGGAGAATAACACGTCAGTCGTCGACCTCGCAGCTCTGAAGCCGCAATGTGCCTCTTTGTACACTCATTTGGCGAGTAGTTGCAGCCTGTTGAGGACGATGTGGGCGAAGGCTTTGCCAACAATGCTGAGGAGGGATATTCCGCAATAGTTGTTGCAGTCACTGTGGTCCCCTTTGTTCTTGCATGGCGTGATGATGTTTGCATCGCGCATGTCCTGGGGTACGGTCCCTTCTTCCCAACACTGCAGCAGAAGCTCATGGATGTGACTGAGAAGAGAACTCTCCTTGCCGGATTTGATGACCTCTAGTGGAATACCGTCGCTAAATGCAGCTTTACCACTTGCTAGCAAGTCGATGGCCTTGGTGAGTTTCTCAGTAGTGGGTGGGGAGTCCAGCCCCTCCATGGTGAGCAGCGAGGTGATGTTCTCGATGGATGTGTGGGTGACTAAGTTCTTCCTGGTGTACAGCTCCTGGTAGTGCTCCACCCATCTCTTTATCTGTTTGCTGTGGTCGGTGATGACATCCCCAAGGTAGATTTTAGAGGAGCGATTTTGATGGCACTAGAGTCGAACGCTTTCTTCATGCTTTCGCGCATGTCTCGGATGTTGCCACAGTCGGCGGAGATCTGGATGCCCTGGTATAGCTTCAGCCAACACTTATTCGCGCATTTACGGGTGGTTCACTGGGTGCTGTTGCGAGCTTTTAGGAGTGCAGCAAATGTTTTTGCAAAGGGCTCTATCTTGTGATTGAGGAATTGCGATTTGCTTAGCAGCAATGACAGACTCCATCTCCACGATTCCTGCTTCGAACGAATCTTCATTCATCCTCACACTCTTCTCAAAGGTGCCCGAAGCGGATTGGTAGGTGGCATCGCAGATGTGGTTCCACCGTGTTAAAGCGCTGTCTATTGGGCAGTTTTCGAGGGCTTTGTCAGCGGTTTTGGCGAAGTGTCCGCGCAGTTCGGGCACTGACATCAAGGCTGTGTTGATTCGAGGACGTCCCTGCTGCTTAGAGCGGTCGATTTGCTTGGGCCAAAGACGCACCTTGCTGCCGACCAGGGAGGCGTCAGTGTCCCAGTCAGCACTGTGGTAACTGTGGGTGATGAGCACGTGGTTGAGCAAGGGTCTTCGGGTGATCACAAAGTCCAGTTGATGCCAGTGACGGGATCTGGGTGCCTCCAGGACACTCTGTGGTGTGGCTTGGTGAGAAAAGTGTTCGTGATACAGAGGTCGCGGTAGGAGCAAAGCTCAAGTGGCCGCTGTCCGTTCTCATTGAGCTTGCCGATGCCAAAGTGGCCGATGCAGCGGGACCAGCAGCTGTGATCTGCACCAATCCGGGCATTGAAGTCCCCGAGCTAGAACAGGTGTTCTTTGCAGATACCTCTCTGATCTTGGCTTCAAGCTCTTCATAGAACTCATCCTTGGCCTCAGCTGTAGAGCAGAGCGTGGGAGCGTAGATGCTAAGGATGTTTATTGGCCCAGAAGTGGTTGTGAGCTGGAGAGAGAGGTTTGGTGCTGTCCCTTTGGAAGGTGGCTCACGTGAGGACAGGATAGAGTTTCGCACTGCCAATCCGACGCCATACAGTCGGTGTCCCTCTGGCTCCAGTCCTTGCCACAAGAATGTGTAGACCTTCTCCCTGACGCTGTCGTTGGAGGGGAGTCTTGTCTCTTGCAGCGCTGCGATGTCAATGTTGAACCTCTCCACCTCGCGGTCGATAATGGCTGTTTTCCTGGTGTCGTCAACTTGCTGGAGGTCGTCAGAAAGGCCAGAACACATCGTTCTGACATTCCAGGTTGCCAGACGCAAGGCTGGTGATTTTAATTTCTTTCTTTTATCTTTTTTGCTTGGTGCAGGGTTTACAGTCTGTTCTTCAGTCTTTCCTCTTAGCTCCAGGCATCCATTGAAGCAGGTAGACTGTGGCGGATCAGCACCTAATTGGCTGGGGCTGCCCAGCTTGAGGCGAGTGGTAGCTGACCAGTGGAAAGCGGTGGTCCCTCCCACCATCGGAGACAACCCATTGCGCCCGAGCTTACGTCAATGTGCTATGGGCTTATAACCCGTAACTGCTGTCTCCCGTGTTGTTTCTGTCCCTGGAACAGCGGCACTGCAGTGACCTCTCCAGGACGCGGGCGAAGTGTGTGGAGATCCTGGGGTGCCCAGTCGCCAGAATCCCCCTCCCAGCCTTGCTGACAGGATCAACTGAAAGGACAAGCCACTACAGTATGGTGCCAGCGCAGCTGCAGGAGTTGCAGGAAAGGACCAGCCAGTACAGCATGGTGCCCGCGCAGCTGCAGGAGTTGCAGGAAAGGACCAGCCAGCACAGTATGGTGCCAGCGCAGCTGCAGGAGTTGCAGGAGAGGACCAGCCAGTACAGTATGGTGCCAGCGCAGCTGCAGCAGTTGCAGGAGAGGACCAGCCAGTACAGTATGGTGCCAGCACAGCTGCAGGAGTTGCAGGAGAGGACCAGCCAGTACATTATGGTTCCAGCGCAGCTGCAGGAGTTGCAGGAGAGGACCAGCCAGTACAGTATGGTTCCAGTGCAGCCGCAGGAGTTGCAGGAGAGGACCAGCCAGTACAGTATGGTGCCAGCGCAGCTGCAGGAGTTGCAGGAGAGGACCAGCCAGTACATTATGGTTCCAGCACAGTTGCAGGAGTTGCAGGAAAGGACAAGCCAGTACATTATGGTTCAGCGCAGCTGCAGGAGTTGCAGGAAAGGACAAGCCAGTACAGTATGGTTCCGGCGCAGCTGCAGGAGTTGCAGGAAAGGACCAGCCAGTACAGTATGGTTCCAACGCAGCAGGAGTTGCAGGAAAGGACCAGCCAGTACAGTGTGGTGCCAGCGCAGCTGCAGGAGTTGCAGGAAAGGACCAGCCAGCACAGTATGGTGCCAGCTCAGCTGCAGGAGTTGCAGGAGAGGACCAGCCAGTACAGTATGGTGCCAGCGCAGCTGCAGCAGTTGCAGGAGAGGACCAGCCAGTACAGTATGGTGCCAGCACAGCTGCAGGAGTTGCAGGAAAGGACCAGCCAGTACATTATGGTTCCAGCGCAGCTGGAGGAGTTGCAGGAGAGGACCAGCCAGTACAGTATGGTTCCAGCGCAGCCGCAGGAGTTGCAGGAGAGGACCAGCCAGTACAGTATGGTGCCAGCGCAGCTGCAGGAGTTGCAGGAGAGGATCAGCCAGTACATTATGGTTCCAGCACAGTTGCAGGAGTTGCAGGAAAGGACAAGCCAGTACATTATGGTTCAGCGCAGCTGCAGGAGTTGCAGGAAAGGACAAGCCAGTACAGTATGGTTCCAACGCAGCTGCAGGAGTTGCAGGAAAGGACCAGCCAGTACAGTATGGTTCCAACGCAGCTGCAGGAGTTGCAGGAAAGGACCAGCCAGTACAGTGTGGTGCCAGCGCAGCTGCAGGAGTTGCAGGAAAGGACCAGCCAGTACAGTATGGTTCCAGCACAGCTGCAGGAGTTGCAGGAAAGGACCAGTCAGTACATTATGGTGCCAGCGCAGCTGCAGGAGTTGCAGGAAAGGACCAGCCAGTACATTATGGTGCCAGCACAGCTGGAGGAGTTGCAGGAAAGGACCAGCCAGTACATTATGGTTCCAGCGCAGCTGCAGGAGTTGCAGGAAAGGACCAGCCAGTACAGTATGGTGCCACCACAGCTGCAGGAGTTGCAGGAAAGGACCAGCCAGTACACTATGGTTCCAGCACAGCTGCAGAAGTTGCAGGAAAGGACCAGCCAGTACAGTATGGTGCCAGCACAGCTGCAGGAGTTGCAGGAGAGGACCAGCCAGTACAGTGTGGTTCCAGCACAGCTGCAGAAGTTGCAGGAAAGGACCAGCCAGTACAGTATGGTTCCAGCGCAGCTGCAGGAGTTGCCTTCTGACAGCTTCACGGTGTGTCGACCAAACCGCCTTAAGGGTTCCGCTCCGGATTTTGTTTCAGGGTTTACTCCCTTAGCCTTTATGTCTCCCAAGACATCCACAAGGCGGTGAGGCTATTTGACCCATAGCTGGGAGTCTGGTTCGTGGGCACCGGGGTGCATCCACACACCGGTGGGCCTGCATGCCACACGTCTGGGGGGAGACTTCCTCCAAGTCCCTTGTAGTCTAGCCTTAGTCCGTAAGGTCCCAGTTGACGTGTGCCGCCACGAGGAGGCACTACATCGGGCTTGCTTGTGGAGAGGCCATATACTGACAGGAAAAGACTGACGCATTCTGCTCCCCTTGTCGCAGTGCTGCAAGCAGCGGTGTTTGTCAGCAGTGGAGGCTGAAAGCGAGAGGTAACTAGCACACACACACACACACACACACACACACACACACACACACACACACACACACACACACACACACACTTCACCAACACACTAGGCACATCACACCAACCATTGAGACGACACTTCAACCAAAGATTGTAATAATCTTAAGGCCTACGCTGCGAAGACTCCTAGAGGTTGGGGCAGATTCATGTAATTGGGCCTTTCATGTAGCAGACACAAACGATCAAATACACGTCAACTGAGATAAGACTTCGAATCTCCGAAGGGCCCCAGTGTATACCGTAGATGTGTGTGCGCATGCGGGTATGCATGGGTGGGGCGATGCAGGTGTGTATAGTGGAGAGCCCTTCGATATGAATGTGTATTGGTTGGTGTGTGTGTGAGCGTCTGCGTGTGTGTGTGTGTGTGTGTGTGTGTGTGTGTGTGTGTGTGTGTGTGTGTGTGTGTGTGTGTGTTATTGTTGATGTTGTTACCGTGTCATATTCTCAACATTAATTCCACACAAATAATCAAAGGCGCATGCACGCGCGCGCGCGCGCACGCACACCACACACACACACACACACACACACACACACACACACACACACACACACACACGCACGTACATACACACTCAAAAACACGCGCGTGCGCTCATGCCTATGCGCACATAGATGCACATGTACGCACATACACCCCACACACACACACACACACACACACACACACACACACACACACACACACACATTCGCGCGCGCACACACTTACACACACACGCACACACACGCACACATACAAACACGTGCGCGCGCGCGCACACACACACGCGTACATGCCCAAATACACAGGCACATTCATATTCACATATATATTTACACATACAAGAGCAGATGCGAGCGTGCAGGAACATGCTG
>CM065729.1:8112668-8145168 GCA_033310375.1 Conus canariensis
GGGAGCGGGGGGTAGTTTTGTTGTTGTTGTTGTTGTTGTTGTTGTTGTGTGTTGTTGTTGTTGTTTTCTTAAAGCGTACCAAAGTTTTCATAAGTTCATAGAAACTTTGTTAATGACTGTGAAATATTAAGCCGTTGATTACTGGAATGTCACATGAAATTTGTTAAATTTGTTTACATGTTCCTACATCTTAAGATTTAAACAAATGCTTTCCCCAAATGCCTCAGGCGCAATCGGTAACCTTTCCTCTCCCGTATCACCACTGCATTACACACACACACACACACACACACACACACACACACACACACACACACACACACACACACACACACACACATGCACGCGCGTGCGCGCGCGCACCTGCTACCTTTTTACTGCCTCAAGTATCACCATCCCCCTGATTCACCTCGACTCCAATAACAGTCATGGGGTAATGTAGGATTGGGACACCCCCAAGCCCCCAACCCAGCTCTACCCCCGCCCTCTTTTCTTAGTCTGTAGATTTCAGCCCCAATAAAGTTGAAGTTTGTGCGTAGATATTGATGCCAGAGAGAGAGAGAGAGAGAGAGAGAGAGAGGAAGGGTACATCATTCAATGACTGAGACACGCCTCCCGCCCGGCCCTGTCCGAAATAGTTGGGTAGTTGCAGTTTAGGACTAACTTTAAAAGACGGCAACAGTTCTCAAATGAAGAATTTTGTCAGGATCAAAATGGGGGTGAAAAGGCAAGAAGGGTACAGCATGTGTTTGTCAAGAAGGGCTTTGTCGCATGAAAGTTGCAAGGCAGCATGCCGTGCCAAAATACCCGTGATTCTCGTGTAATTCATCTACGTCTGTTATGATAGCACACAGAAATAGCCCCTGGCTCTCTGTTATGATAGCAAACAGAAATAGTCCTTCTTTTCTGTTATGATGACAACAGAAAAAGCTCCTGCCTCTCTGTTATGATAGCACACAGAAATAGCTCCGTCCTCTGTTATGATAGCACACAGAAATAGCTCCGTCCTCTTGTTATGATAGCAAACAGAAATAGCTCCGCTCCTCTGTTATGATAGCACACAGAAATAGCTCCGTCCTCTGTTATGATAGCACACAGAAATAGCTCCTGCCTCTCTGTTATGACAGCACACAGAAATAGCTCCTGCCTCTCTGTTATGACAGCACACAGAAATAGCTCCGTCCTCTCTGTTATGACGGCACACAGAAATAGCTCCTGCCTCTCTGTTATGACAGCACACAGACGAAAAAATAGTGCTCTCGTACACTCTCTTGTCCTGCCAAGGTCCTAGTTGACCCTGCAGCCGGCCCAGGGGCAGTCTCCCCAGCAGCAGTACAACAGTCAGCACAACAGCAATCAACGGGCCTTCTTCCAGCCCACCAGAGCCCGGGGACAAGGGCGGCCTTCTACTGGTGCCTCAGGGGGCGGGGTACCTAATCAGGTACCCTTTTCCTTCCCCTTTGGAGAGGGAGTCAACGGGCAGCTCGCGCACAGTCTCGACAACTTCTTCAACGATCAAGGAACGTAGAAGCAGAAGCAACGCCAGCATCAGCCCGCTCAGCAGCAGCAGCAAGTGGTGAGTTGGTATGGGTCTATCGTTTGAGTTTAGGCCTCAAAAGAATAGTGGTGGGTAAAGTGATCTTGTTGGATTAAAAGGATTGGTAGGTGGGTATGAACTTTTTTTGTTTGTTTGTTTTGTTGTTGCTCTTTTAAACCTTTCGTGATGGCAGACACTCGTAATAGCTGACACTCAGCTGCAGTTTCAGACACCCAGTTTGTATTTTCACATTGTGCCTGTAGCAGTGTAGTCTAGTGTCACTGACATCTGAAGTGAAAGAGTTATCATGGATCCGTACATATAAGTCACTGACATCACGGTGATATGCATCAAAATTGTAAAAGCCTTTAAATGGTGTTGACAGACTGTCAAATTTGGTAATTATCCTGTCAATGATAGCACACACCAACCGGCATCTTTTATTCATAGACATCATGTCTTTAGAATGAATCTGGCCAAAAGTTCGGCGACATTTGTTTTTTTCCTTTTTGTGAGAAAGAAAGGGAGAACTTTGGATTTATCCCACTGGGCTGACTCTAAACAATATTCCCTGCAGACAAAATCTTTTATCAGTTCTTATCAGGCTAACTGCCCCCAGTAAGCACCAACTTTCTTTGTTTCCCAGTGGTCTGACCAAGGGCGCGATTTTATTTGTTCATTTAGGATTATGGTTATGGCATCTATTATGGTGTGTGGCAAACCTTTTCTTGTGTACTAAGTTGGCGGTTACACTGTACAGAACTGCGTGCATTATAGCACAGAAAGCTGTCCAGTTCCTTTTCTTTTCCTTTCAGTCATGGCATGACTTCACGCAACACTGTAACCATTTTTGCAGACATTCTGTCCAATGCAGTCGCTGTAACCTGGGCTGACATTACCGTTGCTTTCCAAGCTCTGACCAGATCCTGTAGCTGTTGTGTCTTAGGCTTTGCCAACTTACTCGCTTGGGAACGACTCTTCATCTATTTCTGACGTTACTTCCCGGTGTGAAGAGGGCACGAACAGCCAAGAGAAATTGTGAGAACGAAAGGAGGGTCACCCGTTCATTAACCTATATAGTAAGGCATCCATTGTTGTTTGCTATGGTCAAGATAAACATATCCAAATGGACATCGAAAACTCCCAGTCACTTTCGAGGTCACTAATAATCCTCTAGAAAGCTACAAACACTTCGTCCACACGCATTGAAACTAGTATGACAATGGTACCTTCAGCACAGTGCCTTACAGCAATATCAGTTGAACAAAGAAAGATTCCCACTCCTCAAGTGAATTATCCGTTGGCTAGGGTCCTTCCACCTTTACTGAACAAGTCTCAACTGACTTAGCTCACACAGTACCACACATAATGCTCTGAAGTCTGAGTGTACAATTTGTCCCTCTTGACTATTAACGGTTCGAACTCAAGAATTCTCCCCGCTTTCGATTTTTACTGTCACCGGCCAATAATTACCCAACAATTTCAGCCCCCCTTACGCAGCCTGAAGGTCTGCACTAGCTGAGGTTCCTGCTACTACCTGGCCAGTTATTCTCTTGTCTATCACACTGTACTCTAAATATTGTCAGTTGTAGCACTTATGACATCCCATGAGGGTTGCTCCTATGACAGATGTTCACCCAGCAGCCAATGATGACCTTCCAGCAGCCGATGATGACCCAGCAGCCAGTCATGAACCAGCAGCCAATCATGACCCAACAGCCAGTGATGACCTTCCAGCAGCCAGTGACAATCCCTCAACAGCCTCAGCAGCTAATGCCCATGATGTCATCTCAGCAGGGAATGATGACGTCCCCACAGCAAGGTATGATGTCGTCCCAAGGTGATGTCGCAGGACACGGGTCAAATAACAGCAGGTAACTAGGAGGTGAGGGGGGGGGGGGAGTTGAAAGGCTGGGTGTGACACAGTAGGATCAACTGCTGACCTTGCCCTGAAGAACAAAATATCAAGTGGTTCAGAGAGGAGGGATGGGAGATGGGAAGGTTGTTTGGGTTCCAGTGTTTTCCCTTTACACCTCACACACACTCTCTCACACACACGCACCCACGCACGCAAGCACCACAACACACACACACACACACACACACACACACACACACACACGCACACCACACGCACGCACGCACCACACCACACACACACACACACACACACACACACACACACCACACACACACACACACGTGTGTGTGTGTGTGTGTGTGTGTGTGTGTACCCATATACACAGACGTACATACATGTGTACATAGATGTACACGCACAAGCACACATGCGTGCATGTTGGAGCATGCTCACACAAACCCACAAATCACACACATACACATGCACATGCAGACATATACACTCATACACATACACAGACACACACGCGCGCGCGCGCGCATACGCTTGCGCATTCACACACACACACACACACACACACACACACACACACACACACACACGACACCCACCACACACGCCATGCATGCATGCATGCATGCATGAAAGCATTGCATGCATGTACATTTCGCTTACAATGGAACCCCCACACATGGGCCCATGCCCACACACCCATGCACACAACACATTCACACACATGCACTCACGAAAGCACACATGTACAATGATAACAATGGCACAGACAATGTTAGGTAGGTAGCCAATGTCTGACAAGTGCATTGGGCTAATGCACAAGTTAGACTTCTACCACGTATCCATAAGACCTTTCATCTTAGTCATTAGTTCACGTATCCATCAGCTGTAAATCGTGCACAGTGTGGTTTCAAAACTTTGCGGATGCGGTGTAGTGTATATAGACTAGCCTGCATGCAGTGGCACCTCCTTAATGACACTGAGACTGAAGTGAGCTGCGTACACTGTCTGTGCTTGTCATCAGGTGATGTTAGAACTGCATAAGCTTACCTGTTGTATAGGAGGCGTCATCTCCTATACGACTCTTACCGTTTCCTCTCCCCACCCATCCTTCAGACAGCCCCTCTCACCACCACACTCTTCTCTCTCTCTCTCTCTCTCTCTCTCTCTCTCTCTCTCTCTCTCTCTGCTCTGCCAGGATTCCAGCCGACCCCGCAGCCAATCCAGGCCGGCCAGTCTACCTGGCAGCAGTACAACACCCAGCAGCAGTACAACAGTCAGCCATACAGCAGCAGCAGTACAACAGTCAGCCATACAGCAGCCAGCAGTACAACAGTCAGCCATACAGCAGCCAGCAGTACAACAGTCAGCCATACAACAGCCAGCAGTACAACAGTCAGCCATACAGCAGCCAGCAGTACAACAGTCAGCCATACAGCAGCCAGCAGTACAACAGTCAGCCATACAACAGCCAGCAGTACAACAGTCAGCCATACAACAGCCAGCAGTACAACAGTCAGCAGGGCCAACAGCCAGCCAGCCTCCCTCACCTCCAGCGGACCCCAGGGGAAAGGGGATTCACCTCCTCCCGGTGCCCCGGGGGCAGGGTCTCTTCCCAGGTATCCCCCTCCTTCCGGAGTCGACACCATCTTACTCCCAAGGCGAGCAGACTACGCTCAGCTCTTCCAAGAACCAGGCGACACAGAAGAAGCAGCAGCAGCAGTCCCATGAATGGCCGCAGCAAGCGGTAAGTTGAGCGTGGAAATCCTAAGTGAAAGGTAAGTTCTGTGTGGGAGGGAACCCTTTCTCTGATCTCACAGACTTTGTTGGTTACGGTTAGTGATAATAATTATGCAGGCAGGAAAGCTAGTAGCTATTACAGGGAGAGGTGGTGCAACATTTGGAAGTTTTCTTTCTTTCAAGACTAACGGGTTGTTTGTTTTTGTTTTTGTTTCTTCGCTATTGTTTTCCCAGACTAAAAAAAATTATGTTGATTTTTTTGAATGATTGATTAGTTGCTAAACACGATATAATGTGTATGCAGCGTGCGCATCTTTGTGTGTGTGTGTGTGTGTGTGTGTGTGTGTGTGTGTGTGTGTGTGTGTGTGTGTGTGTGTGTGTGAATTCTAGTCGAAGGGTCATAATAACTCTCAACATTTGGGTCACTTATTATGTCTTTTTCAGGGGAAATGTTAATGGACAAGCACTGAAAGAGATACTGGCATTGACTTTTCTTTCATATCAGGAACTGAAAAGATAATAATTCCAACTCACATGTCACTACATCATTTTAAATTTCAAAGAAAAATATCTCACTCTGTAGATAGTTAAAAGCTCGTAACAGAAGTTGTACAGTCTTCAT
This sequence comes from Conus canariensis, assembly GCA_033310375.1. Taxonomy (NCBI): domain Eukaryota; kingdom Metazoa; phylum Mollusca; class Gastropoda; order Neogastropoda; family Conidae; genus Conus; species Conus canariensis. Next base: position 8,118,441 of record CM065729.1, read on the forward strand.
AGCCAGTAAAATAACTATCCTACTGAGCGGTAGAACAAATACTAATTCTATCCTGTAATCCAGATCAGCACCACAGCATTTAGAGACTTCATCTGTGGGCCATCTTCCATCTTTTTTTCCGAACTTCGTTAGGATCAGCACAGTAGCTTCAGCGCGATGTACATTTTTGATAACTTTGATGAAGACGCTTAGATCTGTTGTTCGTTCCAACTCCGAACAGATCTGAACCAGAATGTAATGTGCTTGTATCTGGACAACAGTGCTTTTTTTTTTTTTTTTTTTTTTTTTTTTGTGACGAAGTTTGATTAAGACGGGATCCATAGTTTTCGTGTTACCACGTGGACAGACAAACAGACATGGATGAAAACATAACCGTCCTAATGGAGATTATGACAGTTCCAGAAACTCTGCACATGAAATGGCTGAAAGGACCAGGAAGAGCATTGTCTTTCCTTTTAATTCAATCCAAGTGTTATGTCCAAAATTACGTGGCATGACGAAGTAGACAATGTCAGTTCCTTCCTCAAGACAAGTCCGGACTAGGGGGGGAAAAAAAAAACAAAAACATCTGGACCTAAACATTGAAAATCAGTCGTTGCGTTGTTTTCTACTACTGTTGCTATTAATATTACTGTCACTGCAGCTACTTCAAATGTAGCTGCTGCTGCTTCTACCGCTGCTGCTGCTGCTGCTGCTGCTGCTGATGATGATGATGATGATGATGTGATGATGATGCTGATGATGATGATGCTGATGCTGATGCTGCTGTGACAGCCACAACGTCAAAGGTACCTTCACTATGATAGTTACTTTGGTAACTTTTCATCACTGCCACTCAAAACAGTGCGTGTGTGGAGCAACAGCGATGAAATTGTGCAGACTGTTCGGTGACCACACGTTACCGTTCGCCTCCACTGGTGACGTGCAGGTCAAGCCAGTACCCACGCCTGCCAGCTCCAGCAAGAAGGGGATACAGTTTCTGGTGACGGCAGAGGGGGGCACCCTGCCTGACGTCAGCGTCATTTCCCGTTACTTCCAACGTTACGGGGATGTGGATGTGGACAGCGTTGAGGACGGCCATCTGCTCACCTTCGATGAATGGGGATGGGACTATCCTCAGTCTTTAGGTGATCCATTGAGCCTAGTTGTTATCAATTATTTCACGCATACACACATACAAACACGCACGCACGCACGCGTTCACGTGCGCTATACACACACGCACACACACACACACACAGCACGCACACACACACACACACACACACACACACACTCACACACACACACACACAAGCACGCACGCACGCACGCACACACACACACACACACACACACACACACACACACACACACATGAATGCACGTGCCCGCGCACATGCACGCACGCACGCACATACGCGCGCACACTCTTATACTCTGACACTAATACTTTTTTTTTTTCTGATACTAATCTTGTTTTTGAAGTTACCTCTTGCTTGTTACATTGTCCGGTTAAGTATTTGATATGATGTTGGTGATCCTTGTGTGATTTTATATACACCCACACCTGCACATACACACATACACACATGCATGCACACACGCACATATGTAAGCACTCTCTCTCTCTCTCTCTCTCTCTCTCTCTCTCTCTCTCTCTCTCTCACACACACACCACACACACACACACACACACACATACATACATACATACACACGCACACACACACTCGCGCGTGCGTACACACACACACACACACACACACACACACACACACACACACACACACACACACACACACACGTGCTCATTTTCTCACTCACTCACTCTCACATGATCACACAAGAATCAATGTTTGTTCTCTTTACCTCTGCATACAGACGCATGTGATGTTCAAACATCAGATCATTTGAAACATGGAAATCCAGTCAATAATTTTACTTATAAGTCAGTTGCACAGACATTCCATTATTGTAAAACTTCTTGCAACGACATCCTGTTAAAACAAAACTAGATTTTGAACAACATCCCGTTGTGATAAAGTTGGTTGTAACAGCATCCTGTTGTAATGAAGTCGTCTGTTACGGAATTGGTTCTATTCGCCTTTTCCGTATTCTCCTACCCTTTTGCGCGATCATCCTCAATAATCTCTGAGGAGTAAGACTACTGTTTGCCTATCCACGATTCTCGTTTTATCTGTTTGTTGTTAGACTTAGAATTCTCAACCATCGTTTCATCTATTGTTGTTAGAATTCTCAACCAGTTTTAAGACATGGCAGAATGATTTGCAGTGTATTCACTGAAGTAGCATTCCCAGCGAACATTGTACAGTCTATTTCGGTTTCAAAGTGGGATAACTGCCGGCGGAAATTGAAGCAAAAGCAAAGACAGAATTACTGCGCCGCCAAACGAAAGAATAAACAAATTTCAAAGCAAACAAAAGGCGTTTCGACCTATTTGGTATTCATAGGCAAGACAAAAAATATTCAAGACAGTGAAAACGAAGGACAAATAGACAGTCACTTATCTCTTCCCAACTGAATGGGAAAAACAAGATGCAAAGCATATAATTATAAACGTACTCCCAGTTTATCTTCCTGAAAAACGTCACAATCAAACATGCGTCATAATGTATTTGACGTCACAATCACACATGCGTCATAAAGAGATTCCATAAAGAAGAAAAACCGTTTGGGGCCGTTATAGCCATTAATAATGGTCATTCTGATAAAATAAAACATCGGGCATCATCCATGACCCATAATGAACATACCTACAAATTTTCAGAACGATCGGTTTAGAAGTTTTTGTCTGGAGCGAGTGGAACAGATTTTGACCACGGACAGACAGACACACAGACACACAGACAGCATTTCTTCGTTCCCATTGTAAAGTACTCCCTGTTCTATAAGAACCGAGACTGAATGGAAGACAATACGGTTTAAAACTGTCTTTTTGCATCGAATTCGAACCAATCAGTTGGTTTGTTGCTTGCTACGCTGTTGGCTGTATGTTTGTTTTTTGTTTTGTTTTGTTTTTTGTTGGGGTTTTGTTGTTGTTGTTTGGATAGATGAATGCTTGGTAGGTTGGTTGGATGGTCGTTTGTCTGTTTTGCTGATTGTTTTTATTTTTGTAATGACTGATCGGATGATTATTAATTTGCTTTGCTGCTATTTCTAATGACTGGTTCAAAAGCTAGTGGATCATGATGAAACGCATGCAGTGATGTGTACACACACAAACTGTCTCTTTGTGACAGATGAATGGAAACAGCACACAGTGGCCGGTCATCATGTGCAGGTGAATCTGGTGGTGCGGGACGTCTATGGGTGTCAGGTCACTGTCACACAGGATCACGTGGAGGTCAAAGTGGGTCGTGAGGTCATCTACAGCATCATGCGGGATGAACGGTGGCGGAACAGTATCCTAAGGAAAACGCTGATTTATGTAGAAGATGCAGTCTGCGTCCGTTACCTGACCACAGGTTACATTTCTGTCGCCAAGCTGGCAGCTGGTTCGACGTTTTATCCCTGGCGGTGGAAACTGTTTGTCATTCGCTTTCTGAAAGACCTGTTGCGTCCATTCAAAGCTGCATTCCCCAGAGCTCCACTTGACGTCAGAGACAGGTGCATTGACAGGTGCAGCAGCAGGTCAGTGCAGAGGTTGCCATTACTTGACTCAAAAGACTGCCAAACAGACGCCATCATTGAACTTGATGCCATGTCTTTTGCCCTGGTCACCAGAAATGGTTCTCCATGAAGATGAGCATAATGTACCCAGGAATGCAGTCTACCTGTGACACAGAAGACTTCAAACTGATACTGAGTGGAGAGGGTAACGCAGCGGAGAAGGCAGCTAAACGCATCGTAAACTTGTCAAGGGACACCATCCCTCTGACAGACGCACAGGCCCTGATGATGAAGAAACTCGACGCACAAAACTGGTTTGAAAGGGTACTGAACCGCCATGACATCGACTGTGCGTGGAAGCTACAACAGAGTGATACACCATGGTTGGGTTTGTCGGTATCGTCTAAAACACCAGAATCGGAGTCGGGGGACTCAAACTCGGTCATATCAGTGCTTGCTTCTGCGTCTGATGTTCAGCAATTTACACACGTATTTCAGTTCTGTTTTCAGACAGCAGTGGTCGTTCTTTGCAAGAGTGAGGTCGGGTTGTTGCAGTCTGACACGTGGAAGCAATTTGCAGATGACCTGCAGAAGCCTTGTATAGGAAGAGTAACACCAGTGCTCAAAGTTCGAGAAGACAAGATCAGTATCTGTGACGTCACGTCAAACATCGACTCTACCCGCAGAGCTGTACATAGCTTCTTCGTGGCAGACAAGGGAAGACAACTTTTTAACCAGTACTCGCGAGGCGCACGACAAGAAGACAAACAACTGCAGACAGAAGATGTTAAAGCAAGTACAGCTAATAGACAACAGCAAACAGAGGTTCAACACCATCACAACAAAGAGCAACAGACAGATGCCATTCCCACGGAAGACAAAGGGACACGTTTACACATCAGAACGGACGAGAAATCAGCCCAGACAGAAAAGCACGCAGAGAGAACGGAAGAGAAACAGACGGAGGCTTGCGCCAGTCGTCATCACAACAGGACACACCAGACAACAGAAACACGGTTACAGAGAGATGAAATACAGACACAGACACGGTTGCAGACACAGACCTTTAACAGTCACCGGCTCTACAAGGGAGAACAGTCGACAGGCGCAAAGTCGCAGGCAGGAGAGACACGGGCACAGGTACAGACAGAGGTCCACGGGGTGAAGCGACAGGTACTGCAAACAGGTGAGGACAGTGTGGAAACAGATGGTAAACAGAGCGAGGGTATGTATTACCAACAGGACACACAGAACAGGACTGTAGCCTCCTCAGATAACACAACATGCAACAGGAGAGGACCACAATCTCTCAACAAATAACGCAACATTACACAAAAGTGGACAGAACCATACGCCTCCACAAATAACACAACATTACACAAAAGAGAACATCACCATACACCTATACATATAACACATTACGCAGAAGAGGACATAACCACACACCTCCTCAAATAACAGAGAAGACACACAGAAGAAGACAGGACATAGCCAAATACCTCAATAAATAACACACTACACAGAACAGGACATAGCCATACACCTCAATAAATAACACACTACACAGAACAGGACATAGCCATACACCTTCACAAAGAACGCAACATCACACACAAGCGGACATAACCGTATACCTCCACAAATAACACAACATTGCACAGAAGAGGACATAACCATACGCCTCCACAGATAACACAATATTACACAGAAGAGGGCATAACCATACACCTCCACACATAACACAACATTAAAAAGAAGAGGACATGACTATACACCTCCACAAAGAATGCAACATTACACAGAAGAGGGCAAAACCATGCACCTCCACAAATAACACAACATTACACAGAAGAGGGCAAAACCATGCACCTCCACAAATAACACATTACACAGAAGAGGGCAAAACCATACGCATCCACACATAACACAACATTACACAGAACAGGACTATAATCTTACACATCCACAGACAACACAACATTGAACAGAAGAGGACATAACCATACACCTCCACACATAACACAACATTACACAGAACAGGGCTATAATCTTACACCTCCACAGACAACACAACATCAAACAAAAGAGGACATATCCTTACACCTCCACAAATAAGACAATGTTCAACAGAAGACACAACCATACACCTCCACAAATAAAACAGTATTAAAGAGAAGGCATAACCATACACCTCCACAGATAACACAACATTAAACAGAAGAGGGCGTAATCTTACATCTCCACAGACAGCACGATATGAAAAAGAAAAGTACAAAGACCAGACACACACCTCCACAGATAAAAACACCGCTCAGAAAAGTAAGCAAACTATACAACTTCACAGATAACCGAGCATGAAACAGATGAGAACTATAACCATGCACCTCTACAGATAACACAGCAACAGGGAGAAAAACGTACCATACAACTTCACAAATGCCACAACATAAAGCAGAAGAGAACAAATAACCATGCATCTTCACAGATGACAAAACACCACTCAGAAAAGAAAACTGACCATACATCTCAATAGATAGCAAAACATTAAACAGAAGAGGACAATAAACATACTCCAGCATAGATAATACACCACCACTCAGAAAAGAAAACTGACCATACACCTCAATAGATAGACAACGTGAAACAGACGAGGACAATAAACATACTCCACCACAGATAACACACCACCACTGAGAAAAGAAAACTGACCATACACCTCATTAAACAGAAGAGGACAACAAACACACTCCACCACAGATAACACACCACCACTCAGAAAAGAAAACTGACCATACACCTCAATAAACAGAAGAGGACAATAAACACACTCCGCCACAGATAACACACCACCACTCAGAAAAGAAAACTAACCACACAGCTCCACAAATAGCAGAACATTAAGCAGAAGAGGACAATAATCATACTCCTTCGCAGATAATACAACACCACTCAAAAAGGAGAACTAACTATACAAGTTCACAGATAACAGAACATCACAAAGAAGAGGACTATAGGCAAACTCCTTTGCAGATTACAGACAACCACACAGAAGGGGATTTTAAGTACACAACATCACTCAGAAAAGAAAGCGAACCATACAATTTCACAGGTAACAGAACATTACAGAGAAGAGAACTATAAGCAAACTCCCTCACGGAGAACAGAACACCACACAGAAGAGGACCCTAATTACACAATATCACTCAGAAAATAAAACGAACTATACGTCACAGATAACAGAACATTGAGTATAGGAGGACAGTAACTATTTACCTCCAAGGGTAACGCAACACCACTCAGAAATGAAAACTTTCCCACGACTTCACAGATAACAGAACATTACACAGAAGATGACAACAACCATATATTTTCACACAGAACAGAACATCACACAGAAGACGACACTAGCCATACACCACTGCATGTGACAAAACTCCAACAGAGGATGAATTATTTACTTTCAATGTTCTTCGATATCTAAGTTTTGTTAGGTGATTTTGATTTAGTACCGTAGTGTGTATTGCGAATTCTTGCTCCCCCTAAACACACGGAAACTCATTTGTTCCTTTGCGTTTGTGGGAGACTTGATTAATTCACTGACTGATATATTTGATGTTAATATAATTATAGAATTTTGCTTAGTCGCATAGTGTGTTTTCACTCCATACTGAGGCAGACAGACAAAACAAAACACAGATAGACAGATACCATATTTCCGATAATGTACATATGATGTGTTTGTGAGTAGTTCATGGGTTGTTCCTGTAACTGATTTGTCATGCATTACCTTGTGGATGATGGCTGTTCCTGTAACTGATTTGTCATGTATTACCTTTTAGATGATACATTCAGGTGATTGATGAATCTTATCATTATAGACTGTTAACATGGATTTAGGCCACAATTTACCATACGCCCGACCATACAGTGATGATGTACATTTTCTACTTTAAGTATGCGTGTGTGTATGAACACAGTGCCACATATACATCCCCATATTGATACACACAGGTGCCAGTGATCAGCCTGATCCAGAAGACACCGGGGAAGGAGACCTACCCTGGATGTTGCTGAAATCAGCCGTCAGATCACAGGTATCTATGTGTTTCAACCTTACCTTGTGGTTTACCTGTTGTTGTAGCTGTTTTTGTCGTCTTACTGCCTGTCACGTCATTTCCAGGACAATTAGGGGAAGGGAGATAGGCAGCATAGCCATATCTGTCTCCGCTCCAAGCGTCCAGTTGTGTGGGGGGGAGAACCATACAACTGGCTTCAGAGTGAGGTAACTGCAGGCGGAAATTGAAACAGGAGCAAAGACAGAATTACTACACAGCTAACGTAGGAATAAACAAATTACTAAGCAAATACAAAACATCTGGAATATTGTTGTCTTCTTTTTTTTCAGTCAAGACAAATAACATTCAAGACAATGACAACGAAGGATGGACAGCCACTGGTCTCTTCGATCTAGGTACAAAAGTTGCTCTTAGGTGAACGACTAATACAATGCAATGGAACTGAGGTCCAAGGGGAGACAATGCGGGTTAAAATGATAATACTAACCATGAAAAGAAGGAAAAAACAATAACAATGAAAAATCTTAACAACAGCAACATCAACAACGACAGCAACAACAACAATAATGATCATGAGAAGAAGAAGAAGAAGAAGAAGAGGTAGAAGAAGAAGAAGAAGAAGGAGGAGGAGGAGGAGGAGGAGGAGGAGGAGGAGGGAGGAGATTAAGGATAATAGTCACGATGATGATGACAAATAATGATTATATAATAACAAAAACAAAAATGATAACAGTAACTATAGTAATTATAAAATAATAATAATAACGATAATAACGGAAGAAGGGGAAGGAGACGAATGAGAAGGTGGTTAAAAAATGTGAATTCTGCACAGAGCTTGATATGTAACAGTATCTGATGCCAAAATGGGGAGTTTGTTTGTTTCCTTGTTTGTTTGTTTGTTTGTTTTGTATTTCCTTGTTTGATTTTTGCTTGTTTGTTTTACTGGCTTCGTTTGGCTAAATATACTTACCATGGCAAACAAAATTCCCTGCACATGCTGCTATGGTCCACAGAGGCCTCCGTTTGGAAGCTGAGCCAAACGATGAGGAAAAGGAAACGAAAGCTGTCGTGAACTGAAAATGTGGTGATGGTCACATTTCTCACCATTGATTTGTCGCAAATTTTTGACCAGACAGAGCAGGCAAACTGGTCCTAGCTTGAAAAAAAAGGCGAGGTTGGCTGTGTTTTTGACTGTGTCAAGAAAGAACCGGCTTCTTATTCGAATCTATATCAAGTTTGAAAAGCCCATAAATGATTTACAGACATCTGCAGAAAACATTGACTTGCTGTGGTTATGCACACAGCAAAATTATAATGGCTGGATTTATGACTGTTTTTTTTTTTTTTTAATTTGAATGATCGAATTATGTCTCAAATGTATTTTTCAAGCGCATTTGAAGCGTTATGGCAAACAAAGTAAATGTTTGCAGTATCCCTGTCAGTGTAAGGGTTGCCCAATCCGTTACTAGCTCCTGTAAGTCTGTGACATAACATACTGTGTTGTACACACTGTCTGTATTATTACTGACGTTATTCACCATGTTCATACTGACAGTCATTACTATTACTCTAATCATGACGCTCTGTGTTCATATCGACAGTCTTGTACTGTCACTGACATGACTTACTTTAACTACACTGATATTGTGGAGTGTCATTTGACATGACGTCTGTGTTGACGCGACAGTCTGTACATCATAACCCTGTTTCATACTGACAGTCTGTATCATCACTGACATCATGATACACTGTGTTCACTCTGACAGTCTGTGTATATTACCTTTGACAGGATGACAGCAGCTCACAAGCAGCCTCTGACGACAGCGATAGAGACACAGCGTCATCACGCCACAGCGATGACGTCAGTGATGGAGACACGGGGTCATCACACCGCAGTAGTGACGTCAGTGACAGAGGCACTGCCTCATCAAATGGCACCGATGAAGTCCGTGAGGTAGCCTTCAGTGCCGGGTCACTGAACATCACAGAAAATCAACACATCACAAAAGAGACAATTTCAAACACAGGCAATGTCCTGACGAGGGATGACCACCGCTGTATTCTACCTGTCAGTCTTAGGACGGTGAAACCTCTCTCACCAAACGCATCCGACTCTGCCAGCAGTTCAGACAGCCCTTCTGTGAATTCTTTGGGGACATCGGCATCCTCTCTGACACTGGCAAAAGAACGAGAAGGAAGGAGGCAACAACTCACACCGCAGTCACACAACAGCACGACCTCTTCCGGATCTTCTCCACGACTCCGGAGAACTCGCAGTTTGCATGAGCCAGCCACACAACAGCCCGGAAGATCCACAGGACCACGCACCAGAGTAGCACCTGCACCACGTGTTTTGCAGGGTCACACAGAGAGGGGGATGAACGGCACTGTCTACGAACCACGTGCTGATGGCGTTGCTGACCGTTCACCAGAACGAGCACAGCACTTGGGGAACCCCAGTCAGAGACATGCTCCTTCAGCCGCTATCGGTCATGTGTCTGACAACAATGCAGGAATGTATGGGGGGCACAACAGCAGATCATCAGCAGAGAGAGGCACTGATCCTCGATCCCGTCCACAGAACCAGAGACATCGTCACGACGGAAGAATGCCACTGCAGCAGTCAACCCACGTTGCAGAAATGCCACACGGTGACATCAGCGGCAGCACCACCACCACCACCGGCTATACCAACAGTCACTACATCGACTCCAGCAACTATATCCATCTTAGCCTAGATTCAGCCGCACTGGCCAGACTGTCTCACTTGGAAATCCGATTGTCCCCCACGGATGGAGAACGTGCCCGCGAGCCCTCAGTCCCACTGGAGACCCGGATCATCCACATGCAGCATCAGCTGGATCAGTTAATGCAGAGGCGGGACGACAGTCCTCGGCAACAACACGGCAGTCACTCGGGTGGGTTGGTCATCTGCAATCCTTCAGCCTCACACTCTGCCTCTGCCTCTTCTTCAAGGATGTCTGGACAACAAGAGCAGCAACAGCAGGGGCAGTAGCCACAACAACAACGCTGCAGCGGCAGCAGCAGTATCATCTATAGTTACAACTATACCATCGAAGTCAGCAGCAGCTGCAAGAATAACATCAGAATCAACAACAACCACAAGGAATGCAATGGCCGCAACAACAAAGCCAGAAGGATCTGACGCAGTCTGAACAACAGCGGCAACAGGAGCAACAACAGCGACAACAAAAACGTTAATGTGAATTGATCAATGGACACATTTTCTCCTCTAACGACAGTGATAACAAAGATGGTGTGAATGGACCAATATATACATTTCCCATACTAACAAGAGCAATAACAAAGACTGTACTGATAAATGGATACATTCCATGTGCTACTGACGATGATAACAAAGGCAGTGTCGCACATTCCCTGTGCAACCATCTGTGAGAACAGCCAGTGTAGCCTGATCAAAGGACACTTTCCTGTGATTATTGAAACTGGCATGTCAACATCATTGCCCCATTTTTGCCTAATTCAGCCACCGAACACACTTCCGACAATGACCACAGTGCTGGAGAAAAGGAGAAGAACAAGAAGAGGACAAGAAGAAAATGAAAAAAAGAAAGAATAACCGGAGCAGGAGCAGGAGGGGCTCTTAACATTTATTTATGTATTTACTTATTTTTTTTTTTTTTTTTATTTGTCTACCTCTCTGTTTATTCGTCTATTTATCTATCTCTTCATTTACTTACTTTTTTACTTGTGTATTCATTTATTTTTGTTTTGTGTTTATTTTCATTCGTTCATTCATTTGTCTGTTCGTTTATATATTTATTTACTTATTCATTTATTCATCTGTTTATTTAATTGTTTGCTCAATTTTTTATGTTTCCTTGTTTATTTATTTATTTTCGTGTTATTCTTTAACAAATCGTTTGTGGCGATTTGAGGCAAAACACACCTTTATTTCATTACGCATAGCAGCTATGCACCATAGTAGGGCTAGTTATCTGGTGGAGGGAAATCAGTTGATGTTTTCATTTTCACAGCTGTACAGAACATTAGATAATCAGGCACAATAACAGCCGTGAGTTAGACATTCTAACTTTCGTCCTGTTTTACTGCAATACTTACAAAAGCTTACCAGAACAGTGTCTATGTTGTAAACTGATTACGTATATCAGTTTAGGTGGGGGAGGGGGGGGGGGTTCGATGGGATTCGTTAAATTAAATCCCATGACATACGTTAATGTTTTACACAGAAGTTATTTTTGCACAGTGTTGATACCAACACTGATATATGCATATGGATTTAAACATCGCCTTGGCGTAACATTGCTGTACTGTAGCCGCGACGACATTTCAATTCATCACAAGTGTATGCCATACTGTGTGGTTTGATGTGACACTGATGTCATCCGAGAAAAGTGATGCTGAGAGTTCTTTTGAATAGGCTCAAAGGGAAAATTTCAAAAATACATGGCAGAAAAAATAAGCGTGGTTCTGACCAAAAAGCAGTGCGACAGAACAAATCTTCAACGTCAGACTCCCAACAGAACAGATCTTCAACATTTGAATCCTCACAGAGAGGTACCTACAGCACCAACGTGAGCTGTACCATAATTTCATCGACTTTAATAAACCATTTGACCGCGTCTGGCACGAGGGCTTGTGGCAAGTGCTGAAGAAGTTTGACTCCAACCTCACCAACGTTATCAAAGTACTAAAGACACAGCCAGTGCAATTCTTCGGACTAACAGCCGCAAAGACTCAAGCAATATCACACTTGGAGTTTGACAAGGACGTCTCCTCTCCCCAGACCTTTCTCGTATCTTCTTAGAGAACATAATGCAGGAGACATTTCATAATTTCCAGAAATCCATTTCCATAGAAGAACGGCCGCTTTGCAGTCTGAGATTCAAAGATGACACTGGCCTTATTGAAGACAACAAACAGAACAAGATCTCACTACCACGCTGGACAAAGCAGATGCATATAGAGCGGAAGCTGGCTCGGAAAGAAACTAAAATCATAGTGAACAGCTGAACTCAACAAACAGCAAATCCCATAACTCTGAAAGGGCAGAGATTAGCAGACGTAGATATTTTTAGATATCCTGGGTCCACGTTCAGCTAAGACGGCAGTTCATTGAAAGACGTGAAAACAAGACTCAGTATCCGCCATGACGGGACTCAGCGTAATCTGAAAAAACAAAAAATATCAGCTTTCCAGTTCAGCTGAAACTCTACAGACCCTTGGCTCTCTCTCTATTCTCCAGCACCTACGTGATACTTGAATGCATACAGCCGACCTGGAGCAAATAATTCGGCATTTGAAGTCATGTGCCTTAGGAAACCCGCGCATCCCATACACATAGCGCAGGACAAACACCCTCTCCATCCTCATCCATTTCTCCTGCTGCCCTTCATGCCCTTCATCCTCCTCAAGTTCTCCCCCACCCCTCCATTCTCCCCATCCCTCCCTCTGCCTTCCATCTTTCCTCATCCCTACCCCTGCCGTGCACGTTCGCCCATCCCTCTGCCCTCCCTTCCATCTCCCCGAGCCCTCCTCTAATTCCCCAGTCTTACACCCCTCCTCAACTTCCTCCATCCTTCCTGCCTCCTCTCCATCTCTGCCAGACCTTCCACCTCCCCTCCATCTCCTCCGGTTCTTCAACCTTTCCCCATCCTCCCCATCCCATCCTCTCCATCTTTCCCATCCCACCCCTCTGTCTCGCCCCCCCCCCCCCCCTCCCTCTCCTCAATCTCCGCCATCGGTTCCCCTCCCCCCCCCCCCCCACCCCCATCTCTCCCATCCTTTCACACCTCCCCAGCCTTCCTCCATCGTCCCAATTCTCCTCCCTTCCTCCCCCTTCCCCTCCAACTCTCCCAGTCCTCCACCTTCCTCCATGCTGCCCACCCCTCCCCCTTTCTTCCAGCCCCCATCTCTTCACCTCCTCCGCTCGCCCCATCCTCTCTCGTGTAGGCTGAGTTTTACGTCATCATAGCGAAAGCTTCTAGGGACATGTTGTTCTTTCGCGGGTATCCATCCTCCCTCCCTTTCACGCCCCCTTCATTCCCCCTCTCCTCCATCTCCCTCGGCAGCCTTCTCCCCCTTCACGTTCCCATGCCTTCCATCCTCCCCTCCGTCTCCACCAGCTCTTTTCCTTTCCCCTCTATCTTTTCTGCCCTCCACCTCATCCCCGTCCTGCCCCACACCCTCTCTCCTCCATCCCCCCATCCTTCCCCCCTCCCCTCCGTCTCCACGACCCTCTCCCCTCCGATTTCTCCTGCTCTCGTTCCCATCTTTGTCTTCCTCCATGGTTCCCCATCCCTCCCTCCCTCCTTCCATGTTTCCCTGTCTACCTCCTTCCTCACCCCCCCCCCCCACCCCTGTCCTTCCTCTCTCCCATTCAGCTCCACCATTCCTACCCATCTCTTGCATCTCTCCAGCCCGTTAAATCTCGTCATTTGACGAGAATGGTGGTCAGTATATCAGGATTCCAGAGGACCCCGAGCTCAAATCAAATGGAGGTTAGTTGGGTTAATAATGGAGATCTTGTCATGTTCAAATCCCGTAGGATCAGTAAGGTTTACAATGAAGATATTTCCATCTTTAAAGATCAAATCCAATAGGTATTCATCTTTACCGGAAGTTAACCTGTTAGGTTAACCTTTACAGGAAGTCGTCTTTGGCGACATGCTCCCGACAATGCGAGTCGCTCACCACCCATACAGTTTCCAGTCTTTACTGTGTGTTTTTAGTGTGTTTTTCCCTCTTTAGACGACACACTAAAGAGGTCCCGACAGTTTATAGTTCAAGTGACGATGTGGGTTGCCGCATCCGATTGCCGCCCTTTAAAGTGTGAATCCTCCACGATCTGCATATCAAGTGTGTTGCTGAAATGATGTAACTGATTATTTCTTTCCATTTCAACGCACATGAACCAAAATCGCTGACTTTTCTGCTCTTTGTGGTTGTATATCGTCTTTGTTTCGCTTCATTCACCTTTCAGTAGGTTTCGTGGTGGCTGAATTATTTTTAGAAACAAAAGCAATAGTCCTCCAAAGGGAAGAAAACAGTACACAAGATCACAATTCCACTCTTCAATTTTCGGCCACGTGGCCTTTTTCAAGAGACAAAAAACAAAAACAATACGACTACGTAATGTCCATCTTTGGCAGCTGGACAGAGCACTGTATACGGATGTAGAGCCGAAAATTTGAAGAGTGGAACTGTGATCTTGTGATTTATTTTTGTTTTTATTACATTCACTTTCCCGTGGGTTTTGTTGTCACTGGGTGATCTTAGCTTTTATTTCTTTCCTATTTAGTTCAGATTTGAAACTGATTTGAGTTGATCAGATATGATTTGATTTAGATTGGTTTGAGTTGTTTTAGCTCGTCTTGATTTTAGTTGATTATTTTATTCATTTTGTGGGGGGTTTATGTTATTTCATTTAGTTTGCTTTTGTTTCGCTTTTGCTTGTTTTGCTTTGAATGGGTTAGGTTTGATTCGTTTGGATTTGCTTTAAACTTAAACAAAAAATTACTGTATTGCCAAATGAAAGAGACAAACAAATTTCAAGACAAATGACGACGCGTTTCGACCTCTTTGGTCTTCTTCAGGCAAAACAAATAATGAAAACGAAGAACGAGCAATCGCTTATCTCCTAAAATTGGGCGCAATTTCTTTTTTTTTTTTTTTTCCAGTCTGAAGAA
The DNA here is from genome assembly GCA_033310375.1 of Conus canariensis. Taxonomy (NCBI): domain Eukaryota; kingdom Metazoa; phylum Mollusca; class Gastropoda; order Neogastropoda; family Conidae; genus Conus; species Conus canariensis. The sequence goes on from CM065729.1 coordinate 8,133,820, forward strand.
GACCAAAGAGCTCAAAGCTGGTCGTATTTTGTCTTGTGATTTGTTTGCTCTTTCGTTCGACGAAGCAGTAATTTTTCTTTTAAGTTTGTTTCAATTTCCGCCTGCGGTCACCTAACTTTGAAACTAACTGGACTTGCTTTAATGTTGCTCTGGGGTTATTTGATCTTGTTCGGGCTTACTTTAATTTGTGTGGGTCTAGTTTGCTTTAGTTTTGGTGCTATTTTCTTTGTTTCGATTTCAATAGATTTGAATCGACTTCATTTTTACAATTAACTTTTTTCTCATCCAATTCGGTAGGGGAGGGGGAGGTAATTAATAACTAACAATGGCCATTTTTCAGATAGGTTACATGATTTTTGCTCTTTTTATTAGACAGATTGTAGCTTTTCTGTCTTCACTAATAAAACGCTTAAATCTTATCTGTTTTATTCTTGTTATTGAAATCTGTTAGTAGTATACTGGTAACTGTGTAAGTGGAATCCACAGGGAGCGAAAACCTGGCCTCCCTACACTCGTGTGTTGGCCATCACACACACACACACACACACACACACACACAGAGTTACAGACAACCTACCGACCCTTCCTTCCCACCCCCCACCCCACCCACAACCCATCTCCCTGGAGGGTTTTTTGTTTGTTTGTTTTTTGTTGTTGTTGTTTTTGGGGGGAAGGGGGGGGGGGGGGCTGCGGAATGGGAGATGTTACCGTAACCACATGCCTTTAGCCTTAAACACATCGACGGACAATCTGGAAAAAGAAAAATGCATAAAACATATGTGGAAAGTTAATTGGTGCCAATTAACGGCAACAGAAGAGGCCAAAAAACAATGACGTACTTTATCCATTTTTTTCACAGAACACGTTCACTGATTCACGGATTAAGAAACAGACGGATGCGTGAAATGTGCATAGCCATTTGGGGGATGACTGAAAGCAGCCCATTCTGGTAGACATTGGTTTTTGACTGGCTATGGGAGAGCAAAAAAATACAGACGTGAAGTACATGTCAGCTATTCGTTAAACACGTCGACAGTTACATGCATTAAAGATGTGGCTGTTCAGCAAATGCCCCGGAGCAGTTCATATTCAACTTTGGTACATACAGGTCTAAAATGACTATAGGAGATGCAACAAATGGTGGTACTATGTATGGCCTAGTTGTAAAACACACAGACGCACACGCTCACAAAGACTGCTTTGATGTGTAACCATTGTGCTCTGACCCACCTAGTCATGGAAAGCGTGCTGTTAACTGGACTTACTAAATGAAGTGAGCGAATAAACATGGAGGATGGTCAGTTGCTTCAAAGAACAGACTGGACAGTGTCGTCGTACGTCGTGGCCTTGTAAGAGTGCATGCCTCGTCGTTTTTCTTTGGATTTTTTGGGGGTTTTTTCCTTCTTTTTTTTTATACTGGGGGTGTCATCGCTAAATGTCAGACCACTACTGGCATATGACAAGCATAGCAAATCTCCAGGTAGGTTGCCCTGAAACGAAACAAAAAAAGAAAAATTCTGAAAATACAGGCTTTGTTGAGTAGTTTTAACACGAAGGTTAACCCATGTTGCCTTTTCTTTTTAGGAACTTACCCAGTTAAAACTTGTTTTTTAACTCAGAGACACACAGGCACTGAGTAAATGTATTAAATTCGACACGATTTCGCGGTGATGATGACAATCTTTGTGGCATGTTGAGTCCAAACTGAAGAAATAACAACCGCTTCATTGATCCACGAGGACCGGTGCATTTCTGTATTCTCAAGGGTTTTTTGATGCCATCGGTTTGGTGCCTATTTTAGTCTTGTAAAATTAAGTACCAGTCCGTGAGGACCTTGTCAACTTACTGTATTACGTGTATGTTTGTTTGTATGGTGTAGCTCTTGGCGGTGTGTCTATACATTACAACCGAGAATGGTGATAAGAAAACCGGTTGGCTGTCCTACTTCAGAAGGCATGACCTTAACCTAATCCAAATCCTAATCAGACCTTAACCTAACCCAATTCGAACTGCAGAAGAAAAAAGAACACACACACACACACACACACACACACACACACACACACACACACACTCGCACGCACACGCATAAGTGGAGTTGTCTTCTCTTTTCCCCATCAATAAAGGGAAGAACTTCAACCGAAACAGTCAGTTTGATGGCGGGCATCACACGGAAGAAGAAGAGGAATTATGAAAAGACAGAAGAGATTCAAGGCAAATTGTCAACAATCCAGTCTCTGGTTCACTTTCTTTCCGTTTATTTTCAGTCCTGTATAAACACAAGACAAATATTTCTTCAATGTTTTAAAGGTCACGGAAAATCTGTAATTATACGTGTGTTGTTTTTTTTTTTATCTTTGGCCGATCTTCACATGTATTGGAAACAAACCGTTCCCCAAGTGTAAAATTTTGCAGATTTGAAATTAAACAATCGGCTTGAAATTAAAACCACTCTGCGTCACTAAGGACAAAGGCTGTACATGAAATTAAGCGGTTATTGAAACTGCGCAAAAAGAAATTATTCTTTTTTTTTTAAACAGTCAGAAATGGTTAAATACAAGATCACAGCGTACATCTCCATTCCCGAAGCCAAGAGAAGATAACCTGCTGAGAAAAAGGCGCAATTCATTTGGCTTCTTTCCGTGGTGGAGGTTAACGCCACTGAGCTAAGATTTAACCAGAGAAAGAGTCCCTGCGGCTGGGACATTAGAGAAATTTGAAACTATCTGCATACTGAAATTATCCGGCATTTGTACACCGCTGTTTTCACTGTAATTATACACAACAAGCTGCAACAAAGCAGTTATTTTAGGTAGCAGCTAATTAAGGTATTGTCATTCTGAATGGATAATAAACATATGAAGAGCAGTAAACATATCAGCCATTTCACTCCATCTTCCATTTCCATGTTAAAACAATTGTAAAAATCAAAAACACAACAGTAGTGACACACGCGCAGCACACACTCAGGCATGCACGCACACACGCACACACACACACGAAAAGTACAACTGTACCACCAAAATACAAAAACAAAACAAAAAACAGACCGTACTGGCAAACAGACAGAGCAGTTTACTGTTTCAATACTTAAGTCACACACACACACACACACACACACACACACACACACACACACACTGGCATATTGTAAAAAAATGCTTCGAAAATCAAAGGTGAATGAATATGTCATTAAAGCTGAAATGCAGTGAGGAAAAGTTGCAACAGACTAAAACAAAAAGAAGGGGGAAAAAAATTTGTAAAACAAAATAAAACAGAGTTAAAAAAAAAAAAAAAAAGAGCATTACTGGCATAGGCTTTACCACTAGAAAGTGTGAAGAAAATGGATTCAAAACAGCCCTCAGCAAATCCGATGGGGGGAGGGGGAAATGGGGGAGAAGCATGAGCGGGAGGGGTGGGAGTATTGGGAGGGGGCGGTTGATGTCAGATGCAAAGAATCTGGTTGACATTTATCTCTAAATTTTCACTTTTAAGGAAAAAGCACAAATGACAATTAATTAACCCTATTCTTTTAATGAGCCTTTGTATCTGAAGAAAGGTGGTGGTGTGGGGAGAGGGGGCTATTGATCCCACTCCACTTCAAACCCCCCCCCCTCCCCCCCCCCCCATCTCCCCTTCCATTACCCACAAACCACTTCCCCTGAACGAAGACGACTATCACCGCAGTCTTCAATCATCACAGTTTTTCAACTTATTTACCTCCGAATATTCTGTTTATTGATGGATGTGTTACCTCTCAGGTCCAAAACTTTAAAAATAACTTTTGCACCTCCCCCTTCCTTCTCCAGCCTAAGCCTACCCCCTCCCCTACACCCATTCCCCCACCAAACCAAAAAAAAAATCCTCTGCCCCCCAAATCCCACCTCTGTCTCCTTGCCCCACCTTCTCTCCCTCTCTGTGATTTTCCTCTTCTCCGCACTCTGCATCTCCCCCATCCCTGCCCCCCTCTCCTTCTCCCTGGATGAACTGATCGAATCCTGACACGATCTGTTGCTTTCTTCTCCTGTTAATGACACTGAGCTATGTAGGGCTACTTCATGTGGCATGAATGCAGCAGCTTCCATAAAGCATCGGGCAATTTTTCCACAGAGTGTCTAAAGCACCACTCCACAAAAAAAAAAATAATAATAAAATAAAGAAGAAAAAACGAAAGGCAAAGAAAAGAAAAAAAAACACACACACACACACACACACACACACCACACACCAAAACACACATACACACACACACACGCAGCACGCACCACCACCACACACACACACACACACACACACACACCACACACACACACACCACACCACGCACGCACACACACACACTGGAAACAAAACCTTCAAATTCATTTATAAATTTCGGTGTCATTCTATCCGCCAGCCCAGTACACAAGTCCCTTTCAGAGCTGCCACTATGCAGACAAGAAAGTCTTATCACAGAACACCACACAAAAAAAGAAACCTTCACTATACAAACATTACATTTATGGACACCAATTCAACACATAACCAAATACTAACACCCAGATCAAACTGAATCACAATATGGGCTTCAGCCATTCCATTTGATTTTCAACCCTGATTTAAAAAGAAAATCAGTATCAAAAACATTTTTGAAAAAAGAAAAAGAGAAAGTCATTAAAACACAACATGCTTCCTCCAAAAACGAAAGGCGATATTGGTAAACATATAAACTGCAAAGTGGACACTTAGTGTCCACTCTCTGGGGTTCCTCTGTTGTCCGAAGCAAGAGGCAGTCAATACCATCCGACGCAATAGGTCACTAGTCTGTGTTCTGATGTCATTCCAGCTCCTGTGTACAATCTGGAGATCACACTGAACATCCACTCAAGACAGTGTTTAAGGTTTCGCACCAAGTTATCAGATCACGACAGATAATTTGACGACTTATCAGTTCAAAAAAAAAGAAAAGAAAGAAACTGAGATTTCAGAACCAAGAAAGGTGATTAGGTCTTAAAGGTTAAAAAAAAAAAAAAAGGGGGGGGGGGGGGCTTAAAGAGAGGGGGGCAGAGCTAAAGTGGGTAACAGAAAAGGGTAAAAATAACAGCAAAAAAAAATATCCAGAAGGAGGAGAAACTAAGTGAAAGACCCTCCTCCCCCCACCCCCACCCCATCGCCATCAGGTGTGGTGGGGAGAAGGGAAGAAAAGGGTGGTGAGTAGGTGGGAGGGGACAGAAATCCATGTCAAGAACAGCACGTTGAAATTCTACACTTTTTTTTTTAAATATTGGGATGAATATTTTACCTCAAAAAAGAAAATAATTGATGTAATCACTCATCTTTTCTCATTCTTTTGGAAATCGGGGAAACAAATTTCTGGGTATTTGAATCGACAATTTGTACAAGCCACCGCACTGAGTTTCTTCTGTGATGCCATCACTGTTTCTGTTAGTACCAGAGCAGCCCTTATAAAGCAAACATACTTACTTGGTGCCACTCCCAGTCCTATACACGGGCAGCAACCGTGAGTGGGCCTTTTTCTTCCCAGCCACTTTGGTGAACCTTTTCAGCGTGGTTCCAGACATCCCACTGGACCCCAATACATACTAAGTTCTGGAAGGACTTGATCGGGACCCAAAATCTCATTTAAAAAAAAAAATGCCGCAGATGGGAATCGAACCAATGACCTCCAAGCCCGCAAGCCTGCCACACTCACCACAGCTCTACAACGGTTATGTGTATACAGTGAATTTGATGTTTTCAGATGCTGCAAGTGATGAGAAACCCACATTCAGCAGGACAGTATACACTGACGTGAGCTTCCAGTCCATCCCAGTATGGACATGAAATGAAGTCTTGCATTCAGTAGGAAGACGTAAATAATCAATAGCAATAAAGGGAGGCAACTGTTGCTTCTTTGGTTATAGTTGTTTCCTCGGTGGAAATAGACGTAAACTAGTGAATAACAATGAAGGGAAGCAACTATTGCTTCCTTGCTGAAAGTTTCTTGCCCATAACTCCGAACTAATGCTGCTTACGGCACCTTTAGTTGAGTCATTGCAATTCAAGCCAGATGTCAAAGGTCAAGGTAGCATAACACAAAAGCACACATTTGATTACGAGAATTTGTGTCATGCTACAGAGCGCCGCTCTCTGTAAAGAATCACCAGTGTGTGATGCATAGTTTGAAAATGTGTTAACGCTGAAAGCAAATTAACAGATCAACAAAGGCAACGGGATTTCACAACAAGGTTTAAAACAAAAAGAAATGGGTAATGAAACAAAATAATGATATTCAGGAGAGGGACAGAAAAAAAGGCAGGGGAAGAAGGTGTGCATGCACCTATTTTTAAGACATTTCACAGCAACACAGCTTCGAATATTATTTTTAAGACAGTTCACAGCAACTCAGCTTCGAATCAGAACAGACACATATTATCTTAGTTAATATTCTAATGCAGTGATTTAACAATATCAACTTCAGTCTAACATTTGGATTTTAAGATACATCACAAAGATACACTTTTTTTTTTTCTGACATAAAAATAAGATTTAGAAAAAACAACAACAAGCAAACAAAGTCCACACATTCAAAACACACACACACACACACACACACACTCACACACACACACACTCACACACACACACACACACACACACACTCACACACACACACACACACTCACACACACACAAACACACACACTCACACACACACACACACACACACACACACACACACACACACACACACACTCTCACACACACACACACACTCAAATAAACAATACCAGTGAAAGAACATTCTTTAGTAAAACATCAATAAAATCTGTACATACATGGCTCTCTGCAGAGGCAGCAGTTAAACCTCATCATATATCAATAGACCCAAATACACGGTTCTTTCAAGTATTAAATTCATGACAACAAAATCACAAGAAAATACTACAACAAAACTCTAACAAACAAAACGAAACGCATGACTAAATTAAGCACAAACTGAGTAGGAATATCATCGCCAGAAAAATGGTAACAATAATCATTATCAGCAGCAGCATTACTTAGTTAAAGCAAAAATAATGCACCCTACATTATCTGGTGTAATGATATTGCTACTTTTGCTGCTTCTGTAATAAACCATCATCATCATCATCATCTCTAAATCATGTTTAGGGTTTGATGGTGACTCAGAAGTTTGAATTCATTTATTCAGTGTGCGCACACACACGCACGCACGCACGCACGCGCACACACACACGCACACACACACACACGCACACACACACACACACACACTTAAGAGACCAGATACACTTTTTCTCAGTGTTTAATAAAATTCCCATCTGGCTAACAGAGGTAACAGTCTTTCAACGGTTCATAGCAGCAATCTAGCTTTCACCCTCACCCAGCAAACCCATTGCAAGATCTTGCTGGGCAAGTCGCACTTGTTCCGCGAACATTTTCTTTCTAACCGCTCAACTGCTTACTCTGAATTCAGTGTAATCATGGACTTGTTACACTGGCCAGACTGCTGCATTCTTTTCCCTGCATTTACAGTCACCATACGATGTATCACAGACTGCTGTATATATTCTCTGTGTTTTAAGTCACCATGCAAATTACCCCTGCCAGTCTGCTCCATTTATTTTTCTGTGATTAAAAATAACCATGCAGTTTAGCCATACTAATCGGCTGCATTCATTATTCCGTGTTCACAGTGATCCTGCAATTTATTCTTGCTAGTCTGTTGCGATTGTTATTCCTTATTCACTGTTATTTTTTTGCAGTTTTCACAGTCTGCTGCATATTGTGTATTCACAGTATGCCGTATTCATTATAACTATGCAATGTACCACTTAGTGCTAGTCTGCTGCAAACATTATTCTGTGTTCAAAATAATCACGCAGTTTATCCATACTAATCTGCTGCATTCATTATTCTGCATTCAAAATAGTTCTATAGTTTACTCCTGTATTCACAATAATCATGTAGTTTACCCCTTCTACACTGCTGCATTCTTTACTCTGTATTCACAACAATCATGCAGTTTACCCCTTTTAATCTGCTGCCTTTTTTTCCTCTGTATTCAGAATGAATACATGGTTTATCCCTTCTTAGTCTGCCATATTCTTTACTCTGTATTCCCAATGATCATACACTTTATGCTTGACTGCTGTGCTCATTACTCTGTGTTCATGATAATTATGCAGTTTACTCCTGTCAGTGTGCTGAATCCTTTTCACCGTATTCAAATTACTTCCTGTGTATTCCAGGTTTAGTTGTAACATGATATTCCCTATGTTCAAGAAAAAGAATTACATGTGTCAGTTGTAATACGATATTCTCATGTTCAGGAAAAAGAATTACATATATCTTTATGTGAGAACAATGGAGTAAAAACAATATGTATGGCAACATAGAAACATTCAGTAAAGGTGATATGAACTGCAATATAAACGCATGCAGTAACACACACACACACACACACACACACACACACACATATATATATATATATATATATATATATAATAACAAGTAAAGAAGTCCACATGCTCATGCCTGTTTCATCCACTTCATTTTCTCTTCAAATTTTCAGTTTTTTGAGCCTTCATCAGGAATCTACTCCCGTGCACAAGTCACTTTCTCAAAACATTTCACTGACTGTCAAGTAGATTCCTGATGAAGGCTCAAAAAGCCGAAAATTTGAAAAGAAAATGAAGTGGATGAAACAGGCATGGGCATGTGGACTTCTTTACTTGTTTTTATTTTCCTTTATGGAACTATCCCTGCCCCTTCTATCGCTAGGTGTGGAGTCAGACAACTGATAGGGTTTCCTGAAAACTGTGTGTGTGTGTGTGTACACACTCATATATATAATATATAGGGCAATGTACCAACATGCTATAAAGTTTATATGTATAGCAATGTGGAAACAATACAATAAAAATAAATGTATTTATCACAAAGTGGAAGCAGCCAATGAAAAAAAAAGGACATCTGTCATTATCTTAAACCATGCTGTTTGTCTTAAGTTCACACACACACACACACACACACACACACACACACACACACACACACACACACACACACATACACACACACATACACACACACGCACACTTGGAGTGCAGAATGATTGAAGCTGCTTTTAAGGGGAAAAAAAAACTCTCAGATAGGTACAAAAAGAAATACAAGAAATGGGATAATCGAAAGCAAAATGTAAACAACTTAAAGGATTTAGATTTTTTTCCCCAAGTTAAAAATCTATAACCGACAACATGCAAAAATCTTACCAAATCATGTTTTCTATAAACAGCACGCACATAACCCAAACACTGTGTTGGATATTCACAACCGGTTGTAAATAGTAGGAAAGGAGACTTTATACAAAATCTGTAGCAAACTACCATCAACCAATGGCTCCTTCTCTTAAACTCTGCGTGTCTGTCGACCTGTTTTAGTAGTACATTTATTTCCAATTGTCTCTACATGCATTTCAGATCCAGAGTGTACACTTGGGATAGCACATAGCACATTATCAGAATCACAAAACTTTGTCAATGTAGTTATCATGGGCCAGCCCATTGCCAAACGAGAAAACACCAAACGCATATTGTCTTATGAAATGTTCTTTTTTTTTTAAAGTGGAAGTATGAGAAAGAAACTGGTAGCCACAAAGAAAAGTTTTACTGGTCCACTTTTCACATTTTCTTTCATCAATTTTTTTTTTTTTTTTTTTTTTTTTTTTGCTTGCTTTTTTTTAACAAACATTTCTTCAGTTGTTCTTCATTTTTCCTGTACAAAATTTTGCTTTAATTTGCAAACAAAAATGTGCAATTTCTCAATAACAATGCAAGCAAGCTGCATGCAGTAATAATCACTCTTCAAGTCACAGATTTATGGAGTAGACTTCAGGATCAAATCATAAGCAAAGGGGGAAAGGTCTTCAGACTTTACATGATACAGTGTGACAGTTTTTTTCAGTATATACTGAAACCTACTGAGGGACAAAAAAAAATCTTTTATTGAATGAAACCTTTCATTTTCATTCTTACTGCAGTTATAATCAAAACAACTTCTTCATGATTATGCAGGGTTTGAAATTCAGTCAGCAAATAATGCAAAGCAAAATGTTGATTCAGTAATACACACACACACACACACACACACACACACGCACATGCACACATACATACATACATACAGGGGGCCCATAGTCACATGGTTAGAACCACTTGTGGGGCTGAATGTGTTTGGCTTAAAAACCCTCACAGTCCACTTAGAAGTAAACTAGTACCTGGTCCAAATCAGCGACTGTTAAAGGCAGCAGAAGGGAGGGGACAGGCTGTACCTGCTATTATGTCGCCCCCATGACATTTTGAGCCTCTGACAGTTTACAGTCCTAACTGTCATTACGCTATGGGACATTAACCCTTTTAACATATTTAACCTTTGTTCATTTTCAAACACAACAGCCATGTCAACCAAACTTTTCCATCCGCACTTTATCTGTTTTTCACTATTTCTTTCCATTGTAAGGTCTACAAAATAGCGCAGTAGTATTCATCATACCACTCGCAGTCATGTTGTCCATGCTGCCGTTGTTGACGTTGTCGTTCACATGATGCAGACGAAGGCAGAGACGACAAAGAATCTGTGACCGAACTGTTTTGAATCATGAACAGATTGGAGGCATCATCAGTCTCATTCAGCTGGTGATGAAGTTCGCCTACTATCTGTGCCATCGTGTTTAATTGTTGCTGCATGTTGAGCATCACACTGTCCTGAAGAGGAGTATTCTGGCTGTTTCTTCTGGGCTCCCTCTGTTCTCTGGTGGTCTCAGATTGAACATCTGTATTTCTGTGTCTGTCCATCCTCCTCCTCTCCTCCCTCCGCGTGTTTCTGTCTTCAAGCTGATACAATCTGTCCATCTGCTCATGTCTGTCTTCAAACTGATTCAGCCTATCCAGAATCCTCTGGGCCAGTCTGTCTTCAAGCTGACACAGCCCGTCCAAGACAGAATCTGGCTGAACTCGGAGGCCTTCTTCCCTCTGGCGTTGTCTCACTCGTCTCTGCAGCCTGAAACGCCGGTATCTTTCAAGTTCGGCTTGAGAAGACGAGCTGCTTTGCTCACTTTCACTTTCTTCCACAACTTGAACCATGTTTCGTGGCTGTCTTGTTCTCCTGCTGCACTTGCTGTGGACCTCTTCACGGAAGCAAAAATCTGTTTGTCTCTCTGTTGACCGCCCCCTGTGGTACAAGGAAGCAGTAGCATTCATGTTTGAAATATCATATACTTCACCTGTACACGGATTTCCTCTGCTCTGATTTCTTGCACACTGTACAGGGCCAGTGCTGTTCATG
>CM065729.1:8147668-8200168 GCA_033310375.1 Conus canariensis
GACATGGGTTCTTTTTCGTGTGCTGACAACATGCTGAACAGGGATCTAGGGTTATCTTCTAAACTGACAGGTGATACTTTGACCCACCATTCAACCTTTACGCCACAAGATGTACCCAATTTCAGTATTTCCTGAACGCAAGTACTGTTACAAACAACTGTTTAACCTCCACATCATCAGGTGATCCAGATTCATGATATCCCAAATCAGTATACTGTTACAGACTACCATTTAACCCTCACGCCACCAGATTACCAATATTCAGTATTCTCCGAACTTTAAATACTGTTACAGACCACCATTAACACTTACGCCACCAGATGTACCAATATTCCGTTTTTTCCTAACTCAAATACTGTTACAGACCACCATTAACACTTACGCCACCAGATGTACCAATATTCCGTTTTTTCCTAACTCAAATACTGTTACAGACCACCATTAACACTTACGCCACCAGATGTACCAATATTCCGTTTTTTCCTAACTCAAATACTGTTACAGACCACCATTAACACTTACGCCACCAGATGTACCAATATTCCGTTTTTTCCTAACTCAAATACTGTTACAGACCACCATTAACACTTACGCCACCAGATGTACCAATATTCCGTTTTTTTCCTAACTCAAATACTGTTACAGACCACCATTAACACTTACGCCACCAGATGTACCAATATTCCGTTTTTTCCTAACTCAAATACTGTTACAGACCACCATTAACACTTACGCCACCAGATGTACCAATATTCCGTTTTTTCCTAACTCAAATACTGTTACAGACCACCATTAACACTTACGCCACCAGATGTACCAATATTCCGTTTTTTCCTAACTCAAATACTGTTACAGACCACCATTAACACTTACGCCACCAGATGTACCAATATTCCGTTTTTTTCCTAACTCAAATACTGTTACAGACCACCATTAACACTTACGCCACCAGATGTACCAATATTCCGTTTTTTCCTAACTCAAATACTGTTACAGACCACCATTAACACTTACGCCACCAGATGTACCAATATTCCGTTTTTTCCTAACTCAAATACTGTTACAGACCACCATTAACACTTACGCCACCAGATGTACCAATATTCCGTTTTTTCCTAACTCAAATACTGTTACAGACCACCATTAACACTTACGCCACCAGATGTACCAATATTCCGTTTTTTCCTAACTCAAATACTGTTACAGACCACCATTAACACTTACGCCACCAGATGTACCAATATTCCGTTTTTTCCTAACTCAAATACTGTTACAGACCACCATTAACACTTACGCCACCAGATGTACCAATATTCCGTTTTTTCCTAACTCAAATACTGTTACAGACCACCATTAACACTTACGCCACCAGATGTACCAATATTCCGTTTTTTCCTAACTCAAATACTGTTACAGACCACCATTAACACTTACGCCACCAGATGTACCAATATTCCGTTTTTTCCTAACTCAAATACTGTTACAGACCACCATTAACACTTACGCCACCAGATGTACCAATATTCCGTTTTTTCCTAACTCAAATACTGTTACAGACCACCATTAACACTTACGCCACCAGATGTACCAATATTCCGTTTTTTCCTAACTCAAATACTGTTACAGACCACCATTAACACTTACGCCACCAGATGTACCAATATTCCGTTTTTTCCTAACTCAAATACTGTTACAGACCACCATTTAATCTTTATGGCAGCAGATGTACCAATAGTCGGTATTTCCCAAACCCAAATACTGTTACAGACCGCCATTTGACCCTTATGCTGCCAGATCTACCGAGATTTAGTGTCTCTCCAACCCAAAAAGCTGTTAGCCATTTTACTTCATCCCTTTTTGAAGTTGTTCTCTCCCTTAAGTCAAATCAAGGGGAACAACTGTAGTGTAAATCTGTGTGACAAGTTTTCTGTTCTTCCACCATCTTCCACGATCTGTTACAAAGCCTGACAGAATGGGGGCAGACACAGACATCAATGCTAGACCTTTCTGCAAGACTTGGACTCCATTCAGCACTGAAAAATAGTTCAGGTCCAGTACGAAAGGGGAGACAAATAAAACCGCCATGATTAAGCTTTGAACTACAGACTCTTTAATCTTTTTAGTACATTAACCACGACACAATTACTGCGCTAACTGTGAGAGAGATTAGAAACTAACCCCTGATACAAGAAATTCAGTACTGTATGACAGAAAGACCTGTTAATATATATCTGTTGCTGTGTGCTACAGTTCCTTCAGAGACCTGTAGATGCATAACTATTGAAAAACACTGCAATTCCTGAATACACTTGCTGGCACACCGGGACCAGAATTCCAACATTGACATATCAAGTAAACATCTAACACCTATCTATATAATTCCTGCACAGACCAGTTCACCATGCATCTGCCACTGTGTACTACTATTCCTGGACACACTGGTTGTCATGCACCAGTGTTCACTTCAAGGAATTCACAGACTAATACTTGGTTGACACACTGCTTATCACTGCATACTACGGTGAACACACAGGCTGGCTGGTATAGCCAACAAAGCAAAGCTTTCACCTGGAGTGCGCGCGATGCTGGGGAGGAGGACTGGCACTCTGGGAGGTGGGGTCTGGTATCTGTGAATCATCTGTCAGCATGGGTGGCAGGTCGAGGGGAAGGTCCAGGTCACTGGCAGAGGTGGAGTTGTGCGCCGTGTCCTGTGTCCTATCCTCCTGTGTGAGACGATGCAGGATGACTGTCAGTGTGTGTGTGTGTGTGTGTATACATGCATGCGTGCATGCGTGCGTGCATGTGTGTGAACATGTGAGTTTGACACTGATGTCAACTACTGTACAAATAATACTGTCAGTGTGTGTCTGTGTCTGTGTGTGTGCACTGAGTGTCCACATGACAATTTTACACAGCTATCAACCACTGTACAGTCAGTGTGCAGAAGATCCACCCAACAGGTGTGGAATTATTCTGGCATACAGATCAGTTTCAGTTTCACCAAGGAAGCATCACTGCATGCAGTCCAGTGGATAATTGCTACCCCACAGCTGCTAAGCCAATCAAATGAATTCAATGCTACAAGCATCTCTGGCTGAAAACCAACACAGTTACAATAGGGTAAAACATAACTATCTGGTGGAAAGAAATCATCACATTGTCTTACTACAAAGGCTGCCCTACTCTGGTTTAGTGAATCAGTCTTTTCTGAGCTACAGGGAATTTTCTGAATACAAAATTACCATTTCATGTATAGCTAGGACTTCATTTATATTTCAAGAGATGCTTCTGGTGATGGTGTAATTCTTTATAGCAACATTTACATTAACTTGTGAAGAGTAACTCATGCCATTTTGATTTACTCTGTTTTAACTTCTTTGTTTGTTGTCGATGGAAAAACAATGACGTTTGACAGCACTTACAATATCTCTTGCTCTGTTTCACAAAATGAATAATACATTCATTACGAATTATCCTAATATTCATTATAAGAGCAAGTGCAACATTTCTTTTTTCAATAAAGCATCTCTTGCCTTTTCACGCATGTGCTTTAGGACATAAATGACAGATGGAAACTCTACATGAACCATGAGGGCTGAGGGGAGGGGGTCATGGTGGAGAGGGAGAGCATGGATCAAGGGGAATAATACCTGTTCAACAACAGCTGGTTTCAGTAGCGTGGAAGATGAACTTTCATCCAAGGTCTGCTCTGGTCCCGGTTGGTCAAAAACACCTGTAAATCAAGGTAAAGACATACACCTTTGTATCCAACATAGGATGGTGGTAATGGTTGGTCAAACAAATGTGAATAATTATAACAATATACGCTTTTTGTGTTTATGTACAGGATAATGTTGAGGGTTGGACATAACATCCATATGTCAACCATTACAAAGATAAACATACAGGATGATGAGTGTTGGTCTCAGCATCTCTTTATCAACATAAAGATACACGCATTTGAGTTACATATAAAACGGTTCTGAGGATTGGTCACAACATCTGTGTCTTAACATTAAGATCTTTGTGATAATCACAGAATGGTGAAGAGGGATGGTCACAACTGCTATGTATCAACATAAAAATGTGTATAGGCATTTGTATTAAGCACAAGATGGCGTTGTGGGTTGGTCACAACATCTGTGTATCAACAATAACATATATACATTTGTACCAATCACAGGATGGAGTTGAGGGTTGGTCAGAACACCGGTGTATCAATATAATGATAGACACAGTTGTGTTAAGCACAGAATAGTGCAGAACAACCTGCCATATAGATCAGATTTGCTAGAATCCATGAGGACAGACAGTTTCATAATGAATCTATTCTACCCTAAATTTAATCAAGACAAATTAAATCAACTTGGTCATTTAGAGCTCAAGCAGCGTAGCAGTTCACACTAATCACAATTTTTTTTTTTACTTGAACCATTGGAGGTCATAGGTTTAAACCCCAGCAAAATCTACAGGTTCTAAAGAATTCCCTGTTGGGTTCTTCAGCTCCAAACGGGCTCCCTCTAGCTCCCACCACATCTGAGTGTATGATAGATCAAACATCAGTTGAGAATATTATGACCAGTACCAATCAGACAGCAAACTGAGACTGTTGCTCATATTTCCTGATTTATACCACATATGTCTGAATATCCCTCGGTTCTTGTCTAATTGCACAACAGAAGTGAAGCTGAAATCTAAAACAGGTCATGAAAGAACTTACTGAACGAGTGTCATGTACAAAATGAAGTCTCAGGCAAACTAGAATTCAACTTCGTCTTCAACATCATCACCACCACCCCTATGATCCTGCTTATTAAAAATCTCTAAATTTATAGCTACTCAAGCTTCGCCCTAATCAGGCGTCTTTTGCATGGGACACAGACAACTCTGACACTGCATCACCACAAAATTGGGGGCATAAGTCTGGGTGATCTCCCATTGTTTCAGCCCGCTTCAGCTCTCTTTTTCTCTGTGTATGATTTCTGATGTATTTCGTTCACTTAGCAAATGCACCAAAGACATACAATAAATTTCTCTGCTGCTGAACCTTGTCCTTGTTCATCGTTGATTATACACTGGCTTTGAATGCTGTGTATTTACAAGGAAGGTGTTTCTTGGTAAGTTAAAGCAGATCTGTGGTGATCTGTGCATGTTCCATCACAACAGGCACCACCCAGCCCCACCAAGTGACTCAACAACAGGGCAGGGTCTTCTCTTTGGGGAGGCTGCGCAAAGGCTTGACAGTAAGTTTTCCTATGGAACAGCAGAGCAACGATCCTGGGTGCGGCTCTGTTTGGGGGAGTCGTAACACACAGTGAGGGAGTAATGCCACTAAAGAGCAGTATAGAACTGAGCTCAGCTACCTGCTTGTTCTACTTCTTCATCGAATACTTTTGCAACGAGTTAATAACACTAAATGACAGTATAGAACTGAGCTCAGCTACCTGTTTGTTCTACTTCTTCATCGAATACTTTTGCAATGAGTTAATAACACTAAATGACAGTATAGAACTGAGCTCAGCTACCTGCTTGTTCTACTTCTTCATCGAATACTTTTGCAATGAGTTAATAACACTAAAAGACAGTATAGAACTGAGCTCAGCTACCTGTTTGTTCTAATTCTTCATCGAATACTTTTGCAATGAGTTTATGACACTAAAAGACTGTATAGAACTGAGCTCAGCTACCTGTTTGTTCTAATTCTTTATCAAATACTTTTACAATGAGTATGTCAAGAAAACAGTCAATTATTTACCTTTTGTGGACAGAAGAGGAAATTCGTGGTCCCCCAACTGACGAAAAGTGTGTCCTGTCCAATCCCGTGTCACTTGTGGGTCAGTTTGTGTGGAGGATAGTCTGAATCCTTGTACCACTTGGAGAGACTGGTCGTCATCTGTGTCTCCCTGCTCTGCTTCTGTTTCTCCACGCCTCTGCCTTGTCAGTGTCTCTGAGATGTCTGTCTGTGGCTCTCCTGTCCGTAGCTGTGTTTCCGTTGTCTGTTGTTCCCTGTTGAGCTGGTGCGTAATACAGGTCTGTGTCTGTTTCTCTACCTTTCTGTCTGTGTTCTCTTCTCTGTGGACTGTCTTCATTTCTGCTGTGACTTCTGGTTGAACCTGTTTTCCCTCTGTCTGTTGCTCTGTGCTTTGATGTTGGTCTGCTTGCAGCTGTCTATTAGCTGTTCTTTCCTTCGTGTCTTCTTTCTGCAGTTCATCTGTTTCCTGTCTGTCTTGTGACTCAAGTCTAGATTGCGTTGTTTCAGTTTCAACGTTGAAGATGTGTTCCACTCGTTGCATGTCACTGTGGTGAGCACTGATGACCAGAGCTCCCTGCTGCACCTGCCAGTCACACAAAATACCTTCCCTGTCCAACTGATTCTGGACACGTTCTCTGCTGGCCGGCAGCTGCAGCTTGGGTGTTGAGGCTGCTGTTAATACAATCATCTTCTGTGAGTATTCTGCCATGTATTTCAACAAAATGCTGACATGTCTGTCCACCACATGAAATGGGGCATGAACGGACACAGTTCTGTTCTCAGAGTCTACCGATATATTCTGCTGAAGGCATCTGGGAAGTTGATTCCTGGCTCTAGCTGTTTTCAGGACATTGACCTGCCAAGGCTGTAGATTTGTGATGGTCTCCTTTACAGCATGCTTGCTCAACTCACGATGGGATTCCATCAGATTCTGGTGAAAAAACTCAAGCACGACTTTGCAAGTGCTGCCAATATTTGATTCTGTGTCACATATAATGATCTTGTCTTGCTCTACCTCAAACAACGGGGCAATATCGTCTTTTTCAGATCTTTGTAAATCATCCAGAAAGTCTTTCAGTGTGTTGGACTGCAGCAGTGGAATTTGGCTTTTGTCAACGGTGAGTTCTACTGTCTGGAAACATGACTGAAATACTTTCAGTACTGTCTGGAGATCAGACCTCGGAGCAATGACTGAGACAGCTTTGTTGCTATGTTTTGGGGCTTTGGGTCCTGGATGTAGGGAATGGGACACCACGTGCATGGCAGGACTGACATCCCAGATACAAACCACCTGTTGACAGTCCAGCGACTTCTGCAGCCAGCGCTGGGCGCCTTGGGTCTCCAGCATTTTGGCCTGCAGTTCAGTAATCCAAGTGACGTCCAGGGACAGGTTCTTGCTGTAGGTGGAGACGAGTTGCGCTGCTTTCTTCGCAGCATCAGCCGCACCACGGATCTTCATGGCTTTCCTGGCAGAAGGGAAGCTAGTCTGAAGTTCTGGGTATTCGGTTTTCAGCCTCTTCAGGAACACTCTATTTCGGACAATAGTGTAATTGATGTAGGTTCCAAAGTGAAGAAAAATATCTTCGTGACAATTGTCCAGACTCGTGGTGGACAAATCCTGGGTACCTGCAACACTACCTCTGTCTAGGCATCTGTCTCTAATGGAACATCGCTCTGCCGGCAGGTCTCCTTCGAATGGATGCAATAGCTGGATCAGGCTGTTGACAACAAAGAGCTCCCACTCCATCTGTCCATAGAGATATTCTGTCGCCACGAGCATGATAGCCATCTTGCCCTGTCTCCCATACTTCACAGACACCGTGTCACCAAAGAGATCAACAATCATCTGAACAAGCTTGTCTTCCCACTGTTTGTCACCTGTGATGGTGTTCATGACCTCCTCACCCACAGTGACCTCCACATGGTGCTCTGTGATGGTCACGTGGCACCCGTAGACGTCAGGAAACACCAGGTCCACCTGCACGCCGTGCCCGTTTATTGTGTGCTCTTCCACCTGGAAAGGCTTCAGCAGGCCTGCCACAGAAAACAATCACTAAGTCAGATATTGGGTGAAAATACAAACTCCCCCCCCCCTCCCCCCCAAAAAAACAAAAAAACATACACATATAAAAACAGGTGCCAAGGTGATGCATTTTCAAAGCTGACATCAGTGTCCTAAACTTTGATTTCTTTAAAATGAGGCTTAAGAAAGAAAACTACTAAAAGCAAATGATAATCTACCTCACAACTCTAACAGGATTGAATTGACCTACAATATGACCAAGCCCCGTGTCACAAGTTGTACAAGAGAAGTGACAGGTTTGAACATCATCAGACTTAGGTACTTTTGTAGAAACCTGTCAGCTCCTGCCAATTGCTACCTACAGTTGTTCAGCAAGCCTGGGCTTACATGATGAGGACTGGAACTGCACAGGTGAGTGTCATCCACTTCAGCAGTTAAGGGATGGACCTCTGAGAATGGTGTTGACATTTCATGACTAACACAGCGGATGCCTGTATCTCCTAAGGTGGTTGATGTCAGGATGTATCATGAAAGGAAGCGTAAGTACAATATTGTAATACACTGATGCAGCCTCAGTCCAGACTGGACCTCTACTCAATCATCCTCATCCTCAACGATCTTCACAACAAATTTACAATTCTGTGGCCATTCACGCCTTGACGTAGTGATGACCGCAGTTTTCTTCTCCCTCTCCCTGTGTATGTAGAGTTAATGTCAAAATCTTCAGTATCAGTCAGTTCATGGGCAGGCTGAACAGACATGGTGGTGATCCTTCTCTGCAGAAGGATGCTCATGCACACTGGTGCTATGACTGGGTAGTTATCATAATCTTTACAGGACATAGTCACTGACATCCTTCAAATGCTTGATCAGAACAGGCAGTACTTGAGCATCACCACAATGACTCAGTGAACAATGTAGTGTCCCCTCTCGTGGGATGCATCTTGAAGACCTGATATTTTCTTATGGACTGCTGGTGCTGGTTGCAGGTTTTGCGAAAGACTGGAGAAGGGTGGGCTGGTGTGGGACCCAGATTCAACAGCATGGGATTAATGCCACAGTGAGGGTACAGAATCCTAATGGCCGTAGGGTCTGTGAACCGTGAGAGGTTCACCATGTGCAGGGCAAGACAGTATGAAAGCCAGAGCCCATCCCTCTCCTTCCTCCGTGTGAAGATGCCTTGACCTAAATCAGATGCAGGTGGATGGCAAGTGTTTTCAAAGCTGTAAACATCTGACCCCACAAAAGATTCGAACTCATAACCATCATCTACCTAAGCAAATTTTCTAAGAATTCGACTGCAGGCTCCTATGTGATCGTAACTGATCCAGGAAAAAAGTACCATATGTTTCCTTCTACGAGAAAGACGATCATGCCAGCCAGATATATGTCTACATTCTAATACATTTTATATTTTGTAGCCAATGCTCTGAATACCAGCCATTCAACTGACAAGACCACATTCCATCACCCCAACCCCTTTACATTTTTAATATGTTGAAAACACTAAGAAAGTGCTTTGCTGCAAAGTAAAAGCTTCTCTTTTTACACTAGCATTTCTGCCAGTGAAATGAAATACTATATCCATAAGACACCTCTTCCTCAGATTTTTTTTTTCTTTTATAATCCAATGTGTGTTTTTTTCTATCTAAGCTAAAATAAAACAGATACACCTATGTACTGCAAACTTTCCTGAATTTACCTGGTCTCATTCCAAAAATACTTTTTAATTTGTTTAAACTGTCAAGAAAGCACAGTCTGGTTACAAACAGCTGACATTTTAGAGAAAGAAAACTGTAAAAGCAGGTCAGCAATTTTGTAAGTAGTGAGCATAATAATATGCAGGCTCTTGTTCAGTATCATAAACATTACGAATGTTGTCAAGAGAAATTCATCACTTCTGCAACATATCAGTACATACCATGCAAGACAGAAGAGGGAGAAAAAAATCACAATAGTTTACATGAGCATTTTACAAACCACACAAAAATACATTTCACAGTGATTATGTAATTACAAATAATGCCCATACAAATGCACACACACATACACAACACACACACACACACACACACACACACACACACACACACACACGCACGCACGCACGCACGCGCACACACACACACACACACATACACACACACACACACACACACACGCACACACACAAAGCGTGCACAAATCCATATGAAGACAAGTTTTGTTTAAAGCGTGGGTGTATGTGGGGAGGGGGGAGGGGGGGGGGGGTAGGAGGATGGGGTTTAGGGAGGTATGAGGCAAAGGGGTGCTACAAACATGCAAAGTGCAAGAACCAAAACCGAACACCCTTCTGCCCTGAGATTAAAGGTATTGATATTGCTGCAGAAAGTTTTGTGACAATTTGCTTTCATTTGGTGGGAAATTTCCTTCTAAGTCATATGGATATTAAAATGTTGTCTCTCATGATCATACATTTCAATGCCTTCTTCCTTGCGCTGAACCCTGTGAAGTGATCTGAAGCGATCAAAGCTAAATGAATTTTCGTTGTTTTATTCGTTTATGTCTCACCTGATGAAGACCTAAGAGGTCAAAACGCGTTGTGTTTCGTCTTGTGACTCGTTTGTCCACGTTCTCTGAGCGGTTCGCTAACATTTATTTAAGATTTGCATACATTTCAGTCAACACTGTCCATGTTCATTTTAAAAGCTGAATTCATACCTAATAAGCTCTTTCCCCCTTCCCACACAGCCACACAATCCCATCCTTCTCCCCCCCCCCCCACCCCCACCCCATCAAACCCCCATCCCTGTCAACTTCTATTTAGAGAGCACACCTTATTAACTTGGGACTGAGGATATTTCACACACACACATTTTTTTTTTCTAAATGCAAGGTGTGCAAAGATAGAAATCCAGTTCCATAAAAAAAGAAGAAAAATGACAGAAAAAAGCTGTGATCTACTGTTCAAAATATATGCAAATACACCAGAATATCCTTAAACAAACATTATGCACAAACATTCAAACATAACAGTATACTCTCTCGCCAATATTGTGCAATATGCAATAATAATGGAATTCCAGTTAGCAAACATTACGTGCAATATTCAAACATAACAAAATGCACTTTCACACACTTTGCATGCAATATTCAAACATAATGGAAAACCCGTTTGCAAACATTATGTGCAATATTCAAACATAACAGAATATCCTTTAAAAAACATTATGCACTTTATCTAAACATAACAGAATATCCTTGCACATATTGTGTGCAGTATTCAAACAACGGAATACCTTATGACAAACATTATGCACAATATTCAAACATACCAGATTACCCTTTAACAAACCTTATATGCAAGACCTCCTAACAAACAGTATGTGCAGTATTCAAACAGAATGGAATACCCTTTCATATATTTCATGGGCAAAATTCAAACATAATGGAATACCCATTTACAAACATGGCGCGCAATAGTCAAACATTACACTTTTACACATTGTGTGCAGTATTCGAACATAACAGAATACCCTACCACAAAATTCATGCACAATATTCAAACATAAAACATTGCCCTTTAACAAACATTATAAGCAAGATTCAAACAACAGGGGATAGCATTTAACGTACATTATATCTAATGCTCAAACTTTGTGGAATACCTTTCAACAAATACTTCCACAATATATTGTAGGGATTTCACACTTTCACAGTGTATTCCACAAGCTCATTTTGTCAAATGTTACATGCCAACAACTAAGTCTAAATACTTTCTGACATTTAGGACATTTATTTCCACTTCAGATATATGATGAGCTTACACAAAACTGTAAATGAACATACACGTGTTTGTGCTGGGTGAATGTTTCAGGATATACATTCTTTAGTCTGAGATGAAACTTAATTTTTTTAAATAATGTTTAAAAAAAAAACAGTGACAGACAGACCATGACAGAATGGAATCAAACACTGTGCACAGAAACATTGGGTGAGGAAACAAGAGAGAACACAGACTCTAAGATTAAGAAGAAGAAGAAGAAGAAGAAGAAGAAGAAGAAGAAGAAGAGAAGAAGAAGAAGAAGAAGAAGAAGAAGAACAACAACAACAACAACAACAACAACAACAACAACAACAACAACAACAACAACAACAACAACAACAAGACAAGAGAGAGAGAGAGAGTTCAGGTGGCAGGAATAGCCTACACAGCCGGCCATGAATCGGAATCCGTTACCTCTGAGTATTCTGAGGAGGTACCACACTTTCTGGTTTGTCACAGTTGCTCGGAGCGAGACAAGGACACCCTGCCCCGTGTCCCTCACACTGTCCACAGTCCCGTACTGCCTGAAGTGCTGCTGAAGAGAGGTGACATCTGGCAGCTGCTCACTCCCTGACTCCGAACTGCTCCCTTTGCTCACCAGGTACTGCACCTCCAGCTTCTCTATCGTCAACGCCATGGCTGCTGCTCTGTTCTGAAATGAAATAAATAAGATGTAGAGGAGGGGGGGGGGGAGGGAGGGGGCCTTCTCAGGCTTGACCATGTCACTGCAAGAGGATGTGTACAATCAACCAGACATATCTGCTGTCCTGGTGTATTACGAAGACCAAGTTCTTGATCTATGTGATCTGATTGGCATTTATTTACATTGATACAGTAAGCAGCCTTGGGTATTTTGAAGCCCGTGTACAGGCCTGTATCATTTATATTATTCTATGTTATGGATGTACATGTCATGCAGTCTTATGTGTTCACAAGTAATGATTGCTAGAAGCAGCCGTGGGTATTTCAGAGCAGAATATAGGCCTGTACCATTTAAATCATTCTACATCATGGATGTACATGTCATGCAGTCTTACGTGGTCGCAAATAATGATTGCTAGAAGGGCACTCCAGAGAATGCTCATCTGGATCAAGGTCGAACTGATCCTGGATCTGCTCTTTGATGTGGATCCACACCCCACTACATGTATTTGTAAAAACCAATACAGCACGCCCCCTCCCTTTCTCCCCTTTCCCCAACACACACACACACACACACACACACACACACACACACACACACACAACACACACATACACACACACACACACACACACACACACACACTCACAAACACACACACACACACTAACACACACACACACACTAACACACACAAAGTAATATTTAGTATAGAATAGAGAAGGTGAACAATTGAACAAAGCCGCAAAGTAAAGACTGTTGGCCTTTCTTCTGCTGACATGTAACACAACTGTGAATTTAAACGCAACACTCTCTCCAATTCTAATTCCTCTGGACACCATGCTGACTCTCCGAGTGACATGGCTTCACTGTGAATTTGAATATAAACCTCTTACCGATTCATATTGATATGTCCACCAAGTAGGCACTTAAACTGAACCTGGTGCATAACACCACCACGACTTAGAACTCCAGTTTCACCTGTTCAGGCTCTACTGACCACCATAATGGCATTTATAGAAGCATATAATGCATCACTGAGGTCTTTAACAATTTGTGCCTGTTCAAGTTCACCTGTCATGTAGACTGTCTCTCACCTCAAGGTAATCTGACGACCATGTTGACATTTGTTTATACTGGTACAGAACCATGGTGAATTTAAATTTAAATTCACTCTGGTGAATTTAAATTTAAATTCACTCTCACCCACTCTGATTCATCTGACTATCATGCTGACATTTACTGTGGCTTACATAGTGACACTGTGAATTTGAATACCTCCCTTCCTTTCTCCCTTCTGCGATCTGCTCTCCTGTCTTTGTTCTGCAACCTCTTTACCGCTTGTTGTTGCAGATCATTACATACCCACTTCTCTGCTGTGATTTGGCAATTTGGATGTGAGACAATAACCACTGATCATAATAAACAATAGTGTTCAGTCTGCAGTGATAATTTCCACGTGTAGCCTGCTTGGATGTACTCTCTATGGCTCAGTAACATTTTGATCGATATTTCCTTTGCTTTTTCACCTAGGATGAGCCATCAAGAGGAATAACTCTTTTAGTTTTCTTTTCTTTTTTTAATGACAGTGACAAATTAGGTAGAATTGATAATCTACTTTTCTAAGTGAGGGTGATAACATTCAGTGAAATTGATACTTCATTTTCTTTCTTAACTGAGGGCGATACATTATTGAAATTGATAACTGCTTGTTCTTAACTGGTTTTCTTTAAATGATGGTAATAAATTCTGTGAAACCGATATTTCACTGCTTTTTTAACTGTGGGTGATAAATTAACTGGAATCCATATTCACTGTTGTTGTTGTTTTGTTTTGTCTTTTAATGAGGGTGATAAATTAAGTTGAACTGACACTTTGCTTTTTTTTCTAAGTGGTGTTTATTTTTCTCTTTCCCCAACCAAGAATAATAGATCAACTGATCGCCTAGGACCTCAAAACAATCCAGTTTTTTTTTCTGCTTTATGGTCGCCAATAGTTAGCCATAATGCTATTCATTAATTACGGGGAAGATGTTTTAGGGTGTTTTTTTTCCTTGGCTGTGGTGGATGTTGTTGATGATGAAATTTTTTTCAAAGTGAAACAGTCTGTTCTATGCAGCGACACCATGAAAGGGCCGAGTGTGTTCCTCTGGCCCTTAATTAAACTGAAAATGACAATAACTCTCACCTGGTCAAGTTGATCTGATCACCATGTTGAAGGTCAAGGTCAATGGGTGTCCTCTGCCGCACATGTCATTACAGGTTGAAAGAAGGCCACCATGAGCAAATGCAATGATCTGCCACACCTATGAAAACAGGTTGAATGATGGACACTTGCACTGTTATGGCAAATATGTAAGCCTGCCCGTCTTCCTGTTACTGGCTGAAAGATGGGCACGAAATACAATATGCTTGCAAGGTTGCATGCATGCACCCACACACACGCACACACACACACACACACGCACACACACACACACACACACACACACACGCACACACGCACGCACGCACGCTCGCACGCACACATGCACGCACGCACGCACACTATCAATAACACACACACACACACACACACACACACACACCACCACCACCACCACCAATACACACGCACGCACACACGCATGCGCGTGCACACGCACACACACATGCACACAATTCTGCTATGGTCCTGTCATGAACACAGACAAAGCAGAGCTCCCTACTGTCACCATCACAGCTTCAGAATACCATGAAATGTTACAAATACATCAACAACAAAATCTCAGCATACTCCATTTTCGGAACACAAAAATTGACACCAAAAACACATTCCGCCCATGAGTTTTGACAGTGTGCATAGTATAATGGGTCTAATCTTCCCATCTGAGCCACAAGGTTGCAATTATTCTCTTACACTTCATAACAATTATCTCTTTCGATGTAAAATGTGTACACAGTAACAACAGTTTCTACTGCTGGCAGACTTCCAGATGCACCCATATAGAAAAACTTCTGTACGTTTTGATTCTGAACATCAAAGTGTCAATAAGCATACTAATTTCATTCCAAGTATCCAATAAATACTCACAGAGTCTCTGCATTTGTTTACAGTACATCACAGTGTCGATTAAAAGTCACTCTGCAATCATCTATCGACTGAGACAAGATGGCCTTCGGTGCACCAGGAAATGAATTGTAACGGGTGGTGCTGGTTACTATTTTTAACATTTCATACGGGTTGGCTGACAAGCCATGCGCGAAGTCCCATGAACATTGCCAGGTAAGATGTCACATGACATGCATTTATTTATAGACTTTCGGAAAACGCCAGTGCTTTGGAGCAAGCAACACACATTTCTGCTCCAACAGACGTGTGCAAAGTATCCGAGGCACACAACATGAAGCTTTTACGGGTTTTGTTGTTGCTGTTGCTGTTGTTTGTTTGTTTGGGTTTATTTTTGTTTTGTTTGTTTTTTGTTTTTTTTTGGAGGGGGGTTAGTTTTTTGTTTTGTTTTGGTTTGGGTTTTGGTTTTTTGTTTGCTTGCTTGTTTTGGTGGAAGTGGTAGTGGTGGTGGTCGTGGTGGTGGTGGTGTGTACGCTGGATTCTGTACATTTGTATTTCGGTGTACTGAAAGATATTTTGGACTAAAATTCAGTGACCTTTCACAGTGTCGAATTAGCCATTTTCACCTACACATCAGTATCATTCACTTGAAACAATATCGCCATTGGCTTTTTTTTTTTTTTTTTTTTTTTTTTTTTGTTATGTGGTGGTGGTGTTTACCCCATGGCTTTTTGTTTGTTCCCACCCCCACCCCCACCTCCACCCCCACCCCTGCCCGCAATTGATGTTAGTTGACAAAAGCCGATTTTTATTAAGTTCGATGTCCACCCTCTTCCTTCTCCCCCAGACCCTTCCCTCCCCCTCCTCCACCAGTTTTTTTGTGTGTTTTTTTTCCCACGTTGAAAAAAAAAAGTAATGATCTCCGTCAGTTATGATGTCTGAATGTCCTCATGATAAATAAATGAATGGTGTGTGTGTGGTGTGCTGTGTGTGTGTGTGTGTGTGTGTGTGTGTGTGTGTGTGTGTGTGTGTGTGTGTGTGTGGTGTGTGTGTGTGTGTGTGTGTGTGTGTGTGTGTGTGTGTGTGTGTGTGTGTGTGTGTGTGTTTCGTAGCTCGATCATCCTATCTAAATCAGTATGGCAAAACGTTATGTTCTGATTTTTGGTAGGTTGTTCTTTGAATGTTGATCATTCGATGGCACATGTGTCGCTGTAGATAATAAACAAGTTTTGGTGTAGTTTGGGTTTTAATTTGTTCTTTAATCA
Organism: Conus canariensis; assembly: GCA_033310375.1. NCBI lineage: Eukaryota > Metazoa > Mollusca > Gastropoda > Neogastropoda > Conidae > Conus > Conus canariensis. The sequence goes on from CM065729.1 coordinate 8,164,205, forward strand.
CGATCTATCCATAGTAGATTGTTGTATCTGTTAACCATGACAGTTTCAGCCGCGGTGTTGTTGTTATTGCTGTTGTGGTTTTGTGCTTGCTTGCTTGCTTGTTAAAAGAACCTCCGAGTCCAGCATTAGGCTTATATTGTACAAGTCTTTGCCATCACAACACAAATTCAGCTCAGTCATCTGTCCATGTTATTTTCTGGGAGTCAAAATTTACATACAATTTGACATGTACAGTAATCATTAAGTTTGGATTGTGAAGAATTAAGGGGATGGATATTGCCCTGTCGCTGTGCAGAGTTGGTGATAGAGCGATCGCTGCTACCTGTCTATGCTGCTTCCCAACTCCTAATCCATGCTCACCCCTATCCCTTCGTGCCAGTCTCCGACCTGCCTTCTCACTACTTATCCATCCTATTCTCAACACTGTCTCCCGTAGAACATGGCAGATGTGGGTTTCAAACTTGATGACCATGAATGTTGTCGAGTACACGATAGAGATGATATAAATTGCCATTCTTTGATCAGACGAAAAACTAGTTACTATGCGGTTGGCAAAAACGTAAATGAAACAAGAAAGAAATGTGTGTGTGTGCGTGCGTGCGTGCGTGCGTGCATGTGTGCGTGCGTGTGTGCATGTGTGTGTATGTCTATGTGTATATGTGTGTGAGTTTGTTTTTTGTTTGTTTGTTTGTTTTTGTTTCATAGGAACAAGAAAGTCATATAAAACTGACACAAACAATTCAGTTGGGGTTGGTTATTAATTGTTATACATTACATTTGTCGGTTGTTGTTGTTGTTGTTGTTGTTGTTGTTCTTCTTCTTCTTCTTCTTCTTCTTCTTCTTCTTCTTGTTAGTGTACACATAATTGTTTGCATACTTCCCACGTTTTCATTTCTCTCGCAGGCACCGTCAAGTTCCGGCTGTCCCCGTAAGACCAGTTCGGTATTTTCAATCAAGTGCATTTCAAGTGTTGACAGCATGGCCGAAGCCGGTGAGGGTTTCTGTTTAGGCAGCGTACGCACGTGTACGTGTGTGTGTGTGTGGTGTGTGTGTGTGTGTGCGCGCGCGCAATTTCAGATTCTGACTCTACTCCCACCCTTCTAAAATTCTTCTTCCTTTATACGACCAACATCATTTTGCTGATTGTTTTGTCGTAGTTTGGGGAGATTGCCGAAGATTGCGCTGTTGTGAGGATTTGAAGGGGAAAAAAAAAAGTGAGGGGGTGGGGTGATGGTGAATAGTAGTAGGGGGAGGGGGGGGGGACAGGAGTAGAAAAGTGACTGAAGGATGGAGGGGGGTTGTAAGGAATAGTGGTCAGGAGGAGGGTAAGGGGGGAGGGTTGGGGGTGGTGGGGAAGGGGGGTGGTTGTTTCAGGTTCTAGAGATGGGAGGCCAGCCTGGACTTGAAGCAGTCCAGTGACTCAGCAGTCACTGGACTGCTTCAAGTAGCAGATGTAACACTGACATTAACAAAGCACACATCGTACACAATCATGCACAATATTTATGATCCCTGCACTACCTCTTCCCTGTTCACCTTGGCTAACAATGATAAGACTCGAGGGCACAACTTCAAACTTAAAAAGACCAACTTCGTAACTAACCAGTTCCACAGGTTTTTTTTTTTACTAATCGTATTATTAATCTGTGGAACAACCTTCCATATGATACCATTAATGCATCATCAGTTAATGCCTTCAAAAATCAAATTGACAAAAATTATAAGGACCAAGTATTTTCCGTTGATTTAACTTTATATTTACTGAAGCGGTAATAAATGTAGTATACACTATGCCTGATTTAATAAGGGACAGTCACTGTGTAGTGATCCAAAAGCACATTAATGGACACTAATAATGAGGGCAAAAGGCTTTTAGCCTATAGCCAAACATTTCTGTGATTTCATTTCTGTGATTTTTGACATACTAATGTACTGATCAGAGAAATTGGAGGGAAATACAACCTGGCAGTCGCTGGTTGAGTTTAACATTCTTGCAGCAAACGCTTTTAGGGATAAGTTATGTGCTGCAGTAAGCTGCTGCACATAGAATCAGTTGTCTGGCGGTTTTGGAAGCTGGCAGGCTTGGGTGAAGTCTGTACCTGCATTGGAGACGACTATAGTACTCAGTTCCCTGAGACAGAAACCAGTATCAAGTTGATTGCTCATAGGTAGTTGATGTTTTCCTTCTTTCCTAGTCAGTCGTGATGATTGTGTCTTCCTTGTGTCATCCTAGGCCGTCGTCAGATCTACCAGGCGGCCGTCTTTGTGCTGTGTGGCAATGCTACTGTGCCGCGTGAGGCCAACTCGGGAAACGTGCAGGACAGAAGTCACCAAACTGCTGCGCATAGATCGATGTCCACTCTGTGCCCATGAGGGACGTTTCCATCCTCCCATCCCCCTAGGAGAGGGCCGTACTACTCGTATAGGTCATGTCGGTGAACTGCTCCACAGGCTCGAGAGCCCTTCCATCCCCACCCGCTGGCAACACAAGCTGGACTTGTCAAGACTGCTGATGCGAGGAAGGTTACCTGTGCCTCCCCGTACCAATCTGCCTCCTAGACACCTTCCACTGGTAATGCCACCTCCCAGCAGGTATGGTCGATAATGACACTGATGACATGAAAACACTGGCCTCCTGAGAATCCATCCATTCATACCTGCTTGGAGGTGCCATGTCCTGCAGAAGGCACATAGGTGGCAGATATGTGTAGAGCGGCACAGCCTACCTCCCTTGCATCAACAGTGATGACAAGCCTAGCTCGTGTCGCTGGATGATTACTCTTGAGGCAGTGGGGCAGTTTGGCAATGAGGCGCTGCCAGTCTGCAATTTTATTTTAGCCTACCCAACCAGCAGGGCCCTCCCCTTGGGGAAGGGAGTAGTGGGAACATCTCTCACAGTCACAGGCGTAGACAAGCATGGATCTTTGTGCAGCAGCTTGGCAACTTCTGCCCTTTTCCTTTCCTGAGTCGGCCTCATGCGACACAGGATCATCGCTGCTCAGCATGAAGATGGCCGCCAAGGAACATTGACAAAGGCTTTAGAGTGAGGGCGACAAGGAAGACACCATCATCACATCTGACCAGGAAAAAAAGGAAAATACCGACTACATACAAATGAATAACTTCACCCAGGCTTCTGCTTGAGGGGATCAGCTACCCTGATGCGTCCTTCCTAATGCAGACATGGACTGCAACCAAGCCTGCCAACTGCAAAGTCCACCAGACAACTGACTCTACATGCTGCAGTTAGCTGCAGCACACGACTTGTCCCTAAAAACCATGCTGTGAGGACATTCGATTTAACCATGACACAGAATCCTCTCAGTTTATGTCACAACAAAGTCACAGCTGGCTGGGCATGTCACTCACAGCTTCAGATTATCAATCATGTGCATTGTTTTGTTTCATCATTTTAATCGCAGCATGTCATCTTTCCAAAACAACAGCAACTGCCACATGCATGAGATAGGAGTATGGTCATTTATGCATACAATGACGAAATGAAATACATATTTTAGTTGGCAGCACTGTCTGTATAATCTGCAAGTAAGTGAAAGAGATTTTTTTGTCAGCGCTGTCAGTGGAATCAGCAGACAAGCATGCAAATGACGGAATGAAATATAGTTATATTTTTGTTGGCAGTACTGCGAGTATAAGCAACAAGCAGGCAGTCAATTATCTTTTTTTTTTTCTTTTTTTTTTTTTGGCTGTATGTACAAGTAGTGAATGTTACACTCTATTTCCATTACGTCAGTGTGTGTATGCATGTTTGTGTATGTGTGGCGGGGGATATTGATGAACTTTCACAAACCATTTTGGGAATAGATCTGATAGTTCCAAACTGCTGGTGCTGGGTGTCAGATTGATCATGGATTTGACTACTATAGTGGGGAGTCGGTATATATTCATTTTTATTGTCATTGAGAGGGAGCAGAAAATGGGACAGCAAGGAGACAATTAGATATAATTTTGTTAATGTGTACTAGTGAGCAGTCCAGTATCCCTGTGCCTCGTCACCCTTTCCTCATTCCACCTACCCACTCTCACCCTTCCTACTAGTCCCCCTCCATCCCTCCTCTCCATCCACACTCCTTGCATCTGTTTGTTGTTGATAGTGCTTCACAGTTGAATGCTCTGGGTTTGCTGGATATATGTTCAAGAACCATAACTTTTATAGAAAATGTGCAGATAATATTCATTAAATTATTATGTTAAATGTAATCATGAAGAAAGGTTTAAACTCCATAAAATTCACCAGCATCAAGTTCAGTATCAAAGAGGCAACATGATCAATATAAGTTTTCAGAATTATGATAATGATGACTTTGATGACGAAACCACCCATGGACATGATTGAATTTACCTGAAATTTTTTTTTTAAATCCCAGAGGACATTTTTGTGAAGTTAAATAAACTTCCAGTTAAAGCTAATGTATGTGCACTTTTTTTTCATTAACTGGGTTATCAGTTGTAAGAAGAAATTACCAGTCTGTGTTAAGATACTGTTACATAAGGAACACTTAACAGGTTCACTGTCATCATGTCAGAATAGCAAGTCTGACTGCAAACCCAGTGCTTTATCTTTGAGCCAGGCAGGCAGACCTCCCAGTTCCCATGGACAAATATTACCTTGGCCTTTTTTTTTCAGTGGTCTGTAGTGTAATTTTGTTGCTTCTGTATTTCATTCAGGAAAGACTGGCCCTTTATCAGATTTGAGTACTAGATATAATGCAATAATTCTGTACAATACTCTGCAAATATGAAAATGAATTATGTCTTATAAGTATACATTTTACAAGCTATCAGCCATCAAACCAACATTTCAAAAGACGAAAGTTAGAAACTTGTGCATTTCTTTCCTGTAAACTTTGCACATCATGGATCTAGACATATATGTGACTTTTAAGCACATTTCTGTGCAGATCTGATGCAGATGTGCCCCATTGGTTATCTCCATAGTGTTTTCCAGTTTAAAAATGGCACGCCTCGGCAGCCTTCGCTGTGCTGCACTGCTCGAGGGTGGCTGACGGTGGAAAAGACCATTTTCAACAACCCTGAACATGCGTTGGAAGGACTGGAGCAGTTTTCTCATGCCTGGTACCTGTTCTTTCTTCTTTCTGTCTTGTCTGTCTGCTCTCTCTCTCTCTCTCTTGTCTTGTCTGTCTGCTCTCTCTCTCTCTCTCTCTCTCTCTGTCCCATTCACATTGCATTCTTACCAATTCAATTATTTGGTTGATGATGTCTTTCTGCTTCTGTCTTAGTGTCTGTTCAGTCACACTCACAGCTACTGTTTCTCTTTCTCTGTCTGTCTGTCTGTCTCTCTGTCTGTCTGTCTGTCTGTCTTCTGTCTGTTGTTGTCTGTTCTCTCTCTCTCTCTCTCTCTCTCTCTTTCCTCTGTCTGATACTCTCTCTGTATCTGTCTCGGTGTCTTTTTCTTTCTGCAACTGAAAATGGATAGACTACATATTCATCTCTCTCTGTGTCTAGATTCTTTTTCTGTCTATCCTCTTTCCTTTTGGAGCTTTTGTTCAAGAATAATTTCCCCATCACAACATGGAAGAAAATGTTTTTGAAAATATTTTGTTTATTTGTGTTGTTGTTTTTTTTTCCTCTGGCTGTCACAAAGGGTTGTTTTTGTGTAGATCTGTTGTATGGATGTGTGATCAAAAAGCATCAAAATGGCTCGTGTTCATAAAGATGGCCAGCAATGAGGAACACAATAAGGTTATGTCACACAGGGGGTCCTGACCGGTGCTTTGTGCCCAGATAACTTTGCAACTTTATCATGAATAAGCTGCTGTGTGTCTGTCTGTCTGTCGGTGTGTCTGTGTGTGCATATTCACAACACAGGAAAACTTTGGTATTCTTGCTGTAAGTATTTGCATGTTTGAAGGCATGTGTGTGCACATGCTTGCACACATGCATACATATGTGCGTGTGAGTGCTGGCTTTATGATGCATGTTTGTAATTGTATACATCTAAGTGTACACATGAGTGGGCATTGCATACATTTTACTTTACAATAGTCTACTGTTTTATCTGTTTGAGGGTTACACGCTTTCTGAGCCCCATCAAGACAGAGGTCTAGTAGTATCTCTGTTATCAATGCAACACATGGTTTTCAGTTTCCAATGTTACGCTTGTCCATGACAGTTTCAATGCCATTGCCACGAATGTTTTCATTTTACAGCATGCCATAGACTGGTGAAACATTTTGTGTGGAGACAAGAGAGCGGGGCGGAGGGGAGGAGATGTAGGAGTGGGTTAGGTTGGGAGGGAGGTGGGAGTGGAGGGGTTCGTAGATGTCTTTCTTTCCAGAACTACCTGCAGGGAGAGGATAGGGATGCTGTTGAGAAAGGGAGACAACCACTAGAGGGCAGATACAGCTGGGCCAGTTCATAGTGGTTTGTCTTCAACATCCCAGTTGTTTATTTTACAGAGCTGATGAGACTTAACAGAAGGTTATTATAATGGTTCAGTATTTACCTGTGGGAATTGGGTGGGGAATTTTTTTCTCTCTCTTTTTTTTTTTTTAAAGGGGGAAACAGACTCAGTTGCAAGCAGAGAAGGGGTAGCGGGGAGTAGAGTGAGTGATTGTGATGGAATTACGTTTTTGATGAAGAATTATGACAGATTCTGAACAGTAATTTGTCAAGAGATGTTAGTGCGAGGATCGTTTGAGTTGGAAACCATGAATATGTTGACCCACAGTTGAGTTTTTTAAAGTTCCCACACTTGTACATGTGGTTGATGTAAGAATGTAAAGACCTGCTGTTCAGTGAGTCGTGTGTAATGTTTCAGGATTGTGTTTGTATTCCACAAGAACCGACCTGGACATACCAAAGCTAAAGTGAAGCCACCCAGACTGAATGGGAAACGAACAGGAGTGTTCTCAACCCGATCTCCTTACCGACCCAACGCCATTGGCCTCACGCTGGCTAGAATAGAAAGGATATCTGGTATGGGTCATCTGATACTGTGAACAGATAGCATTAAAATGCATGGTACAGCAATTTAAACAAGTTCTGTCTGGATCTAAGAATTTTTCTCCAAAATATAAGTCTATGATGGAATGAATATTTACCATAGTAGTCAGCTTTTAAAATGCAAAGTGCGTACTCTTTCATCTTCTTTTTTAATCTAAGCTGTTATTTTATGAATAAAAAGGATGCTTCCAATTAAAAAAGAAGTCATGACTTTTGCTGTGTATTAACCCAGTCTGTAGCAAGGCTATGCGCATGAGATTATACCAGGTCTGCTGACAAAACAAGAATTACTAAACAATTATTTTTAAAATGCGCTAAAAATGATCAAATATTTCAAACGTTAAAATGAACTCAAACTACAAAATCAGTGTAAATTTTGAAGAAAAAAATTGCCACCAAGATCCAATTAAATCATGCTCTGGTATAATCTCATGAACAAGTGCCAATAGTCACTTTTATTTCCATCTCAGCCAAAAAGTTGACATTTTTATTTCTACTTTTAGGGTCAGTTTTCTACTTTAGAAGGAAAATATGAAAAGGTATTTTACACAGACATGTGTGACTAGTAATGTAAAATGGTTTACATCATTTTAGAAATACGGTCCATGGTCACAGTATGTTGAATGGATGAAGGTTTGAGTAAACAGAAAAGTGTTTGAAACATACCAATCTTTTGTTTGTTGTGTTGTCTCAACCGTTGTTTTGGTCATTACTATTCACAGGAGCGAGGGTGCACTTGTCAGGCATTGACATCATCGATGGCACCCCAGTGCTGGACATCAAACCCTTCATCCCACAGTATGATGTCCCACACTGCCGCAGGGACTCGGTGATCCAGGATGACCAGTTTGCTGGTGCTGATGGAAACGCTGCCTTCACTGTTGACTCAGATCCACAAAGTTCTGACGTGGACGTTAAGACGCTGCCCTCTGATCTGCAAACTAGTTTATTCAGTCAAGATTTTTGCAGTACAGTTGCCAGATCAGAAATGGTGTCAGGAAGTGCTGGAGCGGCTGAACAACAGAGAAGATGTTCGGCGGCAGTTGAAACTGGGAATGCTGAAACTGAAAGTGACTTCACCCAAATGGATGCAGCAACAAGGAAAAGTGGTCATGTAGAAGCTTCATTTCTGGCCTCCCAAGAATGTGTTTTGAAGTCATGTTCACAGACTGAAGGTCCAGCGTCTGCCCGTAGCAGCATGGTTCCAGTTGGTACTAACACTGTAGGACCTTCAGAGGGCGACAGTGTGCTCAGAAGTGGAAAGGAAAGAAGACCACAGCCTGCAGCGAACCCACAAAGTCAGGGCAAGGACAATGCAGGACATTCACTCGGCATTTCTGAGGGGAACTGTTACGTCAGAGAACAGAAACAGGCCTCTGTGATCTTGCCACCACCCTACGCACAACAAAGAGACTTTTCTTCCTCAAATGCCACAGTGGCTCAATGGCTCTCTTCTCCTCCTGTCCCAAGTTGCACGTGTCCTTCACACCAGCAGCTGAGGGTCAGCTTCAAAAATTCAAAACTGCAAACTCTTCGACACAGACCCTCCATACAGACTGGAGTACCTGTGTGGTGCGGAAGACGTGCGTACAGCGATAGTGTCCATGCTGGTGGAAGACCCCAGGTCGGTGTACAGGCGTGAGAAGTGCTGCGATTCTTTGTACTTCTTCACGGTCGACCAGGTGCATGTCACCTGTTGGTTCGATGACAAGGAGAATCGCGCTGAAGTTGTTCGGCTACAGCCTGTGTCCTTTGTTGAAAAGTTACTGGTCAAGGAGATGTGACGCTGTGAACTGACATGATGCTGTGGACAGACACTTGTGGCTACAGCCTGTGTCCTTTGTTGAAAAATTACTGGTCAAGGAGATGTGACGCTGTGAACAGACGTGATGCTGTGGACAGACACTTGTGGCTGCAGCCTGTGTCCTTGAAAAGTTACTGTTTAAGGAGACTGACACTGTGGACAAACATCTGTGGCTGCAGTCAGGGTGGGTTGGTTTGAAAGTTGGTTTTTTTTTTTTTTTTTTTTTTTTTTTTTTAGATCAGAATTTTCAACAGTTTCCTACCAAGAGGAAGAGCAGTTGACGGGAATCTTTTTTCTTTACTTTGTATTGCTAATTTCTATTATTAATGGACATAAGTTACGCATGCATTAATATGAGCTCTCTCTCTCTCTCTCTCTCTCTCTCTAAGAGTGTTCATCGTCGTCGGTGTGTCTTGACTGTCTTCCTTTCTGTTCACTTCTGACTTTCTGTCGGCGGAGGTCTTCATTCTTCAGTACGGCGTTCTCTTCAGTAACAAGTTGAACCCATAGTGGTGTGGGTTCGTGTCTTGGAAGGTCGAGTTCTCTCTTGTTTCCATCAAAGGCAAGGGATGTTCTGTGTTGTGGCTGCGCTCGCGTCAGTACCATGTACATTGGTTTTCTTCGGCTTCATGGTTGCCGTTTCGCTCACTTCCACTTTTCGTTCGCCTGGTGTTCCCAGCTGTAGCCGTTCGCTGTGCTTCTCCATGGCCAAGTTTTATTTTCGTTAAATCATTCATTCGTCATCTTGTTAGTCTGTATTCTATGTACCTATTATAATTTGATTCCCTTTTTCATCATCTCTCCTTTTTTTTTCCTTCTTTTTGTTTCTTTTTTTTTTTCCGCTTGCACATGTCCCCAATATATGACACATCATTAGGTTCATGCATTACTCTCTCTCTCTTTCTCTTTCTCTCTCTCTCTTTGTTTTCGTTTTGTTTTATTTTGTTTTGTTTCTTTATTCTTGAATATTCAACTTGGGGTTTTTCATATATTTCGTAAAATTAGTTCAGTCTCAAATATCAGTTCCAGATTTTTACACTTGCCATATTTAAACTTTGAAATAGAAAGTTTTGCAATTAATAGAACTATGTTCACTTGTTTTCTTGATTTATCTGTGAATACATCTGTTTTGGTAACGCCAAACAGAGCTGTTGTTACATTCATAGGGATCTGTATGTTGTAGCGTGTGAGAATATACTGTTTTACTTGGTTCCAGAATGTGGATAACTTAGGGCAGGAATAGAAGGCATGCTCAATGTAATCTATTTCTTTGCACCAGTGGCATTTATTGTTTCCACTACACCCATTTTTTGTAACAATATGTTGGTGGGGTAAATGTTGTGAAGGAATTTAAAATGAAGGAGTCTCAGTCTAGATTCCTTTGTACATTCATAGGCTACGTTAAAGTAGTCTTCAATGTTGATGTTTAATTTACGCTTCCAAAAGTGTGTCGCGCATATTTCATGGTTTTGCTTTTGGGCAAAAACCTTTCTGATTTGTTTATTTGATAGAGCTGTGAGGTTTCCTTCGTCTGTTGCAACATCAGTAGGGGGTTCGTCTTTGTGGTCAATGTTAGCAAGTTGTTGCTTCCATGTGGATGGGATTGCGTTTGCCAGCGCATTGTATTCGAATGGAAGGTTTGGGGAAGTGCCTAGTTTTTCTTCTATTTCTCTAAAGGTCACCATACGTCCATTTCGCCAAAGATCTTGAACGAGAAGGATACCTGCTTTATACCATTTTGTAAACTGCAATGTATTTCCTTTGTATTTTATATTTCGGTTGTTCCACAGAGGTTCTGTTTTAACATTCTCTATTGGTCGGTCTTTGTTAAAGGTGGTGACTGCAATTATTACGTCTTTCCAAAAGACTGAGGTAACTTTTTCTAATCCTTGAATTTCTTTAGGATCAACATTACGGTTAAAAACGCAGTAGCTGTTCTGGAAAGGTGACATATTATTTCGCACGAGGATGCTCCAGTGAGCTTTGGTTTGTTTGAGGAGTCTTGCTGCCCATTTGACTAGGAGCATTTGTTGGTGATGTTCGATGTTAATCATACTTAGGCCGCCTTTTTCCTTTTCTAGGCTAAGGACACCTCTTTTTATCTTTTCAAATGCTTTTTTATTGTTGAACTTTTTTTTCCATAGGAACCTATAAATCAGTGAATTAATAGTGTGGAGGGTTTGTTTTGGTATGGATGCTGCTTGCAATACGTGGGAGAATTGTGACAGCAGAAATGTTTTAGTAAGAATAACTTTACCATAGAGGGATGGGTTTCTGTTTTCCCATTGCTTGATGATTTTGGTAATCTTATCTTCTCTGGCTTTCCAGTTTTCTTCGATCTCAGAGATTTCTTTGTCTGCCGAGAAGTAAATGCCTAAAACTTTGAGTTTACCAGATTTCATAGGAATATTATTAACAGTGCCCGTTTCACACTTACGTGATCCTAACCATATACCTTCTGACTTACTTTTATTTAGCTTTAGGCCGGAGAAATCCTCGAATTTTACAACTATGTTTGTGGCTTCCTGAATATCTTGTTCATCTTTAAGGATCAGTGTTGTATCATCCGCAAATTGTTTTATTTTAGTACAGCTGGACGCGTTTCTTTCGTCAGGATTTTGTGTTAACTTAATTCCTTGGATATCTTTACTGTTCCTTATTCGGATAGCTAGTGTTTCAACAGTTATCACAAAAAGGAGAGGACTGAGTGGGCAACCTTGCCTAATGCCTCTTTCTGTTGGGAACCAGTCAGATAACCAGCCACCATTGTGAATACAGCTTTGTGTGTTTTCCATAACGGTTAAAACAGATTTTTAAATCGTGGGCCGAAATTGAACAAATCAAGCGTTTCTAGGATACAGTCTTTAGACAGGGTGTTGAACGCTTTAGAGAAGTCTAGTGCAAGTAGGGCACCTGGTTGGTTCGTTCTGTTGAGGTATGTAGTGAGATCATCAAAGAATCTCAAATGGAAGGCTATGTTTCTGCCTTTTATAAATCCTACTTGGTCTTCGCTAACGATTGATGTTATTATGTTCTGTAGTCTCAAGGCTAGTGCCTTCGTGAATATTTTGTAGTCTGTATTTGTGAGTGTAATTGGCCTGTAATTAGCGAGGTTATGTTTGTCTAGATCGTTGCCTTTGTGTATTAATGTTATGATTCCTTTTTTCATAGAAAAGGACAGTTCACCTTGCTCAAGTGAAGCGGTAATACAATTCAGTAAGGGTTGTCTTAATTTATCCCAGAATTTCTTATAGAAGAGTGGTGTGAGACCATCACTCCCTGGTGCAGACTCATTTTTTAAATGATTAAGGGCTTGCGTGAGCTCGTCTGATGTAATTTCCTTGTCGCAGAATTTTTTTTCTTCATCTGTGAGTGTGGGGAAGGCATCATCAGCTAGGAAATCGTCTTTTATCGTCTCTCCATGTTTAAGTAGTGTGTCTTTTTTATATAGCTGTGTGTAGTATTGCTTAATTTCATCTAGTATTGTTTGGGGATTGTCTGTTAATGACTGATTTACACACAGTGATGCAATAGTGTTTGCTGCTCCTTGTGTCTTTTCTAAGGCAGAAAATATTTAGTGTTCTTCTCACCCTCTTCGATCCATTTGACTCTTGATCGAATTTGAGCGCCGCGTGCGTCTTTTAATTCTTGCAGTTCTATTTCTTTTTTAAGTTGATGTGCTTTTGTTGCTAGGCCTTTATCCAAGGGGTGCAGGACAGTTTTTGTTCAATTTCTTCCAGTTGTTTGACTTTGGTTTGTTTCTGCCGAGGCCAAATTTTTGTGCCCTTTGAAAAGTTTATACAGAATGATTTATATCTTACTTTAAACATTTCCCATGCCTTTTGTGGGTCTTCCTTGTCATACTGAATAAAGTGGGCATCAATGAAGTTAGTCGTTTCATTGAGAAACTCTTCCTTTGACAGCAATGAGCTGTTAAATTTCCAATATCCTGGACCTCTTTGGAATTTATTCGTATTATATTCAACTTTCACAAGTTTGTGGTCTGAGTGTGGGAATATTTCAATGTTTGTTCCTCGTATGGATGTGTATGAAAAAGCATCACAAAATATGTAATCAATTCTTCTTGCAATAAACGGGGTAGATTTGGACCAAGTGTAATCTCTGGCATCAGGATGGAATGTTCGCCTATGTATCTTTTAAGTCATAGGATGTTAATAAATCCGAAAGAGCTTCTCTTTCTTGTAGTGGGTGAGATTTTCCTGAAATGTTGTCAATGGGGTGTACTGCTGTATTAAAATCTCCCATGACCCAAAGATGATCATAGTCTTGTCCTTGTAGTATTCTATTAAGCTGATTTAGAAATGTTAGTTTATCACTTGTTGAGTTAGGGGCATAACAGTTAGCTATGACATTAGTTTTATTTTCTAATACAACCTTTATTAACAGTATTCGATCTGTTGCTTGGATGAGTTCTGTTTTCATTTGTTTATCATTTATGAGAATGATGAGTCCATTACTTCTGTTTGTGCCTGGACTGTAATAGGCGTTTCCTGTCCATTGTGCATTGATTTCTTGTATAATATCTTTTGTTATGTATGTTTCTTGTAGCATAAGATGTCTATGTTTTGTTTCCTCATGAAATTAAATGTTGTTCTTCTTTTTAGCTTATTTCTAAAGCCACGTACATTAAGTGTACCAAAACATATGCTGTTATTCTTCATAGGAAAAGGCATTAATAAATGAGAGTACCATAATCGTTAGTCCGTTACTCAAAAACTGTAGGTCGAAAGGGTGAGGTCAGTCCGTCTGCCGTGTGCACACATCAGGTTCTGCTTTCGTCTGCTAGCCCTGACTTCACTTTCCCCCTGTTGACGCTCAGGCATCTTTGTTGGGCGTTTCGCTTCGAGCTCGTCCGTAGGCGATTCGCTTCTCTCTCTTTTTTCCTTTCTTCCTGATGCGCCACTCTCCGCAGTGCCGCGTGGCGTGGTGTTGTCTGCTTTCTCCCCCTCATTTCGTGTGTTGTGTTCCGTGTTAGGTCTACCGAAACACGCCGGCCCCGCCTTGTGCGGCTGCGGTGGTACCGTTAGGCCTACGTTTGTATTCCCCACCACCTCCGTGCGGGTGTGTTGTCCGGCGGGTACTTCGGCACTGGCCTGGTCGCTCGGTTCACTTGCTTCTGGCATATCTTTCGGACAGTCAATTCTCTTGTGCCCTGGCTGTAGGCAGTTTTTACAGACAACCTGATTTTCACAGTTCGCTGCCACGTGGTTCTCTTGCAGGCACTTGCCACATCTGAGTTTTTGTTTCATCTCCCTATAGAAGATGCCTGCAGTGAACACACCAACTTTTAAAACTGGCAGCAGAGGTATGCGTGGTAGTGTAATGTACACAAATCTGCGGCCAGTTTCGAACTGTGTCAACTGTCCCCCTGGGGTTCGTGCCAGTTCGTTTCGCACTGCACAGCGTAGCTCCACACCAATTTTTTTAAGCGCGTCTTCAATGTCTTTGTTTTGGATGTGCAGTGGAACACTATCCACCCACAGTTTCATGGAAGGTTTCTCCTCCCCCTGTCCTCTAACACTGAAGGGGTTCGTGTCTAATAGAGCCACTCGTGCCCCCCTGAAAAGAAAACCTTCTAACAATAGTGTGTCTCTGTCTTTCTTTTGTTTGGGATAAATTTGCCACAGTCCTCTAATACGCTGTGCACCCCGAATCGTTCCCCTTCCTGACACCGCTTCTGCTGCTACACAGATGTCGTAGGTTGTTGGAAGGGACTCGTACTGCGGCAAAGCACGCGCGGTCACATACACTGGGTCCACTGACGGGGCCGCACCGGCCACCGCCATTTTGCCCCGGGCCCTACACTGGTTCACTGACCTTGTTTTTCCTCCGGGCTTCGATCGAGACGTTGTTGTCACGGAAATAGACAAATAAATACCTACCACTGAACACAGCAAAACTCTGTACTATATTTGGAGCATCCACTCTCTCCTATACACACCTCTCTCTCAAAACACTCAGAGCGCTGGAAACCTGTGGCCTGCTGACATCAGAGGCCGGCCGGAAGTCCTGTTTGAAAGTTACTGGTCAAGGAGATGTGACAATGTGGACAAACATCTGGAGCTGCATTCAGGGTGTTTGTGAAAAAGTTACTGGTCAAGGAGATGTGATGCTGTAGACAGACATCTGTGGCTGCAGCCAGGGTGTGTTTGTGGAAAAGTTATCTTTAAGGAGCTGTGATACTGTTCATATAAGTTGTTTGACTGCAGCCTGTGTTGTTTGTAGAAATGTTAAGTACTGGTCAAGGAAATCATTATGACTCTAAGAGCAGATGTTCATCTGCTGCCCATATCTATTGTTGAAAGGGCAAAAAAGATAGAAACAGACTGCAGTGTTACTGAGAACAAACCCAAATGCAAATAAACAGGCAAAACAAGGCACAAAGTAAGGATTATTTAATGCACAGTACTAAACAGACTGGTGGATTTTTTAAAAAATGAAATCATACACATGGCATCTTCAGATGTCTGAAGAGTGACTTTTGACAATTTGTTATCTTCAGATGATTGAAGAAGGCTTGTTTGTCAAAAAGTCACTTATTTTCTGTTGTGCATGAAATAAGTGGTACTTTGCATTCTGTTGTGTGTATTTAGTTGTATTTGGGGAAGTACTTTCTTATGTGTGTTTTATTTGTATTTGGGGAAGTACTGTCTTGTGTGTTTAGTTGTATTTGGGGAAGTACTGTTTTATGTGTGTTTATTTGTATTTGGGGAAGTACTGTCTTGTGTGTTTAGTTGTATTTGGGGAAGTACTGTTTTATGTGTTTTATTTGTATTTGGGGAAGTACTGTTTTATGTGTGTTTATTTGTATTTGGGGAAATACTGTCTCATGTGTGTTTGTTTGTATTTGGGGAAATACTGTCTCATGTGTGTTTATTTGTATTTGTGAAAGTACTGTCTTATAAATGTGTGTTTAGTTGTATTTGGGGAAGTTCTGTCTTATGTGTGTTTATTTGTATTTGGGGAAGTACTGTCTTATGTGTGTTTAGTTATATTTGGGGAAGTACTGTCTTATGTGTATTTATTTGTATTTGGGGAAGTACTGTCTTATGTGTGTTTATTTGTATTTGGGGAAGTACTGTCTTATGTGTGTTTATTTGTATTTGGGGAAGTACTGTCTTATGTGTGTTTATTTGTATTTGGGGAAGTACTGTCTTATGTGTATTTATTTGTATTTGGGGAAGTACTGTCTTATGTGTGTTTATTTGTATTTCGGTGAAGACTCAGTTGTGTGTGTGTTGTTGTTTTTTTTGCATGATTTTGGCATACTTAGTTGAAACGTATTGTTAAGTACCGGTCAAGAAATATATGCAGAAATTGTGTAGGAACAGCCTGTGATGTTTGTTGAAACTGTCATTTGACCAACTGAAGGAATGAAAAGGAAAGGGACTGTAAAGAAAGGGAAGTCAAACAACCTCTGAGTATTACATGGCATATGAAAAATAAAATGCTCATGTGTACATGCATGTTTGTGTGTGTGTGTGTATATATATGTGTGTGTGGCATGTCGTTAGGGAAGAGGGTGTAAGTTAAATGTTTTCTTTCAAATATATTGCAAACACTTACTAGTTTTCATGATTTTGAATGATTGTTCACTCCATTTATCATTTCAATGGTGCAGAATACTTTTTTTCCCATATTCTGGCATGTACTTTCTACAAACATTTGTGCTAATGAATGCTACGCTTCATTTATTGATTGCTCTATATTCCAGACTTATGCATTATGAACTATATCACTCTTAATCTGTTCATTGTGCTCCCAGTTCTTACAGAACAGGGAGTACTTTACAATGGGAACGAAGAAATGCTGTCTGTGGTCAAAATGTGTTCCACTCGCTCCAGACAAACTTCTGGGCCGATCTTTCTGAAAATTTGTAGGTATGTTCATTATGGGTCATGGATGATGCCTGATGTTTTATTCTACCAGAATATCCATTACTAACGGCTATAACGGCCCAAAACGGTTTTTCTTCTTTATGGAATATCTGAGTGACGAAATACATTATGACGCATGTTTGACGTCATCATACATTATGACGCATGTCTGATTGTGACGTTTTTCAGCTTCCCCCACCCCACCTCCCCAACGTGTATTCAAGATAAACTGGGAGTACGTTTATATGCTTTGCACCTTGTTGTTTTTTTTTTTACTTTGGCTGTGCAGGATCAAGGTGTGCATCCATGTGGCAACGCATTTTCATGATTCTATGGTTATGTAAACATTGGAATGGTGCAATGTGAAAATAAAAGCTAGATGTTACTGTTTGCATTTTTGTTGTTGTCGTTGTTAATTTTAGAGTGCATGTGTGTGCAAGTTTTGCTGTTTTTGTAAACTGAGCTATTGGGAAAGATGACCAGTACACATTTTGCACAGACAAAACACACATGCGCACACACACACACACACACACACACACTGGCATACAAACACTACCAATAAGCTCGCATGCATGCTGCTGTGCTGCACCGCACCCATGAACCCACACACAAACCAATGAACAAACGGAGCAGAAGGAAAGAAGCTGCAACACACACACATACTGGTACATGGTGTCCAATTTACTGCAGAAACTTTTACAAAGAAAAATGTGAACACAGCATTTGAAATCATCATATCTTCTCTTGTTTATCGTCCATTGTGATGACAAGACATACAGATAGAATGTGGCAGTCTTTCACCTCTCCTTACCACGCTGCCACCCTCTCCTGGTTGTTCATCCCTCCCCCACCCTGCCATTTGATCGTGGTAAGGTCTGTGGCTATCAGTCGTGCCCACATTTCCCCTTTCTCCTCACTTCTCCCCATCTGCTCCCTCTTCACCTTTCCCTTCGTCTTGTTTCTTCACCCTGCTCTTTCATTTGTAGTCATCAGTGTCTGTGGGACTCAGTTGTGGTGGGTGTAAGCCTCTTATCTTAATCATAGGAACTGTTCAGTATGAACCAAATCAGAGCCTACATGTCAATGGTAACATTCAGACCATGCCCATGTAAAGAAAGGATATAACTTGGCATAACCACTTACGGCTTTTCTTTGGTGGAGAATAATGGCAAAACAATGAAACTGAGTGACTAATAATTGCGTCCAAGCTGACAGCACATAAATGTAACATTCGGATTTAGATAAAATACGCCTTGCAGTACATGGCCACACTCACACTTTGATGTTTTTCTCCACAGATCTGATCAATTCAGATGCTTTGGTTAAAGGTGTAAAGTTCTCTCTCAGGACCAGACAGAAGTGGTACAAACTGCAGAGTTTAGAGCACAAACAAATACCAAGTATGTGTGGAGCTACCAGATCACAACCACTTTTCCCTTGACACGTATATACATCTTTGGTTTTAACCTGTACATTGTCAAACCTGACACAGTTGAGGGTAGTGTTCAGCTCCCATATCACTCCCCTTAAAAAAAAAAAAAAAAGAGAGAGAGAAGGGAAAAAAAAAAAGGCTTTTTGTAATCAGCTACCTGGTGTACACAACGAGGTTGGCCAGTTTTACTATCCGACAGCATTGAGAAATCCTTGCCACTGGATGGAAGTTGTACATCCTTCACCTTGACTGGACCAGACCTTTAAGAACATGATTTTGTAAGTTATGCAAATTGTTAGATGGATCTCCTGTCCTTCCGGCCCGCAACAACTTTCACTGCACTGGCCTGGCTATTCAGCTTTTTTTATTTTTCCTTTTTGTTTTTTTTTCCTTTTGCCATTGTTGTTTTAGTCTTACAGTGTTTGACTTCCCCCACTATGTCGGTGTCAAGTGGCTGCCTAGATGTGCCGCTTCCTTACTGTGCAGCTTCCTCCTTTCAGCAGTGAAGTCCTATGACAACTGACTGCTGATCCATTCTTCTTTCAAGGGTTTCTGATAACTGAGCAAGCTCACATATGCTGACCCCGTCAGCTCTTGAGATTCTTCACTCCGCCACTTGGTCCAACCACTTTAGGCTCTGCCAGAGCATCGAATTGATTCTGAATGGTGACCTTGAACTTTACACTTTGTCTGCTTTTTGGTGACCTTGAACCAACCTTACACTTTGTTTGCTTTCAGCTTGGCAGCATCAAACTTCTTGGGTTGTTTAGGCGAGCAGGACGGCAGCAAAAAAAAATGTAGGCCTACCTATCAGTGTGCTCTTAATGCCAGTTTTTGCTTCTTAGATGAAAAGCCACTTTTTTTTTTTCCGAGATGAAGTGTCAGCCGGTAGGTGTCACTACAAAAAGATTAGTCCATAGGCATTTCACCACAACTGGTAAGCCATGACACCACAGTGTGCAGGGGTACAGATTAAACACTGATAAATGTAAGAGGAAGCAGATGAGAAGAGGGGCCCATGCATGTGGCCAAGCAGATGTCAAACCAGTGCATGGACTGAACACAACAGCCAGCATGGTCAGGCTTTGGAGGCCTGGCTGTAACTAACTAGCCTCTGTCACGACTATTGGGGTGTGTGTGTGTTGGGTGGAGGAAAGGGAGGGGAGTGGGGTGGCGTGGAGACCAGGGGAGAATGTGTTTCTTGGTTTGCTTATCATTGGTGTGTGCATGTGCTTATTTGCTTATGGTATGTGTGTCCGTGTGTGTACAATATGTGCTTTTGCTTGTCTGTGTGCATGCGAACATCTGCACATGCAAATGTGACAGAAGCGTTTGTATAGACATTGCCTAGTGGAATGGTTGTTCAGATGGCGCTGGTTATTATTCAAAATAAGTTGAAAGATAGATTTTAAGAAAATAAGATTTATAAGAAAGATTATAATGCCGTCAAACACTTTGTGTTGTGATTTTTTTGTTTCTTTCAATTTCTGGCATAGTAATTTTTCTTTAATGTTGTTTCAGTTTCTGCCTGCAGTCACCTGGCTTTGAAATTGAACATAACATGTTAAAGGAAACAAAAGTATTGCAGTCACCTCACATTGAAACTGAAAATAAAATGTTAAAGGAAACAAAGATATGGGTAAGAACACCTATGCATAAAAACATACCAGAATTGTAAGCTGTTTGCAGATCACAAGTTTTAACATAATGTGCTTTAAATATACCTGTTATCTTACTGATAGTTTGACAAATAACATCAATAATACGACCCATGATTGTGTGGGGTCCCCCTCCCAACCCCCAAAAGAAAAAAAAAAAAAAAAAAAAAAAGAAAAACTGCGACCGGAAGCGGGGGGAAAAAAACCGTCCCTGGGTGGGCTCGAACCACCAACCTTTCGGTTAACAGCCGAACGCGCTAACCGATTGCGCCACAGAGACAACTGGTGGCAAGGGTGTCTGCTATGGTACTTGTCAACATTTTTATGCTGACTCGCTCTTACCCTTTTTCCTCCTCCACCCTCTTTCCAATCACATAATGCCCCAGCCCTGGTTAGTTTTTGTTATTGCACATGCATGCGGAAAGTTTACACTGTCTTTGTAGTCCCTCCCTCTTCCTTCGCCCTGCTCCCCTGTTCATCACTTCTCACTGAAAGAGGAATCTTTTCAGTCCGCGGATGTCTGCGGTCATGCTTACTCATTTCAAGCTGACTGGAAAGTGAGACTCAGTCGTTAGGGGGGGGGGGGGGGGGGGGGGAGTTAAACGCGCAGCATCTGTTCGCTCCGTCGCGTGCGCACATCATCGTTCACACCACACACACACACTCTCTCGAGACATGTAATTATGACACGGCAGATCTTCACAAATGCTACGCAACTCCACCTGCGAACAGACACTGCCATAATTTCGACACACCCACACCGCCAACTTCTTACACACCATACTGTAGGACAACACACACACACACACACACACACACACACTGGCGCGCGCACGAGCGATTTGTTTGCTTGTTCGTTTGTTTTCCACAACTCTTAAGTCAAAAAAGTGTTGGGTGGGGCCCGTTGGATTGGCCCTGACTTGCCGCCGGTGTACACCGCCATTTGTACTCACGCGAAAAAGATTCCTACAGTACATTTTGAGTAAGGCCCACTCGAGTAGAGGCCCACGCGAAAAGTATACTTTGCTCACGCAGAAATTATTCTCAATACACACGCATAAAGGTTCCAACCCGAAATGTACCCCATTTGCTGGCGCATATGGAATTAACGAACACAGTAGGCCTAAACCTATTTATAGAAATCGGAAATGAAATGAGGCAGGGAACAGTAAACGATAAACAGTAAACAAGTTGGGTATTTTTTGCTCCCATAAGAAAACCTAACACAGAGTAACTTTTATTCAAGACTGGCACAGCCTTTTAAACTTGAATAAAGTCAGACAAATACATAGACGAACAATCTAATAGTGGGGGAAAAAACAAGCGCAGGCCAACAACTGAACTATCTTCATAGTAATGACTTGGCAAAGATTTGGACTTAAGGAGGGGGGGGGGGGGGGGGGGGGGGGGGGGGGGGGGTAATTTGAAGATGGAGAAACTGGGAACATGAAATTAAGAAAATATGTTACAGATATGAAAACTCTTCACTAGCTGCATAAGGGAACCATCGCAACCTCTTTTGAAGGCAGATATATTTGTATTGCCTGCTCCGAGGCCTTTCGTCCGCTGGGTCCGACCCGCGGACGAAAGGCCTCGGAGCAGGCAATACAAATATATCTGCCTTCAAAAGAGGTTGCGATGGTTCCCTTATGCAGCTAGTGAAGAGTTTTCATATCTGTAACATATTTTCTTAATTTCATGTTCCCAGTTTCTCCATCTTCAAATTACCCCCCCCCCCCCCCCCCCCCTCCTTAAGTCCAAATCTTTGCCAAGTCATTACTATGAAGATAGTTCAGTTGTTGGCCTGCGCTTGTTTTTTCCCCCACTATTAGATTGTTCGTCTATGTATTTGTCTGACTTTATTCAAGTTTAAAAGGCTGTGCCAGTCTTGAATAAAAGTTACTCTGTGTTAGGTTTTCTTATGGGAGCAAAAAATACCCAACTTGTTTACTGTCTATTTATAGAAGTTATACAAAAGACTATATAAATCTTATGGGAGCAAAAAATACCCAACTTCTTTACTGTTTATCGTTTACTGTTCCCTGCCTCATTCATTTCCGATTTTGTTTTGATTAAATTGAGGTTATTTGTATTTGTTTCTGTCCGTCTGTGTGTTTGTCTTTTGATCTCCCTTGCATCTTTGGGTGGATCCTCAGGCGTAGGCTCAAAAATTGTCCCTTACATTTTATACTATTTGCATAATGTCTCTAGTTTTTCAGCAACTTTTTTCCTCCCCACACTTTCGTTTAGTTTCATTTACTACTCTTTGCTGGCTGCTTTGGGGTGTCTATTGGATTCTTTTTTGCACCCTTGGTGGTGAGAACACCACAGTATTATGGACTGTGGTGTGTCTCTATTTGACGCCAGGCGCGCAGACATAACCAGCCGTGTCTCCCTGATGAGTCCGACCCAGCGGACGAAAGGCCTCGGAGCAGGCAATACAAATATATCTGCCTTCAAAAGGGATTGCGATGGTTCCCTTATGCAGCTAGTGAAGAGTTTTCATATCTGTAACATATTTTCTTAATTTCATGTTCCCAGTTTCTCCATCTTTAAATTCCGCCCCTCCCCCCCCCCCCCCCCCCTCCTCCCTAAGTCCAAATCTTTGCTAAGTCATTACTATGAAGATAGTTCAGTTGTTGGCCTGCGCTTGTTTTTTCCCCCACTATTAGATTGTTCGTCTATGTATTTGTCTGACTTTATTCAAGTTTAAAAGGCTGTACCGGTCTTGAATACAAGTTATTCTGTGTTAGGTTTTCTTATGGGAGCAAAAAATACCCAACTTGTTTACTTTTTATCGTTTACTGTTCCCTGCCTCATTCATTTCCGAAATCCTATAAATAGTCAACATGATGACTGAGGACTTTTAAACGGATGAAGATGAAGATCCTCTGTACACATTTGTCAGATACTGTAAACTATCGTCACGTGGAACTTAAAGTATCCAAGATGATGTACAGATCTCAGTAGGCAAATGATAACAAGCGTGGCCTAATGTTAAGAATTTTATTCGAGACAGCAAAAATGGAGGCAACCCCTGCAGGATTCTCTGGACAAAAATCTGTCAAGAGTTACGTTCTTCTTGTTTTGCTTGCAGCCTCAGTGCCATCAACGGATAGGCTTTGATTTCCGTGTCAGACAACGAAAACATCTTCGAGAACTGATAAGATCTGTGTGTGTGTGTGTGTGTGTGCCCCAGATTATACGGCAGACACACATAGAGATGAATAATTATGTGCACGAAACCCACACACCGTGAAGATGGTAAAAGACCGAGCATTTTCTGCGTACGCGAGATTTACGCGAGAAGGCAAAAGAGCACATTTGGCGTACGCGAAAAATATTCTGACGATCTGCGTACACATAAAATGTACGCGCCATGATTACTTCTCGCGTAAGTCTACAAATTAATGGTGTGCTTCACTGCGTCACCTGACCCTTTCTCTCTCTCTCTCTCTCTCTCTCTCTCTCTCTCTCTCTCTCCCTCTCTCTCTCTCGCTCTCTCTTTTCAAGACCGTCTGAAAAGTTAAAAAAAAAAAAAAATCAACTAAGTTATGATTTTTAGGTGTTTATCAAAAGTTGAAAATCGTACCATGCACACGATCTCTTATTAGGTCTGCATACGCAGACTGTCAAGGCCTTTTCAGTCTCCACACAACAACCCAGTCGCTAATTAGAGAAGTGCTCGAGCACGCGCGCGCGTGCGGTGAGTGTGTGTGTGTGTGTGTGTGTGTGTGTGTGTGTGTGTGTGTGTGTGTGTGTGTGGTGTGAGAGAGAGAGAGAGAGAGAGAGAGAGTGTGTGTGTGTGTGGAGATGGGTGGAGGGGGTGGAGGTGGAAGATAGGGGAGGGGTTCGAGTAAGCAAAAGGATAAGAGAAAACCGGTGGAAAGCAGCTCCAGGGGGAGTGACGGGAGAACAGGTGGATGGATGGAGACCGACTCAGTCGGAGAGAAAGGTGAAACGGACAGGGACAGGGAGGAAGGAGTACATGGTGAGATTTACGTCCTACCCGAAGTTCTGAATGAACGGGACTAGTGGGTTTATTCTTGTTATCATTAGTCCTTGCTTGCTTGAAATGCAAGTTAGGCGCCCGCGCACGCGCGCGTGTGTATGTGTGTGTTATTGTTGTTGTGTGTTGTTGGTGGTGGTGGTGGTGGTGGTGGATTTTTCTTTTGTCTTTTTTTTTTCATTTATTTTTTATTTTATTTCTTTTTTTAGTTCCCATAGATCTTGATCTTCAGTGAAGTGTCCAGTGGCCACACATCTGGGATTTTTTTTTTTCTGCTGGTTCACAGAAGGGTCATCGCTGGAGCATCCCACCAGTCTGGTCTTCATGTCCGCATGGACAGATTGGATGAAAAGCCTGCACAGGTCACCGTAAAGGTAACAGGAATCTATCTGTCCAGTGTGTCCGGTGCGAAGGACATGGTGTAGGGAGGGGGGAGGGGGGTTGTGTGTGACTCAGACCCAGACCCTCAGTCTCAGACTCATACGCTGGCGAGAAGAGTGGAACATGCAGATGGATAGAATATCTGTCAAATCATTCTGACCCTAAAAAAGAGTTTTTGCCATCTGCAAGCCGTTACGAAGACATAAGTTGGGGGCCGGAATAGCTCAGTTGGTAGAGCGCCGGACTCTAGTGATCCTGGGGTTGCGGGTTCGCATCTCCACCGGGCCGTTTCGGTACAGGGGGATTTTTCCCTCGGAGTTAACATTGGTTCTGACTCCATTCCCCATACAGTCCTTCGAATGAGACTATAAACCGAGGTTCTGTGTGTGAACGCACGCACAACATCTTGCACACACGTAAAATCCCATCATCAACTTACGGAAGAGAAGGCCAGTTTGGCCGTTGGTATGGGTGACACGTTACACATAGCATGCACCTTCCCCGAAGATGGAGTATGGCTGCCTTAATGACGGGATGAAAAAACAGTCATGCACACAAAACTCCACTGCCTGTCTGTACAGGGAGTGTCCGCAGGAGTAGCAGCCTGCGTACGCAGAAAGAAAGAAAAAAAAAGGAAGACATAGCTTTCGATGGGCCGATTATACTCAGGCCACTCTTTTTTCTTTCATCCACGTGATTCTTTTACACTATGAAAAAGCTCTGTGGTGCATACGTTGCTCGGTCAAATCCGTTGCTGGTATACCAACTTAGCCAAAAATGACGTTGCTGGTATACCAACTTAACCAAAAATGACATCGTAACGTGTAGTCGCTAATGGTCATGGCAAAACTCCACACTTTCAACTAAGGCGACTACAACTACTACTACCACCACCACGACAACTACTACTACTATTACTACTACTACTACCTCTAGATTTTTGTTGATCATTGTGCCGGCTCAGTATTTGCATTGAATTTGCCCAAGCAATGAATTTGACTGAAGCTGCAGTCAAATTCGTTGCTCCAGTCAAATTCGTTGCAGCAGAATATCATGACCACTACTACGTCGACTACATTGCTGCAACTACTACTACTACTTTAACATTTCGTTTTCTTTTTTTTTTCTTATTCTAGGGCTCCATTGTGCGATTTTCTACACTTGGGAATGAGATTGACAGGCGTACGATAGTCATTTGCAACGAATTTGACTGATCAACAGCCAGTCAAATTGGTTGCAGCTGAAAATCATGACTACTACTACTACTACTACTACTACTACTACTACTACTACTACTACTAGATTTTTGTTGGTCATTGTGCCGGCTCAGTATTTGCATTGACTTTGCCCAAGCAATGAATTTGACTGAAGCTGCAGTTAAATTCGTTGCAGCGGAATATCATGACCACTACTACGTCGACTACATTGCTGCAACTACTACTACTACTACTTTAACATTTCGTTTTCTTTTTGTTTTCTTATTCTAGGGCTCCATTGTGCGATTTTCTACACTTGGGAATGAGATTGACAGGCGTACAATAGTCATTTGCAACGAATTTGACTGATCAACGGGCGCTGCCCAATGTTCCGATGTTCAACAGTCCGAAAAGTCAATAGTCCGACGATTTCTGTTCCGACGTAGCGATTGTCGACACCCATTCTGACTATCGATACTTCGGAATTTCGAAACAATAATCTGTTTCAACAGTCCGAAGAAGCGTTTATCCGACACTCCCGACGGAAATTTTTTTCCGACGCGTCGATGGTCCGAAAGTTAATAAACACGTTTAAAAAGTTTTTTTCTTGTTGTAGCTGTGGTCACTGTTGCTGCTGTTGTGTGTGTGTGTGTGTGTGTGTGTGGTGTGTGTGTGTGTGTGTGTGTGTGTACATATGCATTTGTGCGCACGCGTGCGTGCGTGCGTGTGTGTGCGCGTATGTATGTGTGTGTGTGCGTGTGTGCGCGCGCTAGATCGATCTAGAGATGGGAATGAAAAGCACAATGAAGTCACGAGTTTCTTGACTTGATTCGAAGAATACAATTTAATCCAGTGTAGTGTTCTTCGTTCAGTAAACGGGTAAGATTTTGAGCAAAAAATCATGCACCCACGCGCGCGCACACACACGCGGGTGTTCGTGAGTGTACTTGCTTGATTCGTGAGTGCGTGCGTGCACAGACAGACAGACAGACAAACACACACACACACACAACACACACACACACACACACACACACACACACACACACACATTTTCTCACATGCACACACACACGCGCGCACACACACACGCACGCACGCACGCACGCACGCACGCACACACACACACACACACACACACACACACACACACGCACAACGCACACGCACCACACACACACGCATGCGTGGAAGCTCGCGCGCGCATGTACAAGCACTTGCTTACACACAAACACACCCATGCACACCCGTACCGACACACACGCACGGGCACACTCCCCCCTCTCCCCCCCCCCCCCCCCACACGCACACACACGCACACCAACCTATCCGCGCGCCCAACCATTTATCAATACAAACCTACATATATACCTTCGCATATAATACATACATACATACATACATACATACATACATACATACATACATACGTACGTACGTACGTACGTACGTACGAACGTACATACATACATACATACATACATACACGCTTACGTACATACATACATTCAGAGAGAGAGAGAGAGAGAGAGAGAGAGAGAGAGAGAGAGAGAGAGAGAGAGAGAAAGTCAAAACTGTTAAAATGTACAATGGGGGCGACAATTCGTGCCGGTGTAACGTGGTGAAACCGCCCCCCTCCCAGTTTAACTCCCGGGAGTCAGTCTGGCACTGTCTCAGATTAACTCCCGGGAGTTAATCTGGGTCTGCACCAAAGCAGCCCCCCAACAGGTTCAGAACGCCCCCCCCCCCTCCCCCCATCTCTTCTTTCTGTTTATTAGGCCTGTTCCAAAATGAACCGCTACCAGTCTCAGAATAACTCCCGGGAGTTGTTTTGAACCTAAAAATTTTGACTCTAAACTAACTCCCGGGAGTTCATATGGGGCAGTGCCAAATCAGCCCCCAACCCCTTCGAGAGTTAAACTGGTGCTGTTCCAAACTAACCCCGGGCGTTCTTCTGGACCCAAACTTTTGACATCAAAATGACTCCCTGGGAGTTAAACTACCGCAAGTGGAGAGTCATTCCAGGACAGGCCTGGAAAGGCCCCCCCCCCCCCCCCCCCCCCCCCCCCCGGGAGTTAGACTGGCGAAGGCCCAGAATAGCCCCCCCCCCAACCCTCCCCTCTGCCTCAATTAATGAAGAAATG
The DNA here is from genome assembly GCA_033310375.1 of Conus canariensis. Taxonomy (NCBI): domain Eukaryota; kingdom Metazoa; phylum Mollusca; class Gastropoda; order Neogastropoda; family Conidae; genus Conus; species Conus canariensis. Next base: position 8,191,717 of record CM065729.1, read on the forward strand.
GCCAATAAGCGCTCAGTGGAGAGTTAATCTAGCACCGGCCAAGAACAACCCACCAGGAGAGTTAAATTGTGCCTGGCCCAGAACAGCCCCCCTTGTGGGGAGACTATGCTTTAAACAAACATTATTCAACCAGGAACATCGCGCAGCGAACATCAGAACATGGAGCACAACAAGCGAAAGCTTATATGGGGAGTTAATCCGGCACCTGCCCAGAACTGACACCCCCCCCCTCCCGAGTTACTAGCCCCAAACAGCCCCCAGTATAAAGAGTTAAACTGGACCTGGCCCAGAACATCCCCCTCCCCCCCACCTCCTCCTGGGGAGTTAATCTAGCACCGGGCCGAAACAGTCCCCCCTCCCCCCCCCCCCCCCCCCAGAGAGTTAAACTAGAGCTGCCCCAAAACAGCCCCCTAGAGAGTTAAACTGGACCTGGCCAAAAGCAGCCTCCTTCCTGGGGATTAATCTAGTACAGAACAGAACAGGGCCAGAAGCAGCCCCCCCCCCCCCCCCCCCCCCCCCCCGAAGAGTTAAACTGGCCCTGGCCCAAAACAGACTCCTAGAGAGTTAAATTGGATCTGCCCCGAAGCAGCCCCACCAGGGGAGTTAATCTGCCACTGTCCCAGAACAACCCACCAAGACAGTTAAACTGGACCTAGCCCAGAACAGCCCCCCCTTATGGGGAGACTTTGCTTTAAACAAACATTATTCAACCGAAACATTTTGCAGCGAACATCACAACACGGAGCACAACAAGCGAAAGCTTATGTGGCACCTGCCCAGAACAAACCTCTCCCACCCCCACCCCCCGGAGAGTTAAACTGGTTCGAAACTGCCCCCTTCCTGGGGAGCTAATCTGGCACTGAACAGCCCCCCCCCCCCCCCCCCCTGCCCCCGGAAAGTCGGAAAGTTAATCTGGTCCTGGTCCAGAACAGCACCCCCTGTAGACCGCTGTTTTATCGCACCCTACCGTTTTGTCACACATGCGACTTAACGGCGGGATAGCGACAAAACAGCGGTTGAAGGTCCTCCGTTTTGTCTCTGTGTGACAAAACGGCGGATGTGCGACAAAACAGCGGTTTACGATGTAACAACCCAAAAGTACTCACCGTCCAGAAGTGCTCCCGGGGGGGGGGGGGGGGGGGGGGGGGGGGAGGGTACTACTGGGGCCGCGCCTGAATGACTCCCGAGAGGACATCTGGGTCGGGTAAAAAATGGACCCCCTGTTTTCATAAAGTACTCCCGGGAGTCATTCTGGGTCGGTCCCAGAAGTATCCCCCCCCCCCCCCCCCCCCGGCATATCTCCGTTGAGGTGTTGAGGGTTGTTATTTATTAGTCATAAAGTCATACATGCACATTCTATCTGAATCAACATTGAAAACGAGTCTGAATCAACTTGAGGGGGAGTACTTCTGGGCTGGTCCCAGAAGTACCCCCCTTGCATATCTCCTTTATTAATGTGTTCAGGGTTGTTATTTACTAGTCCTAAACTCGCACGTGGACATTCTATCTGAATCAACATTGAAAACGAGTCTGAATCAACTTGAGGGGGAGTACTTCTTGGCCGGTCCCAGAAGTACCCCCCTTGCATATTTCCTTTATTAATGTGTTCAGAGTTGTTATTTACTGGTTATAAACTCATACATGGACATTCTATCTGAATCAACATTGAAAACGAGTCTGAATCAACTTTAGGGGGAGTACTTCTGGGCTGGTCCCAGAAGTAAACCACATGCATATTTCCTTTATTAATGTGTTCAGGGTTGTTATTTACTGGTTATAAACTCATACATGGACATTCTACCTGAATCAACATTGAAATATAGTCTGAATCAACTTTAGGGGGAGTTGTTCTGGGCCAGTCCCAAAAGTACCCCCCCCCCCCCCCCTTGCATATTTCCTTTATCAATGAGTTCAGGGTTGTTATTTAATGGTCATAAGCTCACACATTGACATTCTACCTGAATCAACATTGAAAACGAGGCTGAATCAACTTTAGGGGGAGTACTTCTGGGCCGGTCCCAGAAGTACCCCCCTCGCATATCTCCTTTAATGTGTTCAGGGTTGTTATTTACTGGTCCTAAACTCACACATGGACATTCTACCTGAATCAACATTGAAAACGAGTCTGAATCAACTTGAGGGGGAGTACTTCTGGGCCGGTCCCAGAAGTACCTCCCTTGCATATCTCCTTTAATGTGTTCAGGGTTGTTATTTACTGGTCATAAACTCACACATTGACACTCTATCTCAATCAGCATGAAAGTATAGTCTGAATCTACTTTAGGGAGAGTACTTTTGGGCCGGTCCCAGAAGTACCCCCTTGCAGATCTCCTTTATTGATGTGTTCACTGTTGTTATTTACTGGCCAAAAACTCATACATGGACATTTTATCTGAATAAACATTAAAAACGAGTTTAAATCAACTTTAGGGGGAGTACTTCTAGGCCGGTCCCAGAAGTACCCTCCACCCCCCACCCCCCTTGCATATCTCCTTTATTAATGTGTTCAGGGTTGTTTTTTTACTGGTCATAAGCTCACACCTGGACATTGTATCTAAAACAACATTGTCATATAGACTGCTTCAACTTTAGGGTGAGAACTTCTGGGCCTGTCACAGAAGTACCCCCTCCCCCCCGCCCCCTTGCATATCTCATTCATTAATGTGTTCAGGTTTGTTACTTACTGGTTAGAAAACTCATACATGGACATTATATCTGAATCAACAATGAAATATTCTCTGAATCAACTTTAGGTGGAGTACATCTGGAGCCGCGCCAAAGTTACTTCTGGGAGTACATTTGGGCTGGGCCCAGACGTACTCCCGGGAGTCATTCTGGTGCAGAGGAGGGGGGGGGGGGGGGGGGGAGCCGGGATCCCGGGGTCAGTTTGGGACTGGTACCAAAAGTACTCCCTGTCTAAAGGAATCATCGTTATAAGATAGTTACATAAAACAAACATTTATTTGCAAAGTTGTCAATAGGGGGGAGTACTTCTGGGACCAAGGGAGGTACTGTACCAGAAGTAGTCCTGGGAGTCATTCTGGCGCGCGGGCCCAGTTTTGGGGCACGTCCAGTTTAACTCTCCAGGGGGCTGTTCTGGGCTGGTGCCAGATTAACTCCTCAGGTTGGGGGCTGTTTTGGGTAGGTCCAGTTTAACTCTCTAGGGGGCTGTTTTGGGCTAGTACCAGATTCACTGCCCAGGAGGGGGGCTGTTTTGGGGCAGGTCCAGTTTAACTCTCCAGGGGGCTGTTCTGGGCTGGTGCCAGATTAACTCCTCAGGTGGGGGCTGTTTTGGGGTAGGTCCAGTTTAACTCTCTAAGGGGCTGTTTTGGGCTGGTACCAGATTCACTGCCCAGGAGGGGGGGGGGGGGGGGGAGGGCTGCTCTGGGCCGGGTCCAGATTAACTCTCTAGGGGGCCTGTTCTGGGCTAGTACCAGATTAAATCCCCAGGTTGGGGGGGGGGGGGGGGGGGGGCTATTTTTGGCCAGGTCCAGTTTAACTCTCTAGGGGGGCTGTTTTGGGGCAGGTCCAGTTTAACTCTCTAGGGGGGGGGGGGGGGGGGGGCTGTTTTGGGCCGGTGCCAGTTTAACTTTCCAGGGACTATTCTAGGCTGTTGCAATATTAACTCCCCACGAGAAGGTTTGTTCTGGGCCAGGTCCAGTTTTACCTCCAGGAGGCTGTTCTGGGCTGGTGCCAGATAAACTCTCCAGTAGGGGGACTGTTCTGGGCCAGGTCCAGTTTAACTCACCAGGGGGGCTGTTCTGGGCTGGTGCAGATTTACTCTCCAGGATGGGGGTGGATGTTCTAGATTAGGGTCAGTTTAACGCTCCAGTAGGGCTGTTCTGGTCTAGTGCCGATTAACTCCCCAAGATGGGGGGCTGTTCTGGGCCATCTCTAGTTCTGGGCCTTGTCCAGGGGGCTGTTCCATGACGGTGCCAGATTTACTCCCCTGGAGGGGGGCTGTTCTAGGACAGGTGCAGTTTAACTCTCCAGAGGGGCTGTTCTGGGCTGGTGCCAGATTAACTCCCCAGGAGAGGGGGAGGCTGTTTTGTGCCAGGGCCAGTTTTATTCTCCAGGGAGGCCTGTACCAGGCTGGAGCCAGATTAACTCCCCAGGAGAGGGGGGGGGGGGGGGTGCTGCTCTAGGCCAGGTCCTGTTTAACTCTCTAGGGGGGCTGTTTTGGGCCAGTGCCAGATTAACTCCCCAGGAGGGGGAGGGGGCTGTTCTGGGCCTTGTCTAGTTTAACTCTCCAGGGGGGCTGTTCCATGACGGTGCCAGATTAACTCCCCTGGAGGGGGGCTGTTCTTGGACAGGTCCAGTTTAACTCTCCAGAGGGGCTGTTCTTGACTGGTGCCAGAGTAACTCCCCAGGAGGGGGGATGGGGCGGGGGGGGGGGGGGGCTGTTTTCTGCCAGGGCAAGTTTAACTCTCTAGGGAGGCCTGTACCAGGCTGGAGCCAGATTAACTCCCCAGGAGACGGGTGGGGGGGAGGGGGGAGGGGGGATTGTTCTAGGCCTAGTTTAACTCTCTAGGGGGGCTGTTTTTGGGCCGGTGCCAGATTAACTCCCCAGGAGGGGGAGGGGGCTGTTCTGGGCCTTGCCTAGTTTACCTCTCCGGAGGGAGGGGGGGGGGGGGGGGGGGGGCTGTTCCATGACGGTGCCAGATTAAATCCCCTGGAGGGGCTGTTCTGGGACAGGTGCAGTTTAACTCTCCAGAGGGGCTGTTCTGGGCTGGTGCCAGATTAACTCCCCAGGAGAGGGGGGGGGGGGGTTTTGTGCCAGGGCCAGTTTAACTCTCCAGGGAGGCCTGTACCATGCTGGAACCAGATTAACTCCCCAGGAGGGGGGGGGGGGCGTCTGCTCTAGGCCAGGTCCAGTTTAACTCTCTTGGGGGGCAGATTTGGGCCAGATTAACTCCCCAGGAGAGGGGGAGGCTGTTTCGTGCCAGGGCCAGTTTTATTCTCCAGGGAGGCCTGTACCAGGCTGGAGCCAGATTAACTCCCCAGGAGAGGGGGGGGGGGGGGGTGGTACTGCTCTAGGCCAGGTCCTGTTTAACTCTCTAGGGGGGCTGTTTTGGGCCAGTGCCAGATTAACTCCCCAGGAGGGGGAGGGGGCTGTTCTGGGCCTTGTCTAGTTTAACTCTCCAGGGGGGGTGGGGGGGCTGTTCCATAACGGTGCCAGATTAACTCCCCTGGAGGGGGGCTGTTCTAGGACAGGTGCAGTTTAACTCTCCATAGGGGCTGTTCTTGGCTGGTGCAGATTAACTCCCCAGGAGGGGGAGGGGGGGGGCGGGGGGGGGGGGGGCTGTTTCATGCCAGGGCAAGTTTAACAGTCCAGGGTGGCCTGTATCAGGCTGGAGCCAGATTAACTCCCTAGGACACGGGGGGGGGGGGGGGGGGGGGATTGTTCTAGGCCTGGTCTAGTTTAACTCTCTGGGGGGGGGGGGGGGGGCTGTTTGGGCCTGTGCCAGATTAACTCCCCAGGAGGGGAAGGGGGCTGTTCTGGGCCTTGTCTAGTTTAACTCTCCTGGGGTGGGGGTGGGGGATTGTTCCATAACGGTGCCAAATTAACTCCCTTTAACTCTCCAGGGAGGCCTGTACCATGCTGGAACCAGATTAACTCCCCAGGAGGGGAGGGGGGGGGGGGGCGGGTGTCTGCTCTAGGCCAGGTCCAGTTTAACTCTCTTGGGGGGGCAGATTTGGAGCCAGGGCAAGTTTAACAGTCCAGGGTGGCCTGTATCAGGCTGGAGCCAGATTAACTCCCTAGGACACGGGGGGGGGGGGGGGGGGGGGGGATTGTTCTAGGCCTGGTCTAGTTTAACTCTCTGGGGGGGGGGGGGGGCTGTTTTGGGCCTGTGCCAGATTAACTCCCCAGGAGGGGGAGGGGGCTGTTCTGGGCCTTGTCTAGTTTAACTCTCCTGGGGTGGGGGGGGGGGGGGGGCTGTTCCATAACGGTGCCAAATTAACTCCCTGGAGGGGCTGTTCTGGGACAGGTGCAGTTTAACTCTCCAGAGGGGCTGTTCTGGGCTGGTGCCAGATTAACTCCCCAGGAGAGGGGGGGGGGGGGGCTGTTTTTTTGCCAGGGCCAGTTTAACTCTCCAGGTGGGGCCTGTACCAGGCTGGAGCCAGATTAGCTTCCCAGAAGAGGGGGGGGGGGGGGGGAGGGCGGCAGGTGCTCTAGGCCAGGTCCAGTTTAACTCTCTTAGGGGGCTGTTTTGGGCCAGTGCCAGATTAACTCCCCAGGAGGGGGAGAGGGCTGTTCTGGGCCTTGACTAGTTTAACTCTCTATGGGGACTGTTCCATGACGGTTCCAGATTAGCTCCCCTGGAGGGGGGGGGGGGGGGGCTGTTCTAGGACAGGTGCTGGTGCCAGATTAACTCCCCTGGAGAGGGGGGGGGGGCTCTTTGTGCCAGGGCCAGTTTAACTCTCCAGGAGGGGGAGGGTGCTGTTCTGGGCCAGTTTTGTTCAACTTTCCAGTGGGTGGCTGTTCCAGTCCGGTGCCAGATTAACTCCCCAGATGTCTTAGAGGGCTGTTCTGGGCCAGGTCCAGTTTAACTCCTCAAGGGGAGGGGCTTTTTTGGGCCAATGCCAAATCAACTCGCTGGGGGGCTGTTCTAATCCTGTTGGGGGGCTGATTTGGCGCAAACCCAGATTAACTCCCGGGAGTTAATCTGGGACAGTGCGAGACTGACTCCGGGAGTTAAACTGGGAAGGGGGGCAGTTTCACCACGTTACACCGGCCAGGACGGCATGAATTGTCGTCCGACAGAGTGGATTGGATAATCATAATGATATATTGTGTGTGTGTGTGTGTGTGTGTGTGTGTGTGTGTGTGTGTGTGTGTGTGTGTGTGTGTGTGTGTGTGTGTGTGTGTGGATGAGATGTCCACAGACAGAGAGAGAGACAGGAAGAGAGTATGAGCATGTCTACTCTCTCTCTCTCTCTCTCTCTCTCTCTCTCTCCTCTCTCCACATACAGAGAGAGAGAGAGAGAGAGAGAGAGGAGAGAAAGGGGAGGAGAGGGGGGGGAGAGGGTTGGGGATGCTACGATTACGTGTGGGTATGTCCATTATGCATTGTATTGTTGATAATTTCATTGACACAACAGGAATAGCTGTTGGTTGCATTACATCGCACATTTACACACACACACACACACACACACACACACACACACACACACACACACACACACTCACACACACACACACACCACACACACACACACACACATGCACACGCACACACGCACACACACACACACACACACACACACACACACACACACACACGCACACACACATGCACACGCGCGCGCGAGCAAACACACACACACAGGCGCACACACACACACACACACACACACCACCGCGCGCGCGCGCGCGCGCGCACGCACACTTCTCTCTCTGTCTCTCTATATTTGTTTTTCTGTCTCTCTCATGCGCTCGCGCGCGCGCGCGCACACACACACACACCACACACACCACACAACACACACACACACACAACACAACCACCACACACACACACACACACACACACAACACACACACACACACACACACACACACACAACCACGCGCGCGCCACACACACACACACACACACACACACACACACACACACACACACACCGCGCCGCGCGCGCGCGCGCGCGCGCGCACGTTATCTTTGATTTTTAAGTTTGTCTACGGGCCAAAATAATATAAAAGGCATCAAAAAAATTGAAATATGTTGAGATATTTACTGTTAACAATTTAGTTCACAAGGAATTTGCAGAGCGAAAACGCTTTCGTAAATCTAACTCATATTCCATCTAGTTATGAAACAAATCCGTGAATGTTGAAACAAAGGTGATCGTATGCATAACTGAGAATTTTTTTTTTAATTGACTGTTTTCCACACCAGATTATAAATGACCTACCATGGACATAAAGATGACTTACTGAATTCGTGTTAGCTACTGTAATTGGAAAAACTACCTTCCTGAACTGACAAAAAACATCACTGTGGTGTGTGTGTGTGTGTGTGTGTGTGTGTGTGTGTGTGTGTGTACGTGTGTCCGTGTGCGTGCGTGCGTGCGCGCGCGCGCGCGTGTGTGTGTGTGTGCGTGTTTCCCAAGCATAAACAAAGCCAGTTGTCTCTAAAATGTCCTTTGTATTATGTCACAACTCAGATGTATGGCAATATAGGCATACCAGCCAAGTATGTCGTTTCTACACAACTCTTCCCTCTATTCCTCATCCACTTCAGTATTCACCTTTCCATTCTGTTATAAGACAGATTTCATTCGCGGGAGCAGAGTGTAAGCATTAAATGGAACTACCGATGCTCGAAGACCTGTAAAACGGAGTAAGTGAGCACATGGCGCAACGCACTGTAATGTACATTACTAAAACAGCATACTCCAAGAATCCCATGGTTGCTCTTGCATATGAGCGGGCTAGAGCGTTCAG
>CM065729.1:8205168-8222668 GCA_033310375.1 Conus canariensis
GTCTGCTCAATATGCTCATTTGGACCTATCCCAGGTTTGCAGGTTTCATTTGTTCGCGCTCACTGAGATGCACTTCAAACCGTGACTATGACAGTGCCGGTTATAGATAGTAACCATTGCTTTTATTTCTGTTTGACAAACAAGCTAAAACTAATGGCGTTCTGAACGTGTCCTAGTCCAAATTCTCATGCTGAAGGACAGAGGGAGTGGAAAGCTAGGTGAGGGGTTCAAAAGGTACTTCTTCCATTTTCAGCCCCACCCCAGCCCCTGTCCAAGTCCCTCCTTCCCTCAGCCTTCCTTTACCCTTCTCCCATCCCCTGTCTACGCGCAGCCGAGTTTATGAACCCAATCTTCATGACCAGTAATAATTCAGCTCGAGTTGGTAGATCTCGCCCCCACTCTCCCCCCTTCGCCTCCCTCAAATGTTCTTTTCCCTGGTAAGAATTTGTGATTGATATGAGTATATCTATATATGCACTTTCTCTTGTGTATTTTCATACTTTGTCTAGACCCCAGATTTCTGATCCATACAGAAGCATTGGCTGCACTCTAGCATCAAAAAGTAGACTGGATGTCTCGATTGCATAGTCATGTACGGGTAGCCCAATTCCAATAACCACCTTAACCCTGCGCAGCCAGAGGATGAGACACACAATTTTGTGGAAAAGTATGGTCCTAAATACTTGTGCGCATTGGAAGGGGACACGGTCTGACCAGAGCACTGGGCTAATGCGTAGGTCAGGCACGAGACCCTCTTCTTCAATTCTTCCATCTTAGTTAATTCATTTATCCATCAGCTTAAAATCATGCGTGGTGTGGTTTCAAAACTTAGCGGATGTAGAGATTAAAAATATCTGCCTTCTACCCCACCCATTTGTTTTTGCACGAAAACCCCCCTTTTCACAAACAATCTCGTCCATCTCATACTGCTTTTGCCAAAATTAACACCTTTTCTACAATCAAAATTAACATGCAAAACCTCCAAAAATTGACGTAATTGTTACTTTAAAATGGGGGTTTTCGTGCAAAAACAAAATGGGTGATTTAGAAGACAGATATTTTTAATCTCTCTCTCTCTTCCGATTCTTGCGCAAAACAAGAATAATGGCCTGCTTAATTTTTTTAATTGGTGTTTTTAATCTGGTTTAAAAAATGAAGCCCGGAGTATTTACAGAGCTTATTGATATATGCAGAGATTGGGAGATGCAGGAAAGGAGCTGGGGAGTTGATAGAGAAGAGTTTGAAGAAGTAATTACGGAGCTTTTTGAGCGCGCCGATATGCGGGAAAGCGTAAGGAACGCAATCAGTAAACTACCACATTCTTGGCCTTATTCAGTTATAAAGTTGTTTGCCATTTTAATTGATCAAATAACTCCTGAAGATCTTGATCTGACTGCTTCTACTGACCCTGAAGGAGTAACTGTTACCTTTAAACCTGGACAGTTTTAAGATTAGAAAAAGACTATGAGTAATAAATAACAGCTGAATTTACAATTATTTTTTTATTTATTTAATTTTTAGATTTAAAAATGACGGCCAAACACAGCGAATCTGATCTAATGATTTTAATAGAAAATTGTAATGAACTATTTGACGAAACGATGAAAGTGTTAAACATTGATTTTAGTAAATCTGGGCTTGAGAATGATGTAAACAATTTAATAAAAAAAATCATAGTGAACTATTTGACGAAGCAATCAAAGAGTTAAACATTGACTGCAGTGATTCAGAAAAAGCTAAAGTATTAGCAGGCGTTCTTGTAAGATTAGGGTGTCTTGAAGTATTGCAACGCTTGGGTGAAGAATAAAAGCGCGTTTACTTACTTTTACTTACATTTATTTTTTTTAATTTACGTAAATATTGCGGTATAAAAATGAACCCCACAAGTAAATCCGAGGTTGGAAAACTACCCAACAACGTACTGCCGGAAGGTAGTAACAAACCATTAGACAATATGTTTAGTGAATTAGACATGAACATCATTAACCCCACAAACGTTCATGAAAGCGTAACACACGCCATTTCTAAAATCCCAGAGTCTCTTCGATTCGTCCCGCCAGTAAAAGTGTTGTTGACCATTCTGATTGATTATATAACCCCCAATGATGGTAGTATGCAAGTCTGGGTTTCAACTAGGCAGAAAGAAGTGATTAGCTATCGCGACTTTACACCTGGCTGGGCTGATTACATGCTCGCTCAGTTTAACTATGCAAGTGAAGAAGCGAAATTGCGCGGCTCTGGCTGGTCTGAAGGAACGGTCCTCGAAATCAGATTAAGACAAACAAAGTTCTATCCTATAGTTGGCAATTCTTACATTCCTCTTCCGAGAGAGTTAGTATTAAAACGGGCAGCCCTAAACATACATAATTTAGATAACTTATGTTTCATGTGGTGTATTTTGGCACACTTACACCCAGTTAAAAAGCACGCAGACAGAGTATCTAATTATTGGCAGTATAAAGATAGTCTGAACTTCAGTAACATAGACTTTCCAGTAAGCATAGAAAGTATATCTCAGTTTGAAGAACAAAACAAACCAATAACCGTAAGCGTATACACCTGGAATCCAGCAGACAATCTAGTCCCTCTAAGGATCTCTCCCAACGCTCCCACTTTAGGTGAATCACTTGAGAATCATGTAGACTTGATACTGTTTGCAGGCGGTTCCCAGAGCCATTATGTATTAATCAGATCAATCAGCAGACTTATGGTTTATACTACAAAGGACAAATTTAAACAAAAGCTTTGCAGAAGGTGTTTAGTCAGGATCCCTACTATAGAAGCAGAGGACAAGCATAAGAAACATTGTAAAAGTTTTGTAGACTGTAAAACCGAACTTCTTACACCTAAACCGGGGTCTAAAGTTAGTTTTAAGAATGTACACAAACTGCAGATGAGCCCATACGTAGTCTATGCTGACTTTGAAGCGATCTTGCCACAGTACTACGGCCCTCAAGAACGGACACAACAAAAAACAACCCTATTGTCCCGTCATCAGATCTGTTCTTATGCGTTCGTCGCTGTTAGGTCAGACGGCGGACACACACAGCCGGAGATTTACAGAGGCCCCGACGCAGCTGGTCGATTTTTGGAGCAGATGAAACACCTTCGCAATCAATTCTCCAGTCAGCTGAACCTTTCAGACATTAAGATGACTCTCGAAGATGAAGAACGTTATAAATCAGCCACTCACGGCTGGATATGCAAATGCAAGTTATTAGGTGACACTGTAAGAGACCATGATCACATTACTGGCAAATTCAGAGGGGCGGCACACAACAGCTGTAATCTTCAACTCAAGGTTAACCCCGAAAAATGGAAACTGCCAATCTTCTTTCATAACTTACGGGGCTATGATTCTCACTTTATCATGCAAGCAATAACTTCTGAATGTAAGAGAGTTAGCTGTATTGCACAATCATCAGAAAAGTATATGTCCTTTACTGTAGACTGTTTATCCTTCTATGATTCTGCCCAGCACCTGATGGGGAGTTTGGATAAATTAGCAGAATCTCTGCAAGACTGCCCAATCACTAAAAAATATTTCGACCCGTCTTTAGTCCGTAAAGGCGTTTATCCTTATGAATACATGAACTCGTGGGAAAGGTTTGATGAAGACTCACTTCCTCCTAAAGGCGCTTTCTTTTCTAGTCTTAGAGGAAAGGACATATCTGACGCTGACTATGAATATGCACAGAAAGCCTGGACAGAATTACACTGCAAAACGATGGGCGACTATCACGATCAATATCTAATGGCTGATGTGTGTTTATTGGCAGACGTCTTTCAGAGTTATAGAGCTACTTGCATGAAACATTACGGCCTAGATTCGTCACAGTACATCTCTGCCCCCGGCCTTTCTTGGGACGCATTCTTGAAGTCTACAAACATTGAGATTGACTTAATCTCGGATCTGGATACACTCCAGATGATTGAGGATGGGCTGAGAGGGGGCATTAGCATGGCCTGTCATCCTTACCGCAGAGCCAACAACAAGTATTTAGACGATTATGATCCAACTAAACCATCCAACTATCTGATGTACTTAGACGCCAACAATCTGTATGGGTGGGCCATGAGCCAGGCACTGCCATTAAGAAACTTTAAAATGATAAACGGGCCTCATGAGGTTGATCGGGTGGTAGGACTATTGTCAAATCTTACACCCGATAATCCAATAGGATTAATCTTAGAAGTAGACTTAGAATATCCCGCAGAATTGTACGGCCCCCATAACGATTTCCCCTTAGCCGCAGAAAAATTAAAGATGAGTCCCACCGAACCACCTAAACTCGTGCCTAACCTCTTTAACAAAACTAAATATGTCTGTCATTACCGGCTGTTACAATTTTACTTAAGACATGGACTGAAACTTACTGCCGTTCACCGAATAATTACTTTCGACCAAGAGCCTTTCATGAGGCCATACATCATGAAGAACACCGACCTTAGAACCAAGGCCACTGACGCTTCAGAAAAAGACTTTTTTAAGTTGATGAACAACAGTTGTTTTGGCAAGACGATGGAGAATCCACACAATCGTAAAGACGTAAGATTAGTTACAAAAGAAAAACAGGCAATTAAGCTGGTCTCTAAACCTAACTATCAAGACTTTCGACGGTTTAGCGACAGCCTGGTTGGCATTATGATGAAGAAACAGAATGTAAAGTTGGACAAGCCGGTGTTTATTGGGTTTACTGTGCTAGAGCTGTCAAAGTTATTAATGCTTGAATTTTTGTACGACTACTTTAAGCCGCTATACCCAGAATCAAATGTCCTTTACACAGACACCGATAGTTTTATTCTAGACATCCCAACTGAAGACTTCTATAAGGATTTAGAAGCAGAGGTAGCCAAAGGAGCTGATGGGTGGTACGACACATGCGACTATCCAAAAGACAGCCCCTTACATTCAACTGTGAACAAGAAAGTGATTGGAAAGATGAAGGATGAACTTAATGGGACGGTTATACAAGAATATGTTGGTCTGCGGTCAAAGATGTATAGTATTGCTACCCAGACTTCTGTAATGAAGAAAGCTAAGGGCATAGGTAAAGAAGTTGTCCAAAAAAATATAACTCACGACAACTACAGGCAGGCTCTCTTTGAACGCAAAGTATTTCATCACACAAATGTTAATCTGCGCTCTACTCTTCATCAAGTAAACACAACTGCTGTTAATAAGAAGTCACTAGACTCTAACAATAGCAAGCGAACTTGCGTTAATCCTGAGTTTTCATACGCTATAGGTCCCTGGAAAACCGACTTGGCTGACTTAAATTAAGATCTTAACTAGTACTTTACTTAAGATCTTTACTAGTACTTGGCTGACTTAAATTAAGATCTTAACTAGTACTTAGCTAGTACTTAACATGACTTGCACTTAACTTGCGCTTAACTTGCACTTAACTTGTTATAACTGACTTAACCAGTACTTAGCTTGTACTTAACAAGTACTTAACTTGTTATAACTGACTTAACCAGTACTTAGCTTGTACTTAACAACACATTAAAAAACTAGTTTATTAAAAATGGGTCTACAGCAGGAGGTTGTACTTTTTTTGCAGAAGCTGGTTCTTTTTCTTTTACTGTTTTTGTGGGGGTTTGTAACTTTGTTGCTAAGTATGGCTTTAGACACTTGTATGCTAAAAGCCCTCCCCCAACAACAATACTCCCCAGTACATAATAATACATCTTACAGTTTGATTGCGTTGTTGTTGGTGGCGGCGGCGGTGCTGGTGCTGATGCTGTATTACTATCTAATAATTTTTGTTTTGCTGCTTGGTTTGCTTTTTGCAGTCTGTTCCATTCAGCTAGTTTACGACCGGCCTCAACACGGCCAGCACTTTTAGGCTTAGTAACACTACTCACTTGTGGGACACTCGCCTGTAGATTCACTTGTGGGACACTCACTTGTGGGACACTCGCCTGTAAATTCACTTGTGGGGCATTCTGCTCCTGTGGAGTCTTCTTCTCCTGCTCGCTCATTTTTTTTTTAGTCTGATTAAAATTAATATGATTAAAATTAATATGATTGAAAGTAATTAATCCCATGATGAATGGACATAACAACGTCCCAAATCTATAATACATGTCACATGCAAGAGATTCTAGGGACTTGGTTAAAACCGGATCTTGTGTTAAGTCATATTTTAAATCTTCTTCTGAATCAATCGGCGCTATCTTGCCTATTAACTTAGCATATAAACTAATCATTGTCTGTCCCACCGATCTAACCATTTTTGATCCTAGCTGTGCTTCGTACCTGGCGTAATACTTCTCAACGTCTGATGCAGACAATTGCTGAATCTGTTCGATACTTAGTTCAACGCCTAAATACTGTCTGGTTTTCCCACACGCGGCCAGCGAGTATAATCTTTCTTTATGACAGAGGTCTGCTGCCTCCTCGCACTTTAAGAGCTCGTCACAATCCATTTTTAAAGCCCTTTTTAAAAGCAATAAAAATAATAAAGCCTTTTTAAAACCATGATTTAACGCTGGTTAATTATGCAGTGCCCATTGTTGGTGTTATAGTTTATTCAACCCTAGCAAAATGTTTGTTAAGAATAAAACCGCCCAACATGGGAAAGATAGAAGATTCACCAAAACTAGTTACAGCCTTATTTTTAGCTCTAGCAACAAAAGATTATCTGATTAAAAAGCACATAGACAGTCTTTCATATTATGATTATTTTAATTATTTTTTTAGTTAATAAAAAACATGAGCGAAAAAAAGATTATTAATACGATTTACCACTCTGCTGTAATCAGCGGCCTTAGTATAGGATATAGCACGTTAGCAAAAAACATGTTTAAAATGAGGCCGGCTGATCTAGGAAGGTTAGACATTGAAGATGTTGTTAAGGTTATAGTTGTAATAACTGCAGGAATTGCTTCAAAAGACTTTCTTGTTGCACAGGGGATTATCCCAGAAAACATCAATGCATAGAAAGATTAATGCATTTAGGCAGATTGATTTATAAAAAAAAGATTCATTCTAAAAAAAGATTCATTCATTTATAAAAAAGATGTCCGGATTAGTTCTGATGGTGGGCGGGGCTATTGTTAATGCATTGGCTTTCTCTGGCAGCAATTATATGTTTAGTAAATTGCGGTCTGATGAAGAGAGAAAACGTCATAACAAGGCAATGGAAGATTTAGCTAAGGCAAGAGACGCTTACGAGAAAAGGAGGATTGCTCACTTAGACTTTATTAATAAAAAGTTAAGAGAACAGGGACATGCAGAGCACACATTTACAGACGTTGATGAAGCAATGAATGAATATTACTTAGTGACAGGAAAGAAGTTTCTAACATCGCCGCCGCCAGAACTGTCTGACTTTTATGAACCATCTGAGGATCAGAAAATGGTAGAAATAGGCTTTATTATTGGTGCTATGGGAGCAATCTTTCTTCTTGCATATTCAATCTAAAAAACATAGTTAAAAATGTAATAAAAAAACAGCCCCTTCTTATGGACGATACGAAGTACAAAAATATATTATTCTCCTAGAGGGTATTGGAAAGGAAAGGCTGCTATTGATAAACTGAGTAAAGCTGCTAGGGTGACTGAATCAGAAGCGAAAGACTGGCTTTCAAAACAAGCGATCTGGCAAATATATCTGCCTGCCCCAAAAAGAATAATAAGGCCCCGATTTGTTAACTCAGTTCCTAATGACACCCACCAGATGGACTTGTTATACCTTCCACATGACAAAGTTAGAAGAAAAAAGTTTAAGTATGCTCTTACGGTTGTTGACATGGCTTCAAGTTATAAAGATGCTGAGCCTTTAACGGATAAAAGCTCAACTGCTGTGGCTGTGGCTTTACAACAAATATACATGCGAGGTCCATTAAAGTATCCTAGGATGATTCAGGTTGATGATGGGAAAGAGTTTAAAGGAGCTGTAAACCAACTGTTTTTAAGACATCGGGTTACAGTTAGGAGAGGGATTCCAGGCAACCATCGCTCCCAGGCTCTAGTAGAAAACTTTAATAAGAATCTAGCTGAGCGTCTGTTTACCTATCAATATCATAGAGACCTTATGGACAGGACGCGCAACACAGAATGGGTTAGGAGATTGCCAGCAGTCTTACGCGCCATGAACAACGAAGAATTTAAAGCAACGGGTCTTAAACCGGTGAACGCAATCAAATTAAAAAAAATTAGCATTACTGAAGACATCCAAGGCAATCAGAAACTCTTGCCGTTCGGACTAAAAGTAAGATACTTGTATGCTCCTGGAGAGGCAGAGGGCGATGTTAGAATTAGAGCCACAGATCCTATATGGAGCGTAGACGTATATGAAGTTGAAAGAATTATGAAAACAGCCCCTCCCGTGTATTATTTAAGAGAGACTCTTTCTTCTAAAAAGCCCGCTCCTAAAAGATCGTTTGTTCGCGAAGAGTTGCAAGTTGTCCCACCAAACACAGCGCCTGTTAGTTAAAAAAAAAAAAAGTATTTATTTTTTGTTAAACTTATGATTTTATTTATTTTAGTTCACATCTTATTTTTTTTAGTCTATTTTGGGTTTAACTGATTGTTTGCTTGCTTTTCAATGTTCTGTTTGATTGTCTCAGTGTCTACCTGTTGCGAAGTAAAAGTCTTTCTCCACTCCTTTTGAAGTTCAGTTTTTTGTCGTCTGTAATCCTCACCATCAGCCATAAGGCGCTCAAATTCTTCAGCTGTAATGTTTTCATCCTGCAATGCTTTGCTTATTCTCAGTCTTAATGAGCAAAGTTTTGCTGATGCTAGGGCTACAATGGCAGTGTGCTTTTGTAGTTTAGGCGTTAATTTTTTTAAAACAGCACTCACAATCATAGACATAGCACCTAAACTCAAACCAATGCTCCCTAATGCTAAAGAGGCTGGCGCTCCGGCCCCAGTAGCTAAAAAAGCAACGCTAGACCCAGCACTTACGCTCGCTACAGCTGATGAGCCGGTGATTATATAAGAAAGAGTATTTAAAACTTTAGCATATTTCTTTCTAGTAACCCTATACTTATCCAAGTCACTTTCTATTTCTTCTTGAAGTTCAGTTATTTGCTCTAACCTAAACTTTTGAGCCTGATCATCCATTTTTTAATTAAGATTAATTTTTTAATTAAGATTAATCTTGTACATATCTTCTTATTAACGCTTCTGACAGCACTTCATCAACAGAGTAAAACCCAATAAAATCAACATACTTAATGAAAATAAAATCAAGCACTGTTAGTTTGTCTTTGTCAACCATCACAGTGACTTTGTCAGAAGATAAGAAAGTCTTTATTTCATCCCCGTTTTTAATAATAGCAATAACAAGCCTGAGAGGGCCGTCCAAGTTTTCAGACTTTATTTGTACACCTCTGATTAACGTATGCTCTGGCAAACTAGGATCAGACTCCCTCGGAGTAATAAATAAGCGAAAAAGCATCGTCATTTTTCTAGGCAGTGATTCTAGTTTTGGGTTAAATTCTAAGCCGACGGTGTCACCCCCCCACTTCGGCTAAGGACTGCTTTCTCCGCAGCATATATACAGAGCCCTGCTTAGTTATTTCAATCTGCTTTTTCTGTTGTAATCCCGGGACTAGGCTAATAAGAAGGTGTCCTTCATTCAAAGCTTTTCTAAAATTGTATTTCTTATCAAAGTATACATAGGGGCTTCGTAGTTCAAACTTTAAATCCCAGTTAATGTCAGGAAGCAACGCCCAGGCATTCTCTCGTTTATGAAGTTTGTATTCGTGTTTGCCAAAATCGTTTGCCCTTAGATTTCTTATCTCTTCCAGGGTAGGATATTGCTGTCGTTTTTTATCTTCAATTTCTATTCGTTTGTAAACACCATCGTCGGTGTACTCAAACCCATAAACATCTCCTGCCACTCCTATTAGATCAAAGTCAGTTGTATCTGCTAGATCTTTTATCTCTACTGCAACGCATTTAGGAGCTAACTCTGCTTTTGATTCAGGTCCTCGAAACATTCTTTTTAATATAAACAATTTATTATAAACAATCTGTAATAAACAATCTATAATAAACAATCTATAATAAACAATCTATAATAAGCAATCTATAATAAGCAATCTTTAATAAGCAATCTATAATAAGCAAACGTATTGAACTGGCGGGTCAGTCCGTAAGCATAGTTTAGCGTGCTTAGATTTTTCTAGCTGTTCTTTTATTTTTTTTAGTTCATCCTTGTCCCTGATTATATAATTTTCACTTAAACACTCCTCAAAGCTGTCCCTGTCCTTAGTATAGAATAAGATGACTGATTTTAACTGCGATCTAAAATCTTTTAAGACAGCATTGTATTTTTGAGTTAAGAGCCAAACAGAAACTAATGCGTGTCTTCCGCTAAAGGCTAGCTTAGACAGAGTCCTTCTTTTTTTTAACAATGTCTTGTTCGGCTGAACAGTCATCAATAATAAACAGCGTTTCAGTTCCCTCAAATAGCCTATAGTAATGTTCTAAACAGTCGCTTAGCTTGTCAGTAGGATCAACTAAAAATATATTCTCGTCTGTCCAAACAAACTGCCTTTCTTTGTACGACTTGTTGTGCTTAATGGTTGTGCAGAATATAACAATGTACTCGTAATGAAACCTGTAGACTGTTTGTAACAAATCAAGCACGAAGACAGTTTTCCCACACCCAGTAATCCCACAAATAAGCGAGCAGTGCGGGTCTTTAGGCAAAAAGTTCAAACTATCCATCTGTTTTAATAGGCTATTTCTTTCAGTCTATTTTCTTCAATGTTCAGCTGGGCGTCATAAACCACAAAAACGTGCATTTGTATCTGGCCATTCTCCTCCTCTTCCTTATTAATCTGTATGAGTATACCATCTGACCCTACCCTTCTTCCACTCCCGTGCAGTTTGTTGTCATACGTGGACCTAAAATCCAGCCATAGTCCATATTTGTCTGTTAGATAATCTTCGAGTCTTACATCGTGAAGGTGAAGTTTTTTACACACATGATCGGCTGTGGGGCTTGTCTGTCTGCCTCCGGCGAATAACTTTCTTATTTCATCAAAGTGTTGGTCAGGTAAAAGTCCAGCCGAATACAGCTGAAAAGGCTTGCCATCTACTGTGCAAGACAGCTGCTCAATTTTTGGGTTGTAAAACACCTCAGATTCTCTCTGAAAAGGGGTCGGGGGTTCAGTAAATAGCAAGAGAACCCCCTTTAGGGACCTTAAAGAATTGCTTATAGCTATTTCCCAGACAGTGTCTTGTTTGTTTTTAATCGCCAGACTGTGGTGTAAAACTCTTTCAAAATAAACAACCGCCCTACTTTTATACTGATTTAAGATTATTCTAGCCAGTTCAGGGTTAGTAACAACGTCAAAATTAAGAGAGATGTTACTGACAGTGTATCTGGCTTGAGGGTCATCTGATAAAATAACAGACCCGCTGTCATTGAATGTCAGTTCGTAAGTAAGTTTGTCTCTTAGTGCGCCTTGGTAATATGGTTGATGGGTTTTTAACAGTTCAAAATCTAGAGGGATGCAAAATCTGTTCTTAAATGCTCGCGCTATTGCCTGGTCTCCCTCGTCTTCCTTTGCATCTGCAGCATTAAGCCTGTGCTTAAGACCGTTTGGGCTCTGGATTCCCTGAAAGATTTTGTCTTTCCTTTCTGTTCTAGGCAGCCACAGATCAGAATAGAGATTAAAAATGTCTGCGCTACTCAGTGAGAAGACTTCTCTGCCCTCCAGTTTAATTACCATATTTTTAATGATGGCCCTGCCCAGGTTAGCAACGACGGTAGCATTAGGATCCGCCGACTCAATATCTATTTTGAATGACAGCCTGGCAGTGCCTGGCATTATAACATCGTCAGGCCCGAGGTCACTAAATCTTACTGTTAACATTTCATTGGGCTCAATTGTTGATGGATTATTTACAACGCGCACAGTCTGTCTTATGCCTTTTATGCCATGGGGCTCCTTCGCTTTTCTGAATGGATCAAGGTCGCAGCCGTATGGGTTCATTTTTTATAAAACAAAAAATAATAAATATATAAATATGGCTGACGAAGATTTTGACGCGATTAGTCCTATTGAAGAAGAAGATGAAGAAAGAGAGCCGAGCCCTTCATTGCAAGATGAACTTGAAGAAGCAGAAGCACATCCTTTACTCCCTAGACAGCCTCAAGATGTAGGCTCTTCACTCCCTAGGCAGCGTCACGAACTATTGCGACAACGAATTGAATCACTCTATAAAAGTATAAAACGAGGGCTGCCAGACGTGCTCGATCCTAACGATTTTGAAGAAGATGACGGCCATTTGTATATTAGGACTAGTGAAGGAGGCCGCGTAAGAGTTACGACAAAGCCAAACGCGGGCAAGTTTTTAAGTCTAAGTACAATTAGGCGAGACCTCCCTGCTGCTGATGCAGAACGATTAAACATTACAAATCTAAGGCCTGATGCTGTTAGACTTTTACAGAAAATGGGGCGGTTGTTGCCAACGCGATCTGAAATAGAAATCGCCTCTATTCCAGAGTTAGGTCAAAGAACAGATGAAGCAATAACAGAATTTGAGACGAGTTTTATTGCGGAGACAATTGGCGGTTCTCAATTGCCTAGGCAAAGAGAAGGTGAGCTGAGCCCTGAAGAAGAAACGGCTTTAAAAACAATTGTTGATCCTCCATTGTCTACGAGTGAACTCAGGGATATTAGAGCTGCTCTGCGTGAACTCTTGGATATTAAGTCTGCTTTAACAACTACGAACGAAGAACTAAAAAACAACTTGGCAAATTTTAATGAGCTAAAGAGAGAGATAAAAGAAGAAAAAAATAAACTGGCCGATGCAGATGATAACAATTTAGGGTTAGAAGAAAAGGCTAGAATACAGGCGAAAATACAGGATTTAATGAAAGAAAAGGCAAACGTGTTAGCAGCGTTGTATATTAACAGAGAAAAAATAGCAACCCAAATAAGCAGAATCAGAGAAACTATAAACAAAATGATTTATGAAAATACTACGCTAGCAGAAGGAATAAGGACTCTGTTCAGAGAGCAGGGGATTACAATAGTTAGTATATTAACGGCCATTGGGTTTGCTATCTCTACACTGGTTTATGCATTAACCGGCAGTGCACCGGCGGGGCCAGTAGCGCCTCCAACGCCTCAGCCTGGTAAAAGTTGGATTAGAAAACAATTGCGCCATCTAGCAAACTTATTAAAGAAGTTAGCTGCCAAAGCGCTTGGCGCACTGCCTGGCATAATAGGCGGTGTTGTTAGTTGGGTTTTGTCTACAATAGGCAAAGTGGTTGGTTATATGGCTGACCATCTGTGGACTTTGGGGGTGCTGGCTGCCGGTTTAATTTTTAGTAAAATAAAGTATAGCCAGTCCAGTAAAAGTTAAAAACACAACAAGGGCCGTCTTTTCACTAGTGTGTCTGTCGGGGTGAGGTACATCAACAGGCGGTGGGCTGCTTATAACTGGCGGGGGGTCGCTTTCAGGGCTAGATACTTTTTTTAAAATGGCTGGCGCGGGCCTTGTGTTTAAGCCTTGATTGTGTCCTAAGTTTTGATCGTCTCCGGCTATGAGAATTTCATTATTATAATTCTGTATCATGCCAATCTGTAGTCTAAGGTCAGAAGGCAGCATATATAATCCATGACCCACAACAAAGTCAACCTTTGACCTAGCATGTGAAAGAATGTTTTGGTACCTTTGTATGCTGGAAGGCAAATCAGCAGCAGAGTTAATAGCATCTTCTAAATTGGCTAGAAATTGTTTTCTGGCGTCAAAGCCCGTAGATTGATCCACTATGCTAGACTTGGTCTGTGCTTGCGCTCCTAATAAACACCAAACGTACGTACGTATGGAGTCATTAAGTCTTTGCACTCCTGGCATTGTTAGGCCTTCACTTTTATCTAAGATAAATGTTGCCCAAGCATTAGGGTGCTTTTGTTCTATTGATCCTAATCTAACTTGTTTGTTTGGTTGAAAAGAGGTGTGGCCGGGCCAGTAGTCAAAATTATATTCTCTATGTGTGCCCCACAAATACAATGTGCCTAACCCGTGATTGCGGTCTAACTGCTGTCTAAAGTTATTTGAAGGGTTAATGTTAAATTCGTTGCAGATTCTTTCATATGCATTATTGTCCATTGGGCTGAGAAATGGATTAAACGCGTTGTCGTTAGGGAGGCGTACTTGTAGTTCAGTTAGTATGCGTCTATACTGGTAATAAACATGAAAGTTATATACTGACCTTACTAAGAGATTGGGGTGGTTTAAATGGTTTGTATATGAAACACCGCAGCCAGTAGTTGAGCAGTAAACTGCAAAATTTAACTGATTCTGGTAAAAAGCCATTGGGTGAGTTGACCATGCTGATGGCACTCTATCACTCTTTATTGGAGGATTTAAATATCTAGTTAATGGGTTTACAAGTCTGACTTGGAAGCCATATGATTCATCTACTGCGATGGTTAGGACACTGAAGTCCAAAGATTTGGGCTCATAAACCCCTCCTACATCGTAAGTGGCACTTTCATTATATTTAAATGGTTCCATTTTTAAATAGTTTTTAAAAAGGATTTAAAAAGGATGTACATTTATATAACTAAACAAAACACAAGTGTGTTCTTAAAGTATCCAATTAACAATAGGCGCGGTAATAGTAGGGTTGCTCTTAGAAAAATTGGTTTTAAAGTTAAGTGGTTTAATATATCTGAAGAAGCTCAGAATTACTGGATTAATATTAGTAATGAAGGGGGCAATCAAATAACTCATGAAAAAATACCAGAAGGCTATTACAGCTTTTGTTCTTTAAAAGAAGTATTTAACGAATTAGGCATATTGCTAAAAATTAACGAAGCAAACCTCAGAATTACTATGCATTTTCCACTAGAAGAAAAAAGAGAATACACTTTTCCTAAAGGCCTTGCACGAATTTTGGGTTTCCGCAGTACTAGCAGATCTTACAAATTTAGTACAAGAGAAAACATCTATCAATTTGAAGGTAATGAGCCATGTGATTTTCTCGTTAACCCGATGTTGTATGTTCATTTACGAGAGTTAAAAACAAGTACTAATTTATTTGATGGCAATCCATCTACAGTTCTAGGAGTGCTACCATCAATTAAGGCGGGGTTTTGCGATTATCAATTAAGCACATTTGGTGAAGACAGCCGGTTTAAAGAATTAGTTGAAGGGCCTATAAATTCAGTGTGTGTAAAAATAACTAACCAAGATGGAAGGCCGGTTGTTTGTTCTGATTTGTTAGTGGTGCTGGAAGTAGAAGAGCGTGCTGTAAACCATTAGATTTTTATGCTATGGAGAGAGATTAAAAATATCTGTCTTCTAAATCACCCATTTTGTTTTTGCGCGAAAACCCCCATTTTAAAGTAACAATTACGTCAATTTTTGGAGGTTTTGCATGTTAATTTTGATTGTAGAAAAGGTGTTAATTTTGGCAAAAGCAGTATGAGATGGACGAGATTGTTTGTGAAAAGGGGGGTTTTCGTGCAAAAACAAATGGGTGGGGTAGAAGGCAGATATTTTTAATCTCTGATGTGATGTCGCGTATATGGACTAGTCCGCACGCAGTGACGCCTCCTTGACGAAACTGAAACTGAAACGGAAGGAGACAGAGAGACGGGGGGGGGGGGGGGGGGGGGGGGGGGGGGGGGGAGCGTTGTCGGATCGGAGTGCGATTTGAGGAATGATCCAAGAACGGCCAAAAAAGCAATCATCCAGGAAAGAACACAAAGCGCACCAAGTGGCAGTTCTAAATCTACATTTTGCCTATGACCTTTTGGATGTAAAGTCCTTGACGACTGGCCGCGTCAATACGTCATTCTCAATATTTGAAACCTGAAAGAGCATGAAGAAAAAGGACCGTATCTTCTCCATTACGACTCGCCCAAATAGGAAATATCGGTGATCTCTGCTTCCTTGGACATGTTGGTCTAACATTGGACTAAACCCATTCTGGGTAGCCACACCCCTTACTGTCAGTTCAGTATGTTTTCTCCCTGCCCCGTCCCCTCCCCCTCCCTCCCCTTCATCCTCGCCCCCCTTTTTTTTTTCTTCCGTTTCAGCTCCGTACAATTTACGCTCCTATCTTTTTTGTTTGTTTTTTTTTTTTATTTCGCTGTCCCATCTTCTGTCCACCTCAGTGGCAGTGCACCCACGCCGCTCATTCGGACACCCCGTCCACAGCCAAAGTCCGGTCATTCCCGCCGCAGCCCCGGCACCGGCAATCCACAGGGGGCAGTCAATGTCAAGTCGTCAAGAGGCAACCCACCGGAGGAGACATTGCACTGCTGCCGAGTCACTTCGGTGGTGTTCAGTGGCGCCTGTTCTGTCCAACACACGCAAGACACCACCTACTAAGCCTCCTATTGAGGACAATAGCAGTCGCGGAGCCGGCGTGAGTGAACTCTCCCACCGGAGGTCGCCACCACGTCTGTCCAACGACAGCCCCATGGACTCGTCGATACCGATAACCCCGACAGAATCAAACCAAAGCCACGGACGTGGAGAGGACATAGAAACTGAGGTCACCATGAGAGCTGGGCATGAAGGGCCACAGAATTTGACTTTGTTTTATGCTGATCGATGAGAATGAGGATGATGAAGATGGTGCTACGGATTTCCATTCTGGTCTGAGACTACATGACAGGGCTGTACTCTACGCTTCCTTTCATCATATATCCCGGCGTCAACCAGGTCCGAGAGATACAGACACCTGCATTGTTGGTCAGGAAATTTGAACACTCTCAAAGACGCATCCAATAAATGAATGAAACTCGACTGTGTGGTCCCAGCCTTCCCAGCTGAGCCCGTAGCAAACTCACCTCAGGGTAGCAGCTGGTCGAGATAGAAAAATCGGGAAGGACGAACTCTCGGGCATTTTATCCTGGCATAGAAAATGTCTCCCAGACAGAATTTGCTGGTGCGAACGATCACCCCCCCCCCCCCCCCTCCCAACCTTATCCTCACTTGCAGTTGAGGGAAACGGGGCTCGGCGATCCGAGTGCTGACTTACGCTTTCTGACTGGCCAGTGGCCCGGCTCCAATCAAACATAACAAACGGTGTGTGTGTGTGTGTGTGTGTGTGTGTGTGTGTGTGTGTGTGTGTGTGTGTGTGTTGTACTATTATCTGTGAAGGACCACCCCTTCCAAGCTATCTTTATTATAAATCTATTTTTCATCCCTGAATTATATATCACTTGATTGTCTTCGTTTGCTGTTTAATAATCTTTTTTTTTGTGATATCATGGCATGGTAATGAAATTATTGTTCTCATTTATTCCTTACTTGGTGCTTAACAGGGAATGTCATGTTGTATTGTTAAATTATATAAATACGTATGTGTGTGTGTGTGTGAGAGAGAGAAGGACCACCCCCTATCCAAGCCATTTTTACTATAAATATCCTTGAATTATATTCAACTTTGGTTGTTTTCTTTTTTACTGTTTAAACAATCATACTTTTGTGATATCATTTCTTGGTATTTAAATTTTGTTCTCTTTTATTCTGTACTTGGTTTGATAGGGAATGTTA
>CM065729.1:8227668-8232668 GCA_033310375.1 Conus canariensis
CCCCTGGGCTCGGGGCCCGTTCCTGGTGTGTCCCATGCGCTGTGGACCCGCTCCTGGTGTGTCCCGTGGGCTGTGGGCTCGCTTCTGGTGTCTCCCCTGGGCTGTGGGCCCGTTCCTGGTGTGTCCGCTGGGCTGTGGGCCTGTTCCAGGTGTGTCCACTGGGCTGTGGGCCCGTTCCTGGTGTGTCCCGTGGGCTGTGGGCCTGTTCCTGGTGTGTCCCGTGGGCTGTGGGCCTGTTCCTGGTGTGTCCCCTGGGCTGTGGGCCCGTTACCGGTGTGTCCCCTGGGCTGTGGTCTCAATCCCGGTGTGTTCCCTGGGCTGTGGGCCCGTTCCAGGTGTGTCCCCTGGGCTGTGGGCCTGTTCCTGCTGTGTCCCTGGGCTGTGGGCCCGTTCCTGGTGTATCCCCTGGGCTGTGGGCCTCCTCGTGGTGTGTCCCGTGGACTATCGGCCTGTTTCAGGTGTGCCCCCTTGGCTGTGGGTCCGTTCCTGATGTATCCCCTGGGCTGTGGTCCCGTTCCTGGTGTGTCCCCTGGGCTCGTGGCCTGTTCCTGATGTGTCCCCTGGGCTGTGAGCCCGTTCCTGGTGTGTCCCCTGGGTTGTGGTCCCGTTCCGGGTGTGTCCCCCGGGCACTTGGCCTGTTCCTGGTGTGTCCCCTGGGCTGTGAGCCCGTTTCTGATGTGTCCCCTGGGCTGTGAGCCCGTTCCTGGTGTGTCCCCTGGGCTGTGGTCTCGTTCCAGGTGTGTCGCCTGGGCTGTGGTCTCGTTCCAGGTGTATCGTCTGGGCTGTGGGTCCGTTCCTGGTGTGTCTCCTGGGCTGTGGTCTCGTTTTAGGTGTGTCCCATGGGCTGTGGGCCCGTTCCTGGTGTGTCCCATGGGCTGTGGGCCCGTTCCTGGTGTGTCCCCTGGGCTGTGGGCCCGCTTCTGGTGTGTCCCCTGGGCTGTGGGCCCGTTCCTGGTGTGTCCGCTGGGCTGTGGGCCTGTTCAAGGTGTGTCCACTGGTCTGTGGGGCCGTTCCTGGTGTGTACTCTGGGCTGTGGGCCCGTTCCTGGTGTGTCCCCTGGGCTGTGGTCCGTTCCTGATGTGTCCCTCTGGATCATAGTTCCTGGGGTCTCCTCCAGGTTACCTGTTGAAACCAGGTCCTGATTAGTCATTTTCAAAAGTGTGTGTGTGTGTGTGTGTGTGTGTGTGTGTGTGTGTGTGTGTGTGTGTGTGTGTGTATTTGTGAGTGTGTGCGCGCGCGGGCGTCCATTTGTGTGTATTTGTTCGTGCAAGTGTGTGTGTGTGTGTGTGTGTGTGTGTGTGTGTGTGTGTGTGTGTGTGTGTGTGTGTGTGTGTGTTTTGCGCGCGCGCGTACCTGTCATTTCTGATGTATCCCCTGCCCTGTACACCTGTTCTTGAAGTCTCCTCTGGACTGTCGTCTCGTTCCCGGTGTGTCCCCTGGGCTGTCGTCTCATTCCCGGTGTGTCCCCTGGGCTGTCGTCTCGTTCCCGGTGTGTCCCCTGGGCTGTCGTCTCGTTCCCGGTGTGTCCCCTGGGCAGTGGTCCCGATCCCGGTGTGTCCTCTGGGCTGTGGTCCGTTCCTGGTGTGTCCCCTGGGCAGTGGTCCCGATCCCGGTGTGTCCCCTGGGTTGTGGTCTCGTTCCAGGTGCGTCGCCTGGGCTGTTGGCCTGCTCCTGGTGTGTCCCCTGGGCTGTGGGTCTGCTCCTGATGTGTCCCCTGGGCTGTGGGCCTGCTCCTGGTGTGTCCCCTGGGCTGTGGGCCTGCTTCTGGTGTGTCCCCTGGGCTGTGGGCCTGTTCCAGGTGTGTCCCCTGGGCTGTGGGTCCGTTCCTGGTGTATCCCCTGGGCTGTAGTCCCGTTCCTGGTGTGTCCCCTGGGCTGTTGGCCTGTTCCTGATGTGTCCCCTGGGCTGTGGTCTCGTTCCAGGTGTGTCCCCTGGGCTGTGGGCCCGTTCCTGGTGTGTCCCTGGGCTGTGTGCCTGTTCCTGGTGTGTCCCTGGACTGTAGGCCCGTTCCTGGTGTGTCCCCTGGGCTGTGGTCTCATTCCAGGTGTGTCCTCTTGGCTGTGGCCCGTTCCTGGTGTGTCCCCTGGGCTGTGGCCCGTTCCTGGTGTGTCTCCTGGGCTGTGGTCTCGTTCCAGGTGTGTTGCCTGGGCTGTGGGCCTGTTCCTGGTGTGTTCCCTGGGCAGTAGGCCCGTTCCTAGTGTGTCCCCTGGGCTGTGGGCCTGTTCCTGGTGTGTCCCCTGGGCTGTGGGCCCGTTCCTGGTGTGTCCCTGGGCTGTGGGCCCGTTCCTGTTGTGTCCCGTGGGCTGTGGGCCCGTTCCTGTTGTGTCCCGTGGGCTGTGGGCCTGTTCCTGGTGTGTCGCCTTGGTTTCGGGTTGTTTAAGAGCATGGTGTTTGTCGGTTTACTCCTTTGTGTCTTTCTGGCTCCGCTCGCCAAGGACTGAACCAAGATATGCGTCTAGTGTTCAGATCTGACGCGATTTACTGTCGCCTGCCTTGCCTTGGTGGTAGTGCTGAGGTCTGTGGGAGGTATGTCCTGTAGTGCTTTCAGGCACTGACTGTGTTCTTCGAGTATGTGAGGAGTCTGGTTTTCAGTTAGTCGTTGGCGTGTTTTGCTGAGACCTCTAAATTCTTCTGATTCACAGTCCGTCGTGGAATGGTGGGGATCTTCTGGAAGCAGGAACCAAAGTGTTCGGTGCCTTCTTTGATTGTATCTGTCTGGGATACAGCAGGGGATGTTCAAACGCTTCGATGCTCAGGTGGTTGTCACCTTGGATGATGGGTTGTAGGGACGGGAGGTCTTGTCTAGAGCGATGATGTTGGTTTGGCTTTAATTGCTTGTAAGTTCATATACTATTCATATGCATCATTTTGTTGCTTACAAGGCTGAAGATGTGCAGGTCGCTATGTTGTTGAACTTTGTATGGGTAAGGAACATGTCGTTTGCGTAACTGGAAACACAGCAAGAGGTGTGTTTCTGGTGTGCAGTATCCACATCACGAGGTCCGGGTGGATCCGCGTATTTCCATGAGTATGATGTGTTGGTCACATCAGCTTCATAGGGCACTCCTTCAGGGTGCTTGTCGATGTGGGCACCACAGAGCTGTGGTGCTTGGAGCACAAAGCCACCGCCCTTCCTGTAGGACGCATGGCTGCTCTGATTCCCACTGTCAGGTGTCTGGAACAAAGGTTGAGAAAAGTGGTACCAGAGGAGATGCCCCCGGAAAGTGTATTAGTCCTGAGGTGTTTCCTTAGTGATCACCTGGTATACTGAGTATCCCTTGTTGTGCAGAGAACCTGTCTGGGTAATCGAATCAACATATGACTCCTACAGAGCCTGTTGAACTAATGCCAGATTCACGTGTTCAGTGAACTGAAGCTAGTTCCACCAGACCTCGCCGTTGATGTGCACTCACAACGGTTCCTGGAAATGCCCATGGAACTGTACGAAACTGTGTGCGGCCCTTGCTGCCACACCGTGTGTTTTTATCCATACAGATCATTCAACGACGTCCCTGCATGTGTTTAGTTCTGTTAGTCACGGGATGATGTGTTGGATCAGTTTATGAGCTGGGGGCTCTTAACGGCCTGACCAGAGAAATACATAGATGCATGTACCTGTATCTGTATTTATTCATATCTCTGGGATCACCAATGTTATTCATTCTGGACGGCTTCCTATCCCAGTGATTCATCAGTCAAGGTGATACTTCCTGAGTAATCAGAGTTGCTGGTCATCTTCAGCTGTGTTTCATTGAGAGATGCAGTTAGAGGAGTTACCGTGCGTTCTGGGATCTGTTTGCGAAGGATCTTCATCTTTTCAGAACAGACCATGAAGCAAGAGAATTGGAGGCATCGGTAAACTGGTCAGCTTCCAGCTGCGGACCAGACTGCTCATGTGTCAGGAGAATGCAATCACTTGACAAGAGCAGTAAATCCTTGGGGGGTAGGGCCAAGATAAGTCCAGAAGAATGGGCTGGAAAATACTGAGATCGTGACCTTGGCTTAACCCTGTGACAGACGTCGAACACCGGAAGTTTTCACCGCTTTGTCATACTCTCTGGCCTGTCATTTGTGTAAGGAGTAAATGTCTGTGTGAACTCGGGAACTGCCATGGTCACTGGGAATACCCGGAGCCAACGTTGCCAGGACTGGATGTCGGAGCCCTGTGACCAACAGTGCGCCGTGGCCAGGTATGTTGAATGCTGATGTCTTTCAAAATATTGACCTAGGTTTCCTTCGTTCGTAATTAAAACCATAGTGTTAACACAAAATTCAAATCTTGTAAAAGACGAAACTCAACAGTTATAATATTTTCAAGCAATACTGTATGTAGCGACATATGAAAACGTAATTCATGTCAGTGGATTTGTTTTGGCCGTCTCTTCTGTTCTGTCTCTCTGGCATCACTATCATCGCTATTATTCTGACACCCCCCCCCCCTCCCCCGTTCCACCATAGGCAGGTACACACTTACTGGTACCGTTGCTACTTAAGTATCAGCTATCGATGGGGAGCAATCCAAATCATGTCGTCATTACGCAAGCCACCAGAAGAGACACTGCACTGCTGCTGAGTCACTTTGGTAGTGTTACGTGGTGCTAGTTTTGTTCCACATGTGCAGAATATGACCTGGTTACCACGGAAGTGAATACCATTGCTAAAGCATTGAACCTGTGTATATTAACGCCCCTTCATACCATTCAGAGGGCGCTGCAGTCTTCACCCAGCACCCCCCCCCCCTCCACCCTTCCCCTCAGCACAGACCGTCCATTTTGATATAAACTCAAGATGGGTATGGAGAAGACAAACGACAGCACGGCATGATGCGCCACAGAATTTGATACTGTTCTTCATGTTTTTAGTGGAGATGAGAACGACCAAGATGTTGCTATGGAATCCAATAATGGGTCTAAATTCTGTTCCTCCTTACACAATACATCGGGCCTAGACCGTACCCAAGAGAGATTCCTGCAGTATCGGTCAGCATACCAACTCTCACA
>CM065729.1:8237668-8242322 GCA_033310375.1 Conus canariensis
GGACACACCAGGAACAGAAAACGGCCCAGGGGACACACCGGGAACGGGACCACAGCCCACGAGACACACCAGGAACGGGTGACAGCCCAGGGGACACACCGGGAACGGACCACAGCCCAGGG
This sequence comes from Conus canariensis, assembly GCA_033310375.1. Lineage (NCBI taxonomy): Eukaryota > Metazoa > Mollusca > Gastropoda > Neogastropoda > Conidae > Conus > Conus canariensis. Next base: position 8,237,791 of record CM065729.1, read on the forward strand.
AACACACATGGAACGGACCACAGCCCAGGGGACACACATGGAACGGACCACAGCCCAGGGGACACACATGGAACGGACAACAGCCCAGGGGACACACTGGGAACGGGACGACAGCCCAGGGGACACACTTGGAACGGACAACAGCCCAGGGGACACACTGGGAACGGACAACAGATCAGGGGACACACTGGGAACGTGACCACAGCCCAGGGGACACACCATGAATGGACAATAGCCCAGGGGACACACTGGGAACGGGACCACAGCCAAGGAGAGAGACCGGGAACGACCTGACAGTCCAGGGGACACATTGGGATCGGCATCACAGCCCAGGGTACACATTGGGAACGAGACGATAGCCCAGGGGACACACTGGGAACAGGTCTACAGGGCAGGGGATACCTGAGAAATAACAGGCACACGCGCGCACGCGCACACACACACCACACAAAACCTATCTCTGTCTGTCTGTCTTTCTCTCTCTGTCTCTCTAACTCTCTTTCTCTGTCTCTGTATCTCTCTCTGTCTCTATCGCCTTGTTCTTCTTGTTCTTGTTCTTCTTGTTCTTGTTCTTGTTCTTCTTCTTCTTCTTCCGTCCGTCCGTCCGTGCGTCCGTCCGTCCGTTCGTCCGACCGTCCGACCGTCCGTCCGACCGTCTCCTGCCCGTCCTGCCGCCGTCCGCCGTTCGCCCGTCCGACCGTCCGTCCGTCTCTCTCTCTCTCTCTCTCTCTCTCTCTCTCTCTCTCTCTCTCTCTCTCTCTCTCTCTCTCTCTCTCTCTCTCTCCATCTTCTTCTTCTTCTTCTTCTTCTTCTTCTTCTTCTCCTTCACATTACTGTGTGTTGAAACTTGAATGAGAAAATTGTGATATAGGGTTGCAGCCATACAATCATACGAAATAACACATGCACAAGCAGACAAGCACATTGCAATTTAGACAAAGTATGAGAGAAGTATGAGTGAGTCACAAACATGCAAAAATAAAACAATATATACTCTAGGTCAAAAATATACCACGCTGATGCTATTGTAACAAAACGACATTACATTAAACGGAGCAAGAAGCAATGTCCATCAACAGAGAAAAACATTCAGACAACGGGCTGATCATCAGGTCCAGTATGAATGTAGAGAGAATGAGGGAAAGTGGGAAAGATTTTTTTTTCATTATTACATGTATTTTCTTGGTTTTTTTTTCTATTATCATATATGCATATGTTATTATATATATATATATATATATATATATATAATGATTCATTCTTTTGTTCTTAAAAAGAGAGAGAGAGAGAGAGAGGGGGGGGAATAGGAGGAGGAGGACCCCGACAGTGGGGATGAGGAGGAATAACCGAAGCATGGACAACGTAAACACAGATGTATTTCCTTCATTGGAAGTTAATTCGGAAAGACAGAGGGGGGACGGGGGGGGGGGGGGGGGGCAGGCAGGCAGAGGGGGAGGGGGCGGGAGGGGAAGAGGGAGGGGGGCTGGGGTGGAGGGAGGGGGTAGAGAGAAAACTGAAGGTCAGGTCAACACACACTTTCTCATTTCCGAAAGGGGGGGGGGGGGGAGACGGGGATGGATAGGTGATGGGGGGGAGGATGTGCGTGAGGAGAGAGAGGAGAGAGAGAGAGGAGAGAGAGAGAGAGAGAGAGAGAAGAGAGAGAGAGAGAGAGAGAGAGAGAGAGAGGGAGAGAGAGAGAGAGAGAGAGGACGAGAGGAGAGAGAGAGAGAGAGAGAGAGGCGAACTGACGACAGTCTTTTTTAGATTTTGTTGTTGTTTTTTTAAGTTGGAGAAACATGTGGGTGTATATGCATGAACATGATTGCTTCTTTAAAATGTATATGTAACCCTTCTTCTTACCAGAAATATGATTAATTGACACGTAATTTCTCGCCTCCGAGCGGGACGCAATGGGAGGGGAGGGTGGAGGAGGAAAGGGAGGAAAGGGAGAGAGTGAGAGTCATCACACAGTAAAGACAAACCGTTAAAAACGCGAATGAGAAAATAAACTCGAAGTGTGAGAGCGGGGAGGGGGGCGGAGGGGGTAGGGTGGGAGGGGGGCTGGGGGTTAGGGGGGAGAGAGCACACAGTGGTGACAAACTGTTAAATAGGATCGAGAAAATAAACACTAAGTGTGAGGGGGGGGGGGGGGGGGGGGGGGGGGGAGGAGGGGGAGGGGTTGGAGGGAAAGAAAGTGCGCGAGAGAATTAATTGTTCCTAATAATTTAAAAAAAAAAAAAAACGAAAAAGAAAATGAAGAAAGGGATCTGTATGACCATTGTCCATGGTCCGGTTGGAGCCCCATAAAAAAAACACACACACAAAAACAACAACAACAACAACAACAACAACAACAACAACAACACGGGAATGGGACGACTGCCAAGAAGAGGAGCCAGACAACCGGGGAGACAACAGTGTGTGGCGTGGAGACAACAGTGTAGGTGGAGACAACAGTGTGGTGGAGACAACAGTGTGGTGGAGACACAGTGTGGTGGAGACACCAGTGTGGTGGAGACACCAGTGTAGTGGAGACACCAGTGTGGTGGAGACAAACCCGTGTAGTGGAGACACCAGTGTAGGGGGAGACAACAGTGTGTGGAGACACCAGTGTAGTGGAGACAACAGTGTGGTGGAGACACAGTGTAGTGGAGACACCAGTGTGGTGGAGACAACAGTGTAGTGGAGACAACAGTGTGGTGGAGACACCAGTGTGGTGGAGACACCAGTGTGGTGGAGACAACAGGTAGTGGAGATGAGTAGACAACAGTGTAGTGGAGACACCAGTGTGGTGGAGACACCAGTGTAGTGGAGACACCAGTGTGTGGAGACAACAGTGTGGTGGAGACACCAGTGTAGTGGAGACAACAGTGTGGTGGAGACAACAGTGTAGTGGAGACACCAGTGTGGTGGAGACACAGTGTGTGGAGACAACAGTGTAGTGGAGACAACAGTGTGGTGGAGACAACAGTGTGGTGGAGACACACAACAGTGTAGTGGAGACAACCAGTGTGGTGGAGACAACAGTGTGGTGGAGAACAACACAGTGTGGTGGAGACAACAGTGTAGTGGAGACACCAGTGTGGTGGAGACACCAGTGTGGTGGAGACACAGTTGGTGTGACAACAGTGTCAGTGGAGAACGTGTGGGAAAACATGTAGTCAGTGTGGTATTGAGACAAACAGGTTGTGACGCACACCCACGCTAGTGAGACACAGTAACCAGGGTGACAGCACCATTCATGCGACGTTTACAACAGTCACTGCACTGAGGTCGAAAACTATCATGATTTGAAAAATACTACTACACCACACCCACGCAAGCACACGTACAGCAGACATCCACCACACCCCATCACACCCCTCACACACATCACTCACACTCACACTCACACTCGCACGCACACGCACAGGCACACACACACACACACACACACACACACCCCACCCCACACACACACACAACACACACACACCACACACACACACAACACGCACACACACAGGGAAGCAGCGAGACAGACGAGGATGACGGGGTGCATGTCACCTTGGGATTTCGTATTTTTGCTTATTCTTTCTATAACTACATTATATTTGGGGAGAGGATTTATGAATGTGTATATGCTTTTGACTATTTACTCATGATTTTGCACGCTCGCAAAGCTGTACGAGCTCGCGCGCACACGCTCTCACACGCACACACACACACACACACACACACACACACACACACACACACACACACACACACACACACACACACGGATACTGTTTGTATCGCTACCGGTCTTTCCTCACGTCCTCCTTGCAGCTCCCCCCCCACCCCCCCACCCACCCCCCAAACACACACAATCATTTCATCGTGTCTTCTTCACTGTGGGATGGCGTCTCTGGGGAATTGGCAGGTGCGAGACTATTTGTGATCGACCTAAAAATCTAAACGGTTACATTGATGTGATTGTATGACTTTGTGTGCATTTTTAACTCCTTCATTGTGTTTGTGTATGGATCAGAGCATTTGCTGTAGATGGAAATGCAGGGACGTATTGTTTTTTTTTTCTTTCTTTCAAGAAAACTGTATTTGTGAAGCTAACATTTCCCAGATAGTTTTTGTTCATGTCTTGAAGAGTGGAAATTTCTTTGTATGTGTTTGTCGAAACAAGCGAGACACGCTGCTGTCCAGTTTTTGCTGCGGCCTACCTTGGGTACGCCACTGCAAATATTGCAGCAAAATCTTATAATTAATAGATTTACAAGAAAATGTTTTCAACTGAATAGATGTGACTGTGTGTGTGTGTGTGTGTGTGTGTGTGTGTGTGTGTGTGTGTGTGTGTGTGTGTGTGTGTGTGTTGGTTTGTATGTTTGGTGGAAATGAGAATGGGTAATTCGTGTGTAATGTTATCTTGTTCTGACAAAAAAAAGTCCTAAACGGTTATATTGATTCGATTATATGACCTTGTGTGCATTTAAAGTCCTTAGTTGTGTGTCTGCCCTCTTTGTGTATGGATGAGTGCACTTGCTTTAGATGGGAAT
>CM065729.1:8242422-8249922 GCA_033310375.1 Conus canariensis
GCCCGTCTGAAGAGTTAAACTGCACCTGTCCGAGAACAGCCCCCCTCCAGGGGAGTTAATCTGGCACCGTCATGGATCAGCCCCCCCCCCCCCCCCCCGGGAGAGTTAAACTAGACAAGGCCCAGAACAGCCCCCTCCCCCTCCTGGGAGTTAATCTGGCACTGGCCCAAAACAGTCCCCCGAGAGAGTTAAACAGGACCTGGCCTAGAGCAGCACCCCCCCCCCCCTCTCCTGGGGAGTTAATCTGGCTCCAGCCTGGTACAGGCCTCCCTGGAGAGTTAAACTGGCCCTGGCACAAAACAGCCCCCCCCCCCCGCCCCCCTCTACTGGGTAGTTAATCTGGCACCAGCCCAGAACAGCCCGTCTGAAGAGTTAAACTGCACCTGTCCGAGAACAGCCCCCCTCCAGGGGAGTTAATCTGGCACCGTCATGGATCAGCCCCCCCCCCCCCCCCCCGGGAGAGTTAAACTAGACAAGGCCCAGAACAGCCCCCTCCCCCTCCTGGGGAGTTAATCTGGCACTGGCCCAAAACAGTCCCCCGAGAGAGTTAAACAGGACCTGGCCTAGAGCAGCACCCCCCCCCCCCCCTCTCCTGGGGAGTTAATCTGGCTCCAGCCTGGTACAGGCCTCCCTGGAGAATAAAACTGGCCCTGGCACAAAACAGCCTCCCCCCTCTCCTAGGGAGTTAATCTGGCACCAGCCCAGAACAGCCCCTCTGGAGAGTTAAACTGCACCTGTCCTAGAACAGGCCACCTCCAGGGGAGTTAATCTGGCACCGTCATGGAACAGCCCCCTGGACAAGGCCCAGAACTAGAGAAGGCCCAGAACAGCCCCCCACCTTGGGGAGTTAATCGGCACTAGACCAGAACAGCCCTACTGGAGCGTTAAACTGACCCTAATCTAGAACATCCTACCCCCATCCTGGAGAGTAAATCTGGCACCAGCCCAGAACAGCCCCCCTGGTGAGTTAAACTGGACCTGGCCCAGAACAGCCCCCCTACTGGAGAGTTTATCTGGCACCAGCCCAGAACAGCCTCCTGGAGAGTAAAACTGGACCTGGCCCAGAACAAACCTTCTCCTGGGGAGTTAATATTGCAACAGCCTAGAATAGTCCCCTGGAAAGTTAAACTGGCACCGGCCCAAAACAGCCCCCCCCCCCCCCCCCTCCCCCCAGAGAGTTAAACTGGACCTGTCCCAAAACAGCCCCCCTAGAGAGTTAAACTGGACCTGGCCAAAAATAGCCCCCCCCCCCCCCCCACCTGGGGAGTTAATCTGGTACTAGCCCAGAACAGGCCCCCCAAAGAGTTAATCTGGACCCGGCCCAGAGCAGCCCCCCTCCTGGGCAGTGAATCTGGTACTAGCCCAAAACAGCCCCCTTGAGAGTTAAACTGGACCTACCCCAAAACAGCCCCCCACCTGAGGAGTTAATCTGGCACCAGCCCAGAACAGCCCCCTGGAGAGTTAAACTGGACCTGCCCCAAAACAGCCCCCCTCCTGGGCAGTGAATCTAGTACTAGCCCAAAACAGCCCCTAGAGAGTTAAACTGGACCTACCCCAAAACAGCCCCCCACCTGAGGAGTTAATCTGGCACCAGCCCAGAACAGCTCCCTGGAGAGTTAAACTGGACCTGCCCCAAAACAGACCCCCCCCCCCCCCCCCCCCCACCTGGGGAGTTAATCTGGCACCAGCCCAGAACAGCCCTCCTGGAGTGTTAGCTTGACCCGATGTAACACCCGAAAAGTACGCCCCGCCAAGAAGTACTCCCGGGAGTACTTCTGGGCCTGCGCGCCAGAATGACTCCCAGGACTACTTCTGGGACAGTACCTCCCCTTGGTCCCAGAAGTACTCCCTCCTATTGACAACTTTGCAAATAAATGTTTGTTTTATGTAACTACCTTATAACGATGATTCCTTTAGACAGGGGAGTACTTTTGGTACCAGTCCCAAATCGACCCCGGGACACCCCCCCCCCCCCCCCCCCCCCCCCGCCTCCCTTCTGCACCGGAATGACTCCCGGGAGTACGTCTGGGCCCAGCCCAAATGTACTCCCGGAAATAACTTTGGTGCGGCTCCAGATGTACTCCACCTAAAGCTGATTCAGAGAATATTTCATTGTTGATTCAGATATAATGTCCATGTATGAGTTTCTAACCAGTAAGTAACAAACCTGAACACATTAATGAATGAGATATGCAAGAGGGGAGGGTACTTCTGTGACCGGCCCAGAAGTTCTCACCCTAAAGTTGAATCAGTCTATGTGACAATGTTGATTTAGATACAATGTCCATGTGTGAGCTTATGACCAGTAAAAAAAACAACCCTGAACACATTAATAAAGGAGATATGCAAGGGGGGTGGGGGTGGAAGGTACTTCTGGGACCGGCCTAGAAGTACTCCCACTAAAGTTGATTCAGACTCGTTTTTAATGTTTATTCAGAAAAAATGTCCATGCATGAGTTTTTGGCCAGGAAATAACAATCCTGAACACATCAATAAAGGAGATCTGCAAGGGGGTACTTCTGGGACCGGTCCAAAAGTACTCTCCCTAAAGTAGATTCAGACTATACTTTCATGTTGATTGAGATAGAATGTCAATGAGTGAGTTTATGACCAGTAAATAACAACCCTGAACACATTAAAGGAGATATGCAAAGGAGGTACTTCTGGGACCGGCCCCTAAAGTTGATTCAGACTCGTTTTCAATGTTGATTCAGATAGAATGTCCATGTATGAGTTTATAACCAGTAAATAACAACCCTGAACACATCAATAAAGGAAATATGCATGGGGTTTACTTCTGGGACCGGCCCTGAAGTACTCCCCCTAAAGTTGATTCAGACTCGTTTTCAATGTTGATTCTGATTGAATGTCCATGTGTGAGTTTAGGACCAGTAAATAACAACCCTGAACACATTAATAAAGGAGATATGCAAGGGGGTACTTCTGGGACCGGCCCAGAAATACTCCCCCTAAAGTTGATTCAGACTCGTTTTAAATGTTGATTCAGGTAGAATGTCCATGTGTGAGCTTATGATCATTAAATAACAACCCTGAGCACATTGATAAAGGAGATATGCAAGGGGGGTACTTTTGGGACTGGCAAAGAACAACTCCCCCTAAAGTTGATTCAGACTATATTTCAATGTTGATTCAGGTAGAATGTCCATGTATGAGTTTATAACCAGTAAATAACAACCCTGAACACATTAATAAAGAAAATGTGCAAGGGGGGGTACTTCTGGGACCGGCCAAGAAATACTCCCCCTCAAGTTGATTCAGACTATATTTAAATGTTGATTCAGATAGAATGTGCATGTATGACTTTATGACTAATAAATAACAACCCTCAACACCTCAACGGAGATATGCCGGGGGGGGGGGGGGGGGGGGATACTTCTGGGACCGGCCCAGAATGACTCCCGGGAGTACTTTATGAATACAGGGGGTCTATTTTTTACCCGACCCAGATGTCCTCTCGGGAGTCATTCAGGCGCGGCCCCAGTAGTACCCCCCCCTCCCCCCCCCCTCCCCCCCCTCGGGAGCACTTCTGGACGGTGAGTACTTTTGGGTTGTTACACCGCAAACCGCTGTTTTGTCGCATATCCGCCGTTTTGTCGCACAGAGACAAAACGGTGGACCTTCAACCGCTGTTTTGTCGCTATCCCGCCGTTAAGTCGCATGTGTGACAAAACGGTAGGGTGCGATAAAACAGCAGTCTACAGGGGGTGCTGTTCTGGACCAGGTCCAGTTTAACTTTCCGACTTTCCGGGGGAGGGGGGGGGGAGGAGTCTGTTCAGTGCCAGATTAGCTCCCCAGGAAGGGGGCAGTTTCGAACCAGGTCCAGTTTAACTCTCGGGGGGGGGGGGGGGGGGGGGGGGGGAGGGAGGGGGAGGCTGTTCAGGGCCAGTGCCAGATTAGCTCCCCAGGAAGGGGACAGTTTCGAACCAGTTTAACTCTCTTGGGGGTGGGGGTGGGAGAGGTTTGTTCTGGGCAGGTGCCACATAAGCTTTCGCTTGTTGTGCTCCGTGTTGTGATGTTCGCTGCAAAATGTTTCGGTTGAATAATGTTTGTTTAAAGCAAAGTCTCCCCATAAGGGGGGCTGTTCTGGGCTAGGTCCATTTTAACTCTCTTGGTGGGTTGTTCTGGGACGGTGGCAGATTAACTCCCCAGGTGGGGCTGCTTTGGGGCAGATCCAATTTAACTCTCTAGGAGTCTGTTCTGGGCCAGGTCCAGTTTAACTCTTCGGGGGGGGGGGGGGGGGGGCTGTTCTGGGCTAGTACTAAATTAATTTCAGGAAGGAGGCTGCTTTTGGCCAGGTCCAGTTTAACTCTCTAGGGGGCTGTTTTGGGGCAGCTCCAGTTTAACTCTCTAGGGGGGACTGTTTAATAATAATAATAATAATGAATACTTATATAGCGCCTATTCTCGGCTAGAGACCAAGCTCTAAGCGCTTTACAATCAACACTCGCTTACACAACGGGCTGCCTACCTGGGTAGTGCCGACTGAAGAGCTGCCAGCTGGCGCTTCATTCAGTCGTTTCCCGTGTCATCCAGTCAATACCGTTCAATATCGTTCACTCAGTTTCTTTACTTCCTTCATTCTTTCCATTTCTTACGCAGGGTGCATGCTGTGTGTAACGTGTCATCCATACCAACGGCCAAACTGGCCTACTCTTCCGAAAGTTGGTGATGGGATTTTACGTGTGTGCAAGATATTATGCGTGCGTTCACACACGGAACCTCGGTTTATAGTCTCATTCGAAGGACTGTATGGGAAATGGAGTCAGAACTAATGTTAACTCCGAGGGAAAAATCCCCCTGTACCGAAACGCCCCGGCGGAGATTCGAACCCGCAACCCCAGGATCACCAAGATTACGAGACAGGCGCTCTACCAACTGAGCTATTTCGGGCCGGTGCTAGATTAACTCCCCAGGAGGAGGTGGGGGGGGATGTTCTGGGCCAGGTCCAGTTTAACTCTTTATACTAGGGGCTGTTTTGGGCTAGTAACTCTCGGGGGGGTGGGGGGGTGGGGGTCAGTTCTGGGCAGGTGCCGGGCTAACTCCCCATATAAGCTTTCTCTTGTTGTACTCCATGTTCTGATGTTCGCTGCACAATGTTCCTGGTTGAATAATGTTTGTTTAAAGCAAAGTCTCCCCACAAGGGGGGCTGTTCTGGGCCAGGCCCAATTTAACTCTCCTGGTGGGTTGTTCTTGGCCGGTGCTAGATTAACTCTCCACTGAGCGCTTATTGGCCATTTCTTCATTAATTGAGGCAGAGGGGAGGGGCTGGGGAGGGGGCTATTCTGGGCCTGCGCCAGTCTAACTCCCGGGGCACCTTTCCAGGCCTGTCCTGGAATGACTCTCCACTTGCGCTAGTTTAACTCCCAGGGAGTCATTTTGATGTCAAAAGTTTGGGTCCAGAAGAACTCCCGGGAGTTAGTTTGGAACAGCACCAGTTTAACTCTCCAAGGGGTTGGGGGCTGATTTGGCACTGCCCCATATGAACTCCCGGGAGTTAGTTTAGAGTCAAAATTTTTAGGTTCAAAACAACTCCCTGGGAGTTATTCTGAGATTGGTAGGGGTTCATTTTGGAACAGGCCTAATAAACAGAAAGAAGAGATGGGGGGGGGGGGGGGGCGTTCTGAACCTGTTGGGGGGCTGCTTTGGTGCAGACCCAGATTAACTCCCGGGAGTTAATCTGAGACAGTACCAGACTGACTCCCGGGAGTTAAACTGGGAGGGAGGCGGTTTCACCACGTTACACCGGCACGAATTGTCGCCCCCATTGTACATTTTAACAGTTTTGACTCTCTCTCTCTCTCTCTCTCTCTCTCTCTCTCTCTCTCTCTCTCCTCTCTCTCTCTCTCTCTCTCTCTCCCCTGAAATGTATGTATGTATGTACGTAAGCGTGTATGTATGTATATATATATATGCATATATGTATGCATGCATGCATGCATGCATGCATGTATGTATGTATGTATGTATGTATGTATGTATGTATGTATGTATGTGTGTATGTGTGTGTGCATGTGTGCATGTGTGTATGTATGTGTGTATGTATGTGTGTATGTATGCATGTATGTGTGTGTATGTATGTGTGTATGTATGTGTGTGTGTGTATGTATGTATGTGTGTGTATGTGTGTGTATGTGTGTTCGTTCGTTCTTTAATTTAATGTCTATCCACCTAACAGTGATCTTAGACAGTATGTAAGTGTTATGTGTGTGTGCATGTGATGTTTTTGGGTGTATGCATGCGAACGGTTGGTGTTGATTTTGGGCGTACGTAGGTATGTATAATGCAATTAGGCCTAGAAAAAAAGAGAAAAAAAAAAAAAAAAAAAAAAAAAAAAAAAAGAAAAAGAAAAGAAAAGAAAAACAACAACAACAACAAAAAAACACCACATAACTGAATCCAAAACTATAAAAGAAACACTAAATAAGCAACTAACACCAAGATGGGGAAAATAACATAGACGTTAAAGTAAATGTCCAATTGGGCTCTTAATCAGTCCTTGAACAACTTCAAAAATATTTGATTCGTTAGAGATGACATCTTCAAAGACTGACATCGACGGTTCGGTGTTCAACAACCAAGCAGGTAAATAGGGTTTCATTCTATCGCACAAAAAAAGTAGATGGAACGGAGTGATTTGCTGGCCACAAATACAAGTCACATGTTTACAGAATTTTGTTTTAAAGGCATCAAGCCTCAATCTAAAAATCAAACTTTTTAAAATCCTCTCTTGGTAGAGATTCTTGATACCTGTTTTATTGTCTGATATCTTGTTAAATAATATACCCTTTTTGTTTTTGGTGCCTTTTCCCTTTTCCCTTATTTAAAATAGTATTCCAGGCTGCGTCTGTGTATGTGTGTGTGTATGCGTGTGTGTATGCGTGTGTGTATGCGTGTGTGTATGTATGTATGTATGTATGTATGTATGCATGTATGTGCGAAGGTATATATGTAGGTTTGTATTGATGAATGGATGGGCACGCGGATGGGTTGGTGTGCGTGGGGAGGGGGGGGGGAGGGGGAGGGGGGAGTGTGCCCGTGCGTGTGTGTCGGTACGGGTGTGCATGGGTGTGTTTGTGTGTAAGCAAGTGCTTGTACATGCGCGCGCGAGCTTGCACGCATGCGTGTGTATGTGTGCGTGTGTGCATGTGTGTGTGTGTGTGCGTGCGTGCGTGCGTGGTCCGTGTGTGTGTGTGCGTGCGTGCGTGCGTGGTCCGTGTGTGTGTGCGCGTGTGTGTGTGTACATGTGAGAGAATGTGTGTGTGTATGTGTTTGTCTGTCTGTCTGTCTGTGCACGCACGCACTCACGAATCAAGCAAGTGCACTCACGAACACCCGCGTGTGTGTGCGCGCGCGTGGGTGCATGATTTTTTGTTCAAAATCTTAACCGTTTACTGAACGAAGAACACTATACTGGATTAAATTGTATTCTTCAAATCAAGTCAAGAAACTCGTGACTTCATTGTGCTTTTCATTCCCATC
>CM065729.1:8252422-8269922 GCA_033310375.1 Conus canariensis
CAATTTTGGTTCAGTTTGCAAACTCTGGTAAGTTTTCAGCTCCGTTTGTCTGTCGCAGTGTGTATTTGTATGACAGTACGCAAAAAAAAACAAAAACAAAAAAAAAAAAAACTGTTTTTCGTAAACTGCTGGGTGGATCTTGAATTAACTTGATGGATTGCTTGTACATGTTTCACATTCATCACTCTCACAAGAAAGATCAGGTCTATGGGTCAAAGGTGAAAGTCACTGGTCACGTTAATTTTCCTTCATAGCTGTTTCTCGGGGATTTTTCGGGAACTATTGGACAGATCTCAACGAAAGTTGGTGGGTTAGTTGCTATTCACAATTATCACCTTCACACACACACAAAAAAAGAAAAAACGGGTTTGTGACTCAAAGATGAAGGTAGCAATGGCCACGTTAATTTTTCTTCACAGCTGTTTCTTGGGATTTATAAAACGGATCTAAAGGAAACTTGGTTGGTTCGTTGCATTTCACAACCATAAACCTCACAAGAAAAATAAAGTCTGTGAGTGAAAGGTCAGATCACTCTGGCCATCTTAAATTGCGCGTATGGGCATGTGCTGGCGTGTAAAGCGGCTTTGATAATTGTGTGTGTGTGTGTGTGTGTGTGTGTGTGTGTGTGTGTGTGTGTGTGTGTGTGTTGTGTGTGAAGATAGTCATGCAGCTGAACAGCTCTTTTAGATGGTTTCCTTCCAAGTGATAATGTTGTTGCTTTAAATCACATATCAAGCAGGCTGTTCCTTGAGCAGTACATATGCCTGAGATAACCTGGACCCAGAAAAAACACCCAATCGGACTCAGAGCTTCATTTTTAGGGAATTATTTAGTTATTTAATTATTGATTGATTAATTATTATCTGGCGTAGTTTTGATGCCAAGTGTAAAATGTAGCCAATAGTAGATTTTTGGGACTTTGGCTAGAAGCCTAACGCATTTAATTGGTCAAGTTTAATTAGTGTAGTTCTCTAATGTTTCATTCGTCTGACTGACTTGTTGGAAATAATATTGCTATTGACAAAGATGGAATGGTTGTGTATCTGTGAATTGGGATCTCGTTGGCTAGAATGTATTGTGACAGTGTAATGTATGTGTGCCGCAGCCTGGTTGATGTGGTCGCGTCGACGTACATGAAATTTTGTGTTTTATAATACGGTGTGTGTGTGTGTGTGCGTGTGTGTGTGTGTGTGTGTGTGTGTGTGTGTGTGTGTGTGTGTGTGTGTGTGTGTGTGTGTGTGTGCGTGCGTGTGCGCGCGAGCGAAACATGAATTTGCAGCCGTGTGTGTCTGTATGCGTACGTGTGCGTGTGTGCTGGCGTGCACATTGCATGTGCGTGCGTGCGGGTCTGCGAAGCAGCACCAGCAGCAGTAGTAACAGTGGTTTGTGTTGTTGGTCTCGAACAAGACTCATCTTTGTCTTGGCCGATTCTTACATCCAAAATTCGTACAGACAGAGAGATAGACAGGCAACTAGCTAAAGAGACAGAGGATGCTGTGGATTTTCAATTTGGTTTGGACTTCAAGACTACATTCACTGTCTAACAAAAAGCAGGTGAGAAAGTTTCCTGGCTTTATTTTGCCTTTCATACAAAAAAAAGTTTTTAATGTGTGTGTGTGTGTGTGTGTGTGTGTGTGGTGTGTGTGTGTGTGTGTGTGTGTGTGTGTGTGTGTGTGTAAAATATTAGGATTAACTCATTAAAGCAGCTCTAGCCGTGGTAATGGTCACAAGGTCACGACGAACATATTTTGGTGTCTTTTCAAAGTGGCGGTGCAAAGAACAAGTGCCGCACGCAGTCGGTGAACTGTCTGGGCCTTCTGTCTGGTTAGCATGACACAATCATTTACTTCACTTTACTTTCGTGACGTTGTTTGTAAGTAGTAAACGAAGATGGTGTGGCTCGAAACTTCTCAGAATTATGGTGTTTGAAATCTGTGCCAGTTTTGCTGTTTATAGACTTTGTGGTTTTTCAACAGTTTAACTTTACGACACATGTAAGCTAACGCAAAAACGCGTGCCAGAAAGAGCAAAGAGCTTTGTCCAAAGAAAAAAGTTGTTTGTCTCTGGTCACACGACCCTACCTAATTTTCCCTGCCGACCCTAGACTTTTTCTTTTATTCTCCTCACACACACACACACACACACACACACACACACACACACACACACACACACACACACACACACACACAAAGCAGTCAAGCTTATATCGAAAGTCGATTTTGTGGAAGACCTAAGTACCATGCTTTTGGAAACTACAGTTAATTGACGCTGGCAGTGACATACTTTTATTCTAGCTGCAAGTGTACGCCAGGATTGCAAACACAGTTTGAGTCGTCTTTCTCCTTCTCTAGACAAACCGTTTTCTTCCAGCAGAAGTAAGATTTGTAGTTTCTGTGCTGAAAAAAAAATCTTAAAAAAAAAAAATCCGACCTACCCTATTTTTTCAGCCATGTTACCAGAAACAAACAATACTTTTTTGCCTTTGGTAAGGGCTGCGTTGTTTAGCAGAGTAGTTTTATTATGCAGGGTCTACTTGTAAAGTACTATTGGTTAAAAAAAAAAAAAAGGGGGGGGGTTGGGGGGGGGGGGGGGGGGGGCAGGGAGGAAGGATATATATAGCAAAGACATCAACACGCCGATAAAATAGAAATGGATGATCATTGTACTTATGTCTTGTTCACACCCAGGTGGCCGCCGTGTTGATGGGCGTGGACACTGAGTAGCGCTTCGTCCCTGTCTTCTATGGAAAGAACTCGCAGACTGTCGCCATGTCGATTCTTGTAAAACAGAGCATTGCTCTCAGAAAGAAAGAACTTTTTTCTGTCTCTTCGAAAATTTCTTTTTGTTGTGTCAGAACTCTTTTTAATTCTGTCTGGTATGATCTTTTCTCCGATGTACTTCTTCAGTTCATCTGTCTTGGCAGCATCCATGTCGTTCAGAGACCAATCTCAAACTGAACCCCGAGAAAACATTGTCGGAAATTTATTCCGCCAATAATCAATCATTCGAACTGTTCAGTTTATACTCAAGCCAGATTGTAATGAACCCCTCGTATTTGCGTAGCACACTGATTGGATTGTTTGGTAGATCCGCGCATTAGTAGATCTGCACAGCAATATAGGTCTCCATGTCGATAGAGCTATGTATAAACTTACTTTATCACTGAGTTTGTAAATGCTCAGTTTCTGCAGGGTTTGTCTGGTTTGATTGATTTTTACTTTTTAAACTTCATTTATTTCATGTTTTGGCTTGCTTGTTCTTATGTATTTAGGGTATGTATGCTTGTATGTCTCTGTGTGTGAGTAGGGATGCTGATATGGTTCTCAAAAACTGGACAGAAGTTCAGACCATAGTCAATCATCGACCCAGGATCCTTTCAAGCATATTTTATAGTGGAGATCTATCGACCTGCATCATCCTGCACGCTGCGAAACTGTCAAAATAATTATGCGGGATCAACCAACATGACTGTACCCACCCTGCATGCTACCAGAGCCAGATAGTTTTGCTAGTTTATTTCAGATAGGCATATTTTTCAAAACACATGCAAGGTTCCAATAATGAAAGTTTACTGCCAAGTGTGATAACTTTTCCTCAAAAGCACACCCTTGTAACATTTAATGAACTATCATTTCGTGTAAAAAATAGTCTGAAAAATCTTATTGATTACTACATGAAAATTCTTTGATTCCTTGTTTTCAGAGCTCGGTTGCTGAACTTTTTGGCTTGAGCATAGACTGACACAGCTAATGCCTTGGCCGTGTCGGCGTCTGTTAGAAGTCCTGCGACATGTTCCAGTCTTTATGCGCTTTTATCGTAACTTCACAGTCTGAAAACGGATGTCGTTTAGCCGACAGTGCTCCTCGCAACTTGCCGCAATGACAGGACTTTGACCAGAGACCGCAATAGTGGTCATTATCTATTCGTTTCTACTTAATATCATAATAACAATCTGCATTAAACAGTGATAGTTGTAGAAAAAGCAGCAGCGTCAGCAATAAAACAAACAAACAAACAAAAATCCACCACCAACAACAAAAGTGATGATGATGATGATGATGATGTTGACAGGCGCAGTTCCAAATGAATTTAGCCCAAAGCGCCGTGGCCTAACCCAACACACACGCTCACGTCAACATGTGCATTCACACTAACAGACACTTATAATGACATACTACTACTACTAATGATGATGGTAATAATAGATAATTTTGAAATTCATCGATTGAAACAATCTACAAATTAATTAATCAGTTTTATAAGAAGAATATTGGGATGGATGAACAATTATCAAGATACGTATATATACTTATAAATCAAACATAGTAGATAGCAACTAGGAGTCATTTTTCTACGGGAGTCAATATTCTCCGTAACCATGGGAGTCAATATTCCACAGAAGGAGTCAATATTCTCCGTAGAATATTGACTCCAAAACCTGCAGAAAACTGAACGGTTCATTTTTCTCCGGAGAAAAAAGAACCGGGGAGTCAAATTTCTACGGAGTCAATATTCTCCGTAACACCGGCACAATGACCAACAAAAATCTAGTAGTAGTAGTAGTGGTGGTGGTGGTGGTGGTAGTAGTAGTAGTTGTAGTCGCCTTAGTTAAAACTGTGGAATTTTTCCATGACCATTAGCGACTACATGTTACGATGTCATTTTTGGTTAAGTTGGTATACCAGCAACGTCATTTTTGGCTAAGTTGGTATACCAGCAACGGATTTGACCGAGCAACGAATTTGACCGCGACACATGCATGCCACGTGATGTGTCACTCCCTGTAAAACAGATGCTTTCTGAGTGTTGGGACATAAACTCTGAACAGCAAGCTCCATTTAGAAAAGCAGGAAAAAAAAGAAAAAAAAAACTTCTTCAGAAATGTTCCACCTGATGTGATTTTTTGAAAGGAATAAATAATTTGAGGAAACGCCGGACAGCCCTGATATGGTCCCTGGCGCGCGGTCATCTGGGCTATTATTAGCAACATGATTGGAATTTGAAGTGAATTTGAATTAACCGACTCATACTCAGACTTTGATTGTTACGAAACTCCTCAGGGGTCTAAAGATACAACAAGGTAATAAGAATAAGACAGATCATGTTCTACATTTGAATCATGATATTTGGTGCGACTTATGGTTCCGATTATTGTTTTTTTCATACTGATGCAATCATAGATATATTCTGCAATATCGGTTTGTAGATATATCTATTGCAGTTGCGCATTTTTCACACACGATTGGAAAGAACACGAATTCTATAGATTTTTGTCGAACTATCTTTAATTAGCTTATGATAGTTAATGATAGTTACAGCTGTGCAAAAAGAAAGTTTCATCTTCAGTCACACCACATGCCGAGCTTTTTTTTTTTTTTTTTTTAATTCTTATGATGCCAAGTCTTTTTTTTTCCGTCTCTTTTTCTTTCCGGAGGGGGGGGGGGGGGGGTCGAAATTTTCTATTCGGTTCTACCCGAGTTAGTGACAGTCTCTAACCGTCCCTCCTTCCCGCCCCTCCCGGAGGCCATTGACCAACACTAGCCCAAATGCATGTGCGCACGCGCGCGTGTGTGTGTGTGTGTGTGTGTGTGTGTGTGCCCGCGAGCGCAAGCGCCCGTGGGCGTGAGCGCCTGTGCACCGATGCACATGCATGTCAGCATGCGCGCGCGCGCGCGTGTGTGTATGTCTGTGTGCGTGCGCATGCGTGGGAGCGCGTGTATGTGTATTTGTGTGTACATAAGTGTGTGTGTGTGTGTGTAGGTCTGTTTAACTGTGTGGTGTGTCTGCATGTATATATATACCTGTGCGCGCGCGCGTGTGTGTGTGTGTGTGTGTGTGTGTGTGTGCTATTCGATCATGATCTACTGATAGGGCCTATCTTCGTGTGAGCAGGCGCATATGCACGCGTATGTGCATATGTGTACGCATATGCGCTCGCACACACACGCACGCATATGTGTGTGTGTGTGTGTGTGTGTGTGTGTGTGTGTGTGTGTGTGTGTGTATTCGCGTGTGCGTGCGTGCATGCGTGTGTGTGTGTGTGTGTGTGTGTGTGTGTGTGTGTGTGTGTGTGTGTGTGTGTGTGTGTGTGTGTGTGCGTGCGTGCGTGTGTGTGTGTGTGTGTTTATGCATGGTGTGTTTACCAGTGTGTGTGAGTGTGTGCACATTCCCGCATGTGTACAAAACATCGCCCATGTGGTGGTGGTGGTGGTGGTGGTGGTGGTGTGTGTGTGTGTGTGTGTGTGTGTGTGTGTGTGTGTGTGTGTGTGTGTGTGTGTGTGTGTGATGTTCCATTATGAGTGCATTACCGTTTTGTTTGTTTGTGTGTTTTCATACATTTTTTTCATTTCACTGCATATTGTAGTCCCTACTCAGGGCGAGGACTGGATATAAAAAAGCGCATCAGTGGTTATGTATTTTCCTCGTAAATAAAGAATCTCTCTCTCTCTCTCTCTCTCTCTCTCTCTCTCTCTCTCTCTCTCTCTCTCTCTCTCTCTCTCTCTCTCAGGCACGCGCACTGGTACCGCCGAAACGCACATGTGTGTATAACAGAGAGAGAGAGAGAGACGCGCGCGCGCATACACACACACACACACACACACACACACACACACACACACACACACACACACACACACATACATACACATACGCACACTTGATAACGGGAAGGCCGGGCCAGTGGAGTCCAATGTAATTTCATAAACACCGATCTGTTATTTTCTTCTAAATAGCATTTAGTTACGGTAACTCTTGCTCCCATTATGAAATAAATACACGCCCATAACCCCAAAGGAATGCTGCTTACGGCACGGAATCGCCTAGCTTATATGACAGCACAGAGCACACAGAACAAACAAGGAAACGTCCCCCCAAAAGGATGTTCCTAACACTTTTGTTGTTGTTGTTGTTCTGTTTTCGTTTTCGATATCGCGTGGGCCATCAGGGATCCAATTCATACATGGGACGTTATCCTCGGCGTGACGGAAAGATTAGTGTCCCCTAACCCACTTGCTGAGGAAGACGGCAATGACTGAATATTTCTGATGGGCTGACAGAGAGATATAGTGTCTACTCACCGCGATGTCGAGAGGTTTCATGTCCTACCTCAATAATTATGAGGTGGAGATGAAGGAGAAAGGGAAAGCGGTGAGTACTTGTTTCCATCTCTGGAAAGTGTGTGCAGTGGAGCGATGACCTAGTAATCGAATGATCGGAAGGCGTTGTTCAAAGCTGTGTCTTCCTCTTTTGTGTAGATCTATTCTCGGCACAGTTTAGTTGAAATGCGTAAATTGTTGTGCCCAAACCGGCAGTCATGTGCGCCAGAATATTAATGCTTTTTCTCAGCTGTGACAACCAAGGAAAACAATATCAGTTCGTCCAAGCTTCTGTATGAAAATGAAGACTTGGATGAAGCCCCTCCCCCCTTCTGTTTTCGTCTGCATCGATGTTATTATTTGCTTTGAATTCATGCTTACCTTAAAGTAAATGTCTTATGTTCATATCATTGCATAATGTTAAAATTTATAGAATCAGTTTGATATCAAGGTTGGTTACTTTCTATTCGCACGTGACATTGTGACCACCTCATCGGATCGTATTTGCGCACAGACTGTTCTGAATGGTCTTTTCTTGTCTGTCGGCTGCACGCGTAGATTTATTTTGTGCTTATTGCTTATCGAAGGCAGCACACGCCATTTCAGTGATACTAAAATCATACGTCTATAACTTCTGATTCAGTTTTATTTACTTTTTCCGTGATTTTTAGTGATGCTGTATGGTCGGTCAATGTTGATTGCTTATCATACCCATTTATTTTTTGCACCCCAACCCCCACCCCTCAGGGGACTAGTTGATACCAGTATGTCCTTAGAATGCAGGACCGGTTCAAAAGACATTTTTTTTAAAATCACACACACACACACCACACACACACACACACACACACATGCACACACACAAAAGCATGCACACACACACACACACACACACACACACACACACACACACACACACACACGCACACAGACATACTCAGAGTTCATAACTAGGACTCTTTCCAACTGTATCTGAATAATACCAGGTGGTACCATTGGCTTCCATAGTTAAAAGGTACCTGTAATTCTTTCTACATGACATTAGGTTGTATTTATTATACAATGTCACACTTGCCCCCCCCCCCCCCCCCCCCCCCCCCCGCCCCTTTTTTTTTTCTTTAAATGAGGGAAGACATTTTAGCTATTACTTTTCCTAGTTCAGGAGGATTTGTATTATCACTTTTTCATCCATGGTGCATCATTGTAAACAGTGATAGTGTAGAAAAAAATACCATGGTAAATTACCATTTGATGATGAGTTGATATATACGAATAACATACATACATTAATTACTGCTTTCAATCAACCTCTGAATCTTTTCCTCCATTGAATGCTTACTGATACTACATTGATGGGATCATGACAAGAAAGATGATACTGTTTTATTGCACAGTGATCCCATCAGTTTAGGCTGGGCAATGGAGGAAAAACATGCTTTCAGATCAGTGGTGCAAAACACAAATCCTGTTGCTTGTGCATGGGTATCTAATAGCACTGATTAGTTCTTTGATGAATCATTTTGAAGCCGTAGTCTGCTGTCTCTTTGCTTATTTTAATTGTTTGACAGATTGACAGCTTCAGTGATTTGTCTGACAGATCATGTTCTGGAATAGTTAAGATAATGGGACAAATTTGCTTTTTGAGTGCTACTTGCACAACTGAAGTGAACCGTGCTCATGTTTTATTGGGCATCTCTCCGCCCATGTTTTATTGGGCATCTCTCTGCCCAGTAACATGCATGTGCACACACAGGCAACAGTTTCTTACAAAAATCAGAGCATCAGGTGTTTTTTTTTTTTTTTTTTTTTTTTTTGTCTGTCCCATTACTAAAGTAAACAGAGAAAAACCTTTGATAATTTAGCATTATTATCAGTTGGTGTTGATTTATTTTCCACAGTGAAAAATTCATATCATACCATGTATGAAATTTGCAAGTAGAAATAGATAGTGTAGTGGTTTTATCCAAGATGTTGAGTGAATTTCACGAAAGATATGCAAAATCAGGTTAAAAGTTTTACATGTCGGAGTCATATCGCCCCTTTTGGCCACAGAGGCAGTAAACTGGAAGGGGTTCATAGCGTCTCAGGCACAGCTTGATGGAGGGCGTTGCCCATCCCGCCCCTTTCACTGTCTTTACCTGAATCAGATATCCATTTACTGCAGTGTGGACAGCAAGAGTTGTAAACAAGCCATAGAAATCAGACTCCATGAGTAGTTTGAACTGATGACTGTCATTCCGTTGGAAAATGCTGGAACAGTCTGTAAACATTTGACTATGGGATCCTGTAACGAGGATCCAGGTGGAGGTACTGAAATTGATTTTTCGAATAATCATTGGTTAATGCTTTAACCAAGGGTGTTTCGATGAACTTGTCAGATTCCCAGTATAAGCCAGAAAATACCGGATATGTTGAGGAGATGTGTTGCATAATAATGGACAGATTAAATTTAGGAGTTATCAGCATAGCAAGGGCTTAACTCAACGAGACTGTTTTTGAAATTAAACATGTTAATGATTTGATTTGTGTAACATTTTATAATGTTGCAAATGAAAGCTTTGATTCCATGGAAATCCCTGTGAGAATGTTCAGAATATTTCTTGTTCATAGTATGCTTTTGAGTTACAGATTCGTGTAATAATTGATAGGTGGTCTTGTTGTTGTTGCTTTTTTTGTTTTGTTTTTGTTTTGTTTTGTTTTGTTTTCTGAAGGCAGCATCATAGTATGTGGACTGGACTGCGCCATATCCAGTCTGTGCACCCTCTGTATTTTTTGTTCTTATCGTTATGTGTTGGAAATAAGATACCTAGTGTTGCTCACTTGAGCAATATCAATCGCTAAATGGAACTGTATGTTCCCTGTGTAAAATAGGGCAATAAGAAGGAAAAGAAGACAGGGGAAAAGACATTGAAAGAAAATGGACTGTTCAGAAAATGTATATAACTGTGAGATCAAAGAACAATTCACAGTTCACATTTAAACCTATCCTGACCATCAGTGTGCATCACTGGGATTAACACTGGCTCCCCCACTGTGGAGTTTGAGTGGTCTCGAACTTCAAAACTGTGTGTACATTTGTATTCATCTTTATGGAATCCAGTAAGGACCAAGAACAATGATTTCTGCTGACTATGGTGATGCATTGCTGCTAGGAAGTTTGGATACCATTGGCAGGCGTGCTGGAAAGGGTCGCGGCTTGAAAGACTAATGGAATAAACTTCATTGCAGGCAGCCTTGATGGAAAGGGGAATAACTGTGAGACTCAAAGCTTAGACTTTTCCATAATCAAAATAGGCTGGAAAGGGGAATAATTGTGGGATTCAAAGTGCTAACTTCACAGAAATGTTATGCAGGAAAATGCTTTTTTTTTAAATACAAATATACAAGGTCATGATCTTTTTGGCATTATATGCAACTACAGAAAAAGACTTGAACTTAAAAAGGCATGAATGATGCTCCGAGAGCAGTGATGTTGATGTCGGTGTTCGTCACATCAGCGCCTCATTCCATTTTGTTTTCGTTTTCTGAAAGGAAAATGACAAGGAAATTATCTCATTGAACCTGACATGGAATGAGAAAAACATGGCCAGATCAAAATTTTTATGTGGAGATTTGTCCTGCCAACTATTAGTCACACATTTTCATGTGCTGGAGGTAGGGTGATAGTCATGACTGTCTTTATAGCTTGTCAGGAAAGGATCAAATGAAAATGTCATGCATTTAAACAAAAAAAATGAATGTAAAGTTTCCATTCATGCTATTCTTCCTTGCTTTTTGTGTAGAAGACTGAAGAGATCTTCTTGATTCTGTACTCTTGCACATGTAGGTACTTTTTTTCTGTGCTGCTTTTTTTTTTTTTTTGCACCCAGACGGTGTGTGCCTCATCAGGGTGTTGCTATCTGTGTGTCATGTTGCCCCGTGTCCCTTCACTTGCAGACGTTTAAGTCGTACATCAATGATTGTCTGGAAGACAATGACGATGGAGAGAGGAGAGAGGAGGAGGATGTAAGTATGGCTGCCTGCTTGTAGACACGTCTTTTGGTTTGACAGCGGAGCTAGCATGACTCCTCTCACAGTTTGAGTTGCAGCTGTTTGCCGAATGCTGCTGCTGTTTATTTGCTGTGACCTGTAGGGTTGTGTTTAATGATGTTGGTGGGCATCAGTATGACACTGTTCGGTGTTTGTGACTATGCTGATGAGGTCAGGCTGTTGTGCTTGTAGCTGTACATGAACGGAACTTTATCGGCCTGTCTCTCTCTCTTTCTCTCTTTCTTTGTGAAGGCACCGATAGACAGGCTGTTTCAGCCTAATCGTTGGGACAGGCAGAATGGTTATAGTCAAAATGAATGATACCTTAGCGCTGCTTCATGTCTGAAGCAGCGGAGAGGCTCGTATTTGTTCCTAATGCAGCATGTTGTATTCTGAGTAACTGATGACATCTTTTAAACTTTTGTTACAATCAAGAATGAAGAAATAAATTGTGGTTTCTTGTTTTCTGGTACTGTTAAGTTTACTGTACTTTTCCACTGAGTTTCCTGCTAAGGCCGACACTCAATCTAAGATGTCAGTAGATTCAAATACTATGCTCTGGAATTTAGGTAGAGGGGGAAGAAGGGGGTGGAGGGGGGAGGTTTGAGAGCCCTCCCGTAGACATGCAGACATGTACCAAGTCATAACGTCTTGTAGGAAATTTATTGAAACTTGAAAATAAGGATGGTTCAGTTGAAGATCCCCTCCTGTTGAAGATTTCTTTTTTTTTTTTTTTTTTTGGGGGGGGGGGGGGGTGGGGATGGGAGGGGTGGTGGGGGGGGATATTCTTTACTGTGACTATCATAGATTTATCTTCGTAGAAGGATTTTCTCCCTTCAATTTTCAGCTCAGTAAAGATCCAGTGTTTGGTAAGGATTTCTGGAGTCGGTTATCGAAAGATTCCATTGTGCAAAGAACTGTTACTCACATCACAGAAAGGACTCCCCATTGGACTTGAATTTAGTCATCTTAGCAGCTTTCAGCTCTGACTCTTTTCACAAGGGAACAGAAAATACAATATTCTTTGAGTGGATACTTTGAGTTTTTAAAAAAAAAAAGCGTTCACTGAATTCTAAGGGAGAGCAAAAATATCTGCAGAGGCTTTTTCACCTTCATTTTAGGTCCTCCAGAAGAAATGTAAGGTGTATGGTTTTAAGCCAGAGCAAGTGGTGGCCATATCATCCTGGGAGCACTCTTTTGACATGTTCATCTTGGCTAGCAACCAAACATGATGTACCTCCTTACCTGGACTGCCCAGTTCCATGCATCAGAAAAATCCCACCTGCAAGTCAGCTTGGGTCGCAAGTTGTGGCAGAAGACTCATTCAGTAGACATCGAGATGGGTTAGGTAGCACCAGGCACTTATTTCTTGTATTCGTTAAACTAAACACTTACATCCCAAAAAAACAAACAAAAAAACAGAACAAAAGAAACAAACAAAAAAAGAGAAAAAAATAAATAAAGGAAAGGAGAAAAAAAAAAGCGAGAAAGAACAAGAAAAAAAAAAAAAGCAAACGACTGTGTGCAGATTTCAGTGCCACCTGCCTCAACTCAAGCAGTTTCATTGTATGGTAAAACAGTCGTGTGAGGACGTTAATACTACATGAACCAGAAAACTTGTTAGCTTTGACTGGTAGGACTGACAGGTCTGACTTTGTGGCAATGTGAGGGTCTTGACAGTCCCTGCCAGCAATAGAAGTGGGTCAAGACACTGCTTGACAAACTATGGAGGACTGATCTAACCTCATATGGCCAGACCTCTTTGTGGGAAAGGTCTGTTCTGCCACATAATGAAACCAAACCCTATGGCCTAGTAACAGGCTGAGAATGGCGTGTGGACCGCCATAGCCTGCATGTGTGACAGTTGGAAGATCAGCCACAGAAATCCGAAGACATTAACCAACATGCTGCTTCTTGTCCATCAAATATCCCACAAGATGTAGTTTGTGTGTGAATATAAAGCTTTGCTGGAAGTTAGTCTTCCTGGCTTGGGTCAGCATTAGGAACATGAGGTTTATGACAGTCTGTGCCTGAGCCCACTTGATAATGGGTAGGAGGGATCTGCCCTCCCTTTACTTACCAGCATGCCAAAGAACAGCAGTGCAAAGACAACGGGATGATTCTGATTCTTCTGCATGCCTGGCGTGCAACAAAGTTTTGTAGTTACTTGTGAGAATGATGAACCACGCCTTACAAGGGCCTCAAACAGCATACAAGTGAAGTCATATCCAGTCAAGATAAATGAATAGTCAGAACCATATTCAGACCAGGTGTCAGCCAATGCTTTTTTTTTTTTTTTTTAAGATCAGGGGTCATGGTCTTGATAAGAGTTGATTATTGGCAGGAGGTTAATGATTCGTCCATTCTACGTTGTGCTTTGTGTGGAACAGGCAGGTTGAAAGGCGTGGCCCTTGCTCTTGTCTAGTGTGTGGCTTTGGTGACACAGAAGTTGTTTACTGTTTGGGGGTTCATGCTGTCCTCAAGGGTAGGGTGACAATGGCTTGTGTACTGGTGCCTTCACTGCCTTCTAATTAACTGAACATAACATAGCAGCTCTCTCTTTCTCACTCTCTCAGTTGTGTTTTCCTCTCTTGCTTTTTTTTTTTTTTTTTTTTTTTTTTTTTTGGCATCGTGTGTTGAGTGAAGTTTTGGAAGTGTACCTGTATGTATTGGATTGAGCGGCTCTCGGCACCTAATTTTGCACTGTTTGACTCGGAGCATGCTGTATAGTATGTAATCATGAAACTTTTGTTTGTTTTTGGAGATTGTGGATTTTTGAAATCGCTGCAGATGATTTATTTTGTTTACATAGTAGTTTTTTTTTTCTGTTTATTTATTTATATTTTGGTATTTTACTTTTCTAGAGAGTTTTCTGTTTTTATGCTTTCCATTTGAACAAAGATTCACTCTGTGTGTGTGTGTGTGTGTGTGTGTGTGTGTGTGTGTGTGTGTGTGTGTGTGTGAGCTCACACATGTGCATTCAAGTGCACATAAGAACTGTAATTGTGGGTATGTGTGCATGAGTTTGTATGTTGATGCGTGTGTGTGTGTGTGTGTGTGTGTGTGTGTGTATGTGTGAGTGTGTATGTGTGTGTGTGTGTGTGTGTGTGTGTGTGTGTGTGTGTGTGTGTGTGTGTGTGTGTGCATGTGTGAGGGGAGGGAGGGTGGTATATATTCCTCTGTCTTTATCACCAGTTCATCCTAACTGCCCTATTTCCTATTCCTGTTACTGGATTTATTTTTTCTCATATGACTCATAAACATTGTCATGTCTCAGTGGTGTGCTTTGCCATTTTTGTTCAAAAATTGTTCCTGCATTCTTTGTTCTTTTTGTTGTTGTTGTTGTTGTTGTTTAATTCTTCCAGTCCTGTATTTCTCTCAGACTATTTTAGCAGGTTTTTTTTCTTTGATACTTTCTCACTGTCATCTTCAAAATGTCATCAGCACTTGTATTATTTCTGTGCTATGTTTGAAAACTCTGTTGCACTTTTGTTTTGATATTGTCATTTCAAGATTGCTTGATTGCTTCTTTTTTTGTTGTTGTTTTTTAATTTTTATGTATTGTTTTTGTTATGAGCATGGAATGACTGATGTAGCCATGTACAGGAAAGTTGGTATCCTGCTGGCCTGAGGAATGGGGGGGGGGGGGGGGGGGGGGCTGTCAAAAGTTCTTTTGAACCATGGGGGCCAGTTTGTTAACTCATAAGTGCTGACGCAGCACTATACAGACCGTTGGATTGGTCATTGTGGACATTAGCAGCCAGCTGCGGTGACAGTGCTGTTGGGGTAATAAGATACCTGTCATGGGCAGAGGAGGACACCAGGGTCGGGTGGGTGGTTGGTTGGTTGGTTGGTTTTAAGCTACTGGGGTGGGTCACTGCTTGGTCAAGTCAGCCTGAAAATGCTGAATCATTCAGTGAAATGTCAGACTATGTGAAATACAGCATTTTCTGTGGTGTGTGTGTGCGTACGTGTGTGCGTGCGTGCGTGCATGTGCGTGTGGCTCAGATGGGAAGATTAGACCCATTATACTATGCTCACTGTCAAAACTCATGGACGGAATGTGTTTTTGGTGTCAATTTCGTGTTCCTAAAATAGAGAGTATGCTGAGATTTTGTTGTTGATCTATTTGTAAGATTTATTGGTATTTTGAAGCTGTGACAGTGAAAGTAGGGAACTCTGCTGAGTGTGTGTGTATGTGTGTGTGTGTGTGTGCGTGTGCGTGTGTGTCGGTGTGTCGGTGTGTGTGTGTGTGTGTGTGTGTGTGTGTGTGTGTGTGTGTGTGTGTGTGTGCTTGAAGGGAGGGAAGGGGGTGGGGAGGAGTGGTGATGATGGTGATGGAAAGATTGGGACTGGGTATGGGTGGGTAGTATGGCCGAACAGCAGTCAGATCAATAAATCATTCTAATATACAACTAATTTCAAACTCATTTGAATTGAATTTCAATCAGTAGACAAAAAAAAAATAATCCACACTAAAATTGTTTCTTTGCCAGTAGGTAATTACATGCTTGAACATTTTACCATACTTTTGTCACACAGTCTCACAATTTCACTGCCCTTCCTCTGTATCTTGTCGTGATGACATTTGAAAATGAGCAGAAGATGCTATGATTATGTCCTGTTACTGTCTCTAGACACATGAATTGTCCAAACGTTTAAAGTGCCTGTTCCTGTTATCAGTGGAAGATCTTCATCATAATGATGGTGTGTGCCACATGATCTTGTTGACAGTCACAGTCAGGGGCGTCTAGTGGTTCGGCGCCACCCACATCAGGCAATGTATGTTGGATGGTGTGAATGTGAGCCCACAGTGTGGGGTTGATGTTGTACTGCCTTGGTACTGTGGGTGCTGGTCTCTCTTTTTTTCTTTTTTTTTTTTTTTTACTGTTGTCAGCTGTGAGGAAAGACATGTTCGGTGGACATACAACTCTGTCTTTCTGTCTCTCTCTCTGCCTATACATCCGTCTCAGTCTCTCTCTCACTCTCTGTCTCTATGTGTGTGTGTGTGTGTGTGTGTGTGTGTGTGTTTCTGTGTGTGTGTTTCTGTGTGTGTGTTTGTGTGTATTCATATATGTGTTGAAAATATTTTTATGCATGAGTATGAAGTGTACCGTTGTACAATGTGTGTGTGTTCATTTTTGTCCATATATGTGGGTATAGGTATTCAACTACATGTGTATTGGATGGGTGTCCTCATGAGCTGAATCTGTATCTGCTCGTACGCCAAAGAAGTTATGGACCATGAATAGGAAAAAAAAAAAAAAAAAGAAAAAAAGAAAAAAAAAAAAAGAAGAAAAAAAGAAAACAGTTTGATACCTTCAAAACTGGTAGGACCCAAATGTTCAAAGTGCATGTCCTCGAAGTCACCAGGCAGGTCTGTGTCTTCCTGTTTATGGGCCTTGGGTCGGCAGAAGAAAGTTGAGAAATCTGTAAGAACCCGGCCACAAAAAGGATGCTGGAACTGACTGAGGTCATCCCATGAGCAGGCCATGAAGGGCATCAAAATCAGTGAGGACGATGAAGATGCTGTGGAGTTTCAGTCTGGTGTGAGGCTACAGGGCAGGACTGCCGTTGACGCTCCCTTCCATGAAATAGCCCTGCATCAGGAAAAGCTTGCAACAACGTGGCAGGGCTGTATTCTACACTTTGTTCACTAATATAGCCCTGCATCAACAAAGCTTGTTACAACATTTTCGAAAAATTATTGATAAAGCTCTGCCGAAAAACGTTGACAAACGAATCACTAAACAAAACACGACATGTTTCAACCTCTTAGGTCTTCTTCAGGCAAGATGCACAACACTCACGACAACGAAAATAATCAAGCTGTCACTTATCTTCATCCAATTCGGCGCAAGATGGGCGTTGATTTTTGTTGTCCTGAGGGTTGTGTATCTTGCCTGAAGAAGACCTAAGAGGTCAAAATGTGTCGTGTTTTGTCTTGTGATTCGTTTGTCAATGTTTTTCAGTGGAGCTGTATCAATAATTTTCAAATTTGTTTAGATTTCCTCGCCTGCAGTCGCCTCACTTTGCGGCTTGTTACAACATGGCGGGGCTGTATTCTACACTTCCTTCCTTAATATAGTCCTGCATCAACAAAACAAGTTACATCGTGGCGGGGCTGTGTTCTCCATTTCCTCCCTGATATAGCCTTACATCAGCAAAGCCTGAGACAACATGGCAGGGCTGTATCCTACACATCCTTTCATAATATAGCCCAGCATCAACCAGGCCTGAACCAACGTGGCAGGCTGTGTCCTAAACTTCCTTACCCTAACACATGCCTGCATCAACCAGGCATGAGAGATACAGACTCCTGCAGTGTGCGCATCTCAGACGCGCGTCCAACGCGGGGATGAAACTGGATT
>CM065729.1:8274922-8279922 GCA_033310375.1 Conus canariensis
GACTGGTCTGGCAGCCCTAGGCCCTGACTGCCAGTCGCCAGTGGTGACCAGGGGGCAACACAGGTCATCCTGGTCATCAACCAGTTTAACGGTGGCACGACATGTCTCACGTATTCCCCTCAGTCCATCCTTTTCATGGGGTGTAGCTGTTCGCAGCGGAGAGGAACAAATAAGTTTAGTCGATTTGCTCCTTTGGAAAGAGAAGCAGAGTCTTTGATTGCACAAAGAAGCAGTGTCTTTGATTGCACAAAGAAGCAGTGTCTTTTGATTGAACGAAGAAGCAGTGTCTTTTGATTGCACAAAGAAGCAGTGTCTTTTGATTGCACGAAGAAGCAGTGTCTTTGATTGCACGAAGAAGCAGTGTCTTTGATTGCACAAAGAAGCAGTGTCTTTGATTGCACGAAGAAGCAGTGTCTTTTGATTGCACAAAGAAGCAGTGTCTTTTGATTGCACAAAGAAGCAGTGTCTTTTGATTGCACAAAGAAGCAGTGTCTTTGATTGCACAAAGAAGCAGTGTCTTTTGATTGCAGGAAGAAGCAGTGTCTTTGATTGCACAAAGAAGCAGTGTCTTTTGATTGCACAAAGAAGCAGTGTCTTTGATTGCAGGAAGAAGCAGTGTCTTTGACTGTACAAAGGAACAGAAATGCATAAAAGAAGGGAAAGAGAAAGGGGGGAGGGGGATGAGGAGGGGGAGAAAAGGTGAACGAGAGGAACGAAGGATGGATGGAATTAATGGAGTGAACGAACAGAGGTGTTAGATACGCTTTTACTTTGACGGTGGAGTTACTTGCAAAGTGAGGCGACTGCAGGCGGAAATCTAAACAAATCGTGAAAAATCGTTCTAAGTACTGCAACCGCCAAAGATGAAAAAATGAGTAACAAGACAAAACACAATGCGTTTCAACCTCTTAGGTCTTCTTCAGGCAAGGTACACAACACTCATGACAACGAAAATGAAGAACGAGCGAACACTTATCTCATCAGATTCGGTACATTTGCTTGTTCTTCATTTTCGTTGATCCTAAGTGTTGTTTATCTTGCCTGAAGAAGACCTAAGAGGTTGAAACATGTCGTGTTTTGTCTTGTGGTGATTGGTTTGTTCATGTTTGGCGGATGCAGTACTTAAAAAAAAAAAAAAAAAAATTGAAGATTTGACAGCTGAGTCCAGTAACTGCCTCTGTAAAAACTAAAAGCCACAGCACTAGGTTAGATGCAGAACATCATTCATAGCAGTTCAGAATATTTGGGGGCCATTGATCAGTATCAGCTGACTTGGACTGTCAGGCCTCGGATGCCTTCAGGGCAGTTGTTGAGGTTGTGTGAGGGGGAGGAAGATGCAAAGTAGCCATGCCCTTGACCCTCCCCCCACTCCCTCCCCATCCACTTTCCCATGAAGAGGAGGGCATGTATGAGGTGGATGAGGGGGGAAGAGGAGGGGGGAGGGAGTCACGAGGATGAGGAAGGGGAGGGGTAGGGTAGGGAGGGAAGGTTGAAGGGAGATTTCAGCCCCTGTAGTGTGGAGGATGACAGTGTGGAGGAGGCCGGGGATCTCTTTGCCTTGTCCTGAGTGACATGGTATGGTGTGGTGGTAATCTGTCAGGGTTTTTATTCAGAGGATTTCTGTCATTTCGGAGGAAGGGGGTGGTGGTGGGGGGGGGGGGGGGGGAGGGGGTGATAGAGCCATACAGTGAGAACACACTTTTAAAGGGACATTGACATTGCAGTGATGTGGCAGTGATGAGGATAGTGGGACAGTGGGAATGGCCCATATTGGTGACAATGCAGATGTGCTGTCATTTGAATATCATCATGTGGTTTGGAGGGAGGATGGAAGATGGGGAGGGGGGGGGGGGGGGCATAGGCTGTGGCAAAGGCAGTTGTGAATGTTGTGTGTGTGTGTGTGTGTGTGTGTGTGTGTGTATGCATGCATGTATGTGTGTGTGTGTGTGCTTGCACACTTATGTGTGTGTGTGTGTGAGTGCATGCATGTATGTGTGTGTGTTTGTGTGCGTATGTGTGTGTGTGTGTGTGTGGTGTGTGTGTGTGTGTGTGTGTGTGTGTGTGTGTTCATTCTGCATGTGGGTTGGAAAAGGGTGTGTACCTCAGCCACACACATATTCACTAAAAAGTGGATCCGGGACGAGCGTTCACAAGCATGCTTGTTTGTCACATTCCGTCATGACAAGTAATATCTGAAACATGGTACCCCCCAAAATAGACATGTATTCACCAGACGTGCTAGAACTGCCAGTGTCCCTATGAATATGATTGTCTGCCAGTCATATACCAGAGTGGGTTATGCTGACACTGTTGAGTCATTGTCTGTGCCTGTCTGTGCCCTTCACACCGATGCAAGAGAGGAAGAGTATACAGGGCTTGCACATGTGCAGCTAATGGTGCGGAAATTATACCCCATCAGGCCATGGGCAAGATGGCCCTTGATAAGCCCTAACGACAAGCCTGGAAAACAAATGGCCCCAAAGGTTAGGCCAATTAGGGACAGCATGTTAAGTTGTACTGTGCCTGCCTGTGTCTGTGTGTATGTGTTTGTGGGTCAGTGTGAAAAGGGGGCGTGTCAGCATGCAGTGTGTGTGTGTGTGTGTGTGTGTGTGTGTGTGTGTGTGTGTTTAAGGGGTTAAAATATAAAAGTTTTATTTGTCTTAATCCTAATAAATTGAAAGGAAAAAAAAATTAATCAGAAATAAGTATTTTGTAGTGAGCATGCTTACTGATATAACTTCACACTCAGTACAAATACAGATAGATAGATACACTTGGAGACAGACAGACAGATGTGTGTGTGTGTGTGTGTGTGTGTGTGTGTGTGTGTGTGTGTGTGTGTGTGTGTGTGAGAGAGAGAGAGAGAAAGAGTGTGCATGTGTGTGTGTGTGTGTGATGTGTGTGTGTGTGTGTGTGTGTGTGTGTGTGTGTGTGTGTGTGTGTGTGTGTGTGTGTGAACAGTTAATGAATCTGTGCAAGTATCTGTGTGTGTGTGTGTGTGTGTATGTGTGTGTGTGTGTGTGTATGTGAACAGTTAACGAATCTTTGCAAAGATACCAGCACACAGTCCTCATAACATAACCGCGAATCATCACTGATTGTTTTGTGAAATTCATCAATTTCAAACCTGGAGTAGGTACCTACCCTATTCTACACACCACATCATTGTAAAGAAAGAAGGAGAAGATCTGAGAACAAAACAGAAGGAGAGAAAAAAAAAAAGAAGAAGTAGGTAAGGAAAGTTCATCTCCGTTCTTTCCTCTTTGTGCTGTCTGGCACTGGAGGCAGTGGCAGGGGGTCTCTGTCCCTGCTGCTGTGCTGGGGGGCCCCGCCTCTAGTCAGTCTGAGTACTGATCCTGATCTCTGTCTCTGTCTCTGCTGCTGTGCTGGGGGGCCCCGCCTCTAGTCAGTCTGAGTACTGATCCTGATCTCTGTCTCTGTCTCTGCTGCTGTGCTGGGGGGCCCCGCCTCTAGTCAGTCTGAGTACTGATCCTGATCTCTGTCTCTGTCTCTGCTGCTGTGCTGGGGGGCCCCGCCTCTAGTCAGTCTGAGTACTGATCCTGATCTCTGTCTCTGTCTCTGCTGCTGTGCTGGGGGGCCCCGCCTCTAGTCAGTCTGAGTACTGATCCTGATCTCTGTCTCTGTCTCTGCTGCTGTGCTGGGGGGCCCGCCTCTAGTCAGTCTGAGTACTGATCCTGATCTCTGTCTCTGTCTCTGCGCTGTGCTGGGGGGCCCCGCCTCTAGTCAGTCTGAGTACTGATCCTGATCTCTGTCTCTGTCTCTGCTGTTCTGGGGCTGCAGGTTGCTAAGTCTCAGCCCTGAATCTGGCGTAAAGGAAGACACATGTTCTAGAATAACAAATCTCTGTGGAGCAGGGGACTTTACCAGAAGATGAAAGAGACGAAAGATATTCGAAGTGTTCTTCGTAGGGAGGCACTCTTCCTTACAGACAATGTTCTAGAACAACAAATCTCTGCAGAGCGGGGGACTTTACCAGAAGATGAAAGAGACGAAAGATATTCAAAGCGTTCTTCGTAGGGAGGCACTCTTCCTCATCAGGAAGATCAGTGTAGCATGGACAAAGACAGAAATATGCCTGAAAACACATCTTGAAAGAGACAGAGGGGTGAGTTAGACTTGGTGGTTTGCTCGTATTACTTTGCTGCAGATTCCATAGGGACTGGTTTTCTTCTTCTTCTTTTTTCTTCTTCTTCTTCTTCTTCTTCTTCTCCTTCTTGATCTTTTCTCAGTTTCTGTGTGTCCTCCCATAGATATTGCTCCCTAGCTGCTCGTTCTGGCTTTTCCTTCACACCCATTCCAAGGCTTTTTGTTGTTGTTGTTGTTGTTGTTGATGTTTTTCAAGTGTCAGTGTCAGCAGTTCATATGCAGCTATCAGTATGACACTGCCATGAGGCAACCCACCGGAGGAGAAACTGCACTGCTCCTGAAAGAATATTAAATAAAAAAACAGTCACCCAAATTGTGAGTGGTGGAATGGTGTGGGAGAAGCCAGGTGTCTGAAAGTCTGGAAGCTTGCTGTAATCAACAGAGGAGAAATTCATTACAAAAACTAATTTTAAGTGTTTATATATATATATATATATAATATATATATATATATATATATATACATTAGTAACAAAGAAGCTGTTTGGGGTTTTTTTTCTCAGATTGAGAAGCAAGTGTCCTGTGGGTTGTGGGGTGGAAATGTCCACAGAAAAAAGTCTGCTGTTGTGTCCTCATCGGCTGCTGTGTGATGAATAACCTTGATACTGTGTGACTCTGAGAGCAGGAATTAGTTCCAGGGTGACGTGTTTCGGTCTCCTGTGGCTCTGTTTTCCCTATCAGGGTCATACTCCTGTCTAGGTCATTCATCTTTGACTGTCTGTCTGTCTGTCTGTCTGTAGTTCATCATTACTTCTGGCTGAATCTCATTCCCTGTTTTAACGGTGTGTGCATGTGCATCTGTGTCCAAGAACATGTGTGTAACAGTTGTGTGT
>CM065729.1:8287422-8372422 GCA_033310375.1 Conus canariensis
TTTTGTTTGTTCGTGCTTCAGTTTTCCGTTCATGCATCTCTCTCTCTCTCTCTCTCTCTCTCTCTCTCTCTCTCTCTCTCTCTCTCTCTCTCTCTCTCTCTCTCTGTAAGAGAGAGAGAGTGAGGGAGTGCAGGATAAACTCAACCATTGACATTTTCATGGCAGTTACAATCTCTAATGTAACTGAATATTTCAAGTCAAGTCAAGAACACTTTATTATCTCCAAAGAGAAATTAAGAATGGCCATAAAAATATGGCTATGGATCTGTATTTAACAAATCACAAATCACACCCACCCATCCACCCCCACCCATACACCCACCCACCCACTCACGACACTGAGAATAATACATACACACTCATATATATTATACAAACAAGCTTTCTGAACTGGATCTCATTGAAAGTTCAGTTTTGTTTCAGGAAATTGATGGAATTGGGAACAAAACTGTTTTAGTTCTATTTGTTTTGGAATTTGGAATCTTGGTCCAATTGGTAGAACACTGTAGTTTTTTTTTAAGAACATGAGAACTGTCGGCAGCAATGTTCACAGCTTTTTGTGTGACACCTCATTCATACAATTTATCTAACTGTCCTTGTTTTTGTTTTTTTCACCAGTAATCATTCCACGTGTATTTACCACTCTGTTGAAAATGTTTTAGTTTTTCACACTAAGATTTCCTAACCAGCATAAAAAGCCAAAGGACAGCACTGATTCTAGAAAACAGTGATAAAACATATTTAAGATGTCCTTTTTAACAGCAAGAGACCGAAGTTTCAGAACAAGACAAACTGTTAAGACCTGTCCAACCTTCTCCTGCATGATGATGTCATAGGGTAATAAAAAAAAAAAAAGCTGTCAATCTGCGAATATTTTTACAGCTAAGTTTTCTGTTTTAAAAAAATTGATGACTTTTTATAAGTTGTGATCAGTTAAAATGATTGCTGTTCATTGATACTTTGTGTGAATATCGTTACAAAGATTAAGTTAAAAGCTGTGAAGATCAGGTCCTTATATGTGATGCAGACCTGTTCACGCTCACGATTTTCACGTAATTTTTACGGGAAAAATAAATCAAAATTACAGGAATTACCCCCCCCCCCCCCAAAAAAAAAGAAAAAAAGTTGGAAAAAAATCAAAGAAAATTGTAAAACGCGAAGTTTCGTCAGCTATCGTTTCGGTCAAAAGCAGTAACAAGACATTTCCCAGTGTGCGTTGCATCTTTTACCTTGTCAAAGATGACAACGAAGCTGTCTTACGTGCCAACGGCCGGCTCTTCCAAATCTTCAAAAGTTGTGAAAGTATTGCGATTATGAAGATTACAGTTTTTTTTTTTCTTTCAAATTACAAGTTTTTGTCTGAGATATTACAGGTAGACAAATTTGGGGTATACAGGTCTGGTGACGTCTGCAAAACAAATTTATAAAAATTAGATACGTATGTAATTAAATGTAGAATTAAGTCATTATGAATTCATCTTCCCAGATATAGTTTAGTTCAGTATAAGAGTGAATCACACTCACAGATATGAATTCCAATTTCCTTTTTAGCACAGGGAAGGTACAGCACTGAGGGGAGAGGAGGTGGGCATGATAACACTATCCCAAAGAGAACACAAGTTGGTTGTTTTACGGCTTTTAACACCTTTATCCGCAACGATGGCCTAGCTTATGTTAACAGCCAATTACTGTAATGATCATGTTCGCATACCGATGATGTACTGAGGGGATGCAAGTTCAGGAAGGTGTGAATCTTCACCCTGGTTTCTTAACTCTGAACGTTTTTTGAGAATTTTGCATGACGGATGTTTTTTGGGTTTTTTTTCATAACATTCTGCGATTATTTCTAAAATAATAACATTTTTGTGATGAATGTGTCTATTTCGGGTTTTTTTAGGTGATATATTGCTTCAGATAACAAAAATGTTTTAAATACCATAATTCCAGGAAGAAAACCAATCACAGAAATTCAAGGGAAAGAACTGAAGAGAGTTAATGGAGTCAGCACTAATTGTGTGTGTCAACAAACGGTAATTTCAAGGATAAAAGTCAGGTAACGAAAGTTCTTCGTTTCTTCCACCATCATCCGTTCAACAAACATGAATGGTAAGGATAATACTCAGACAGTGAAAGGACTTTACCACTTCCACACAATTCTTCCTTTTGAACAAACAGTAATTGTGAGGAGAAAAGACAGGTAACGAGAGTTCTCCATCGCTCGACCATCTTCTTTCTATCAAACAGTAATTGTCAGGATAAAAGCCAGATGATGAAAGTTCAAAGCTCTCCCACTATCTTCTTTTGAACAGCAGTTGTCAGGATGATCATCAGATAATGATAGTTCTTCATCTCTTCCACCATCTTCTTTTGAACAGCAGTTGTCAGGATGATCATCAGATAATGACAGTTCTTCATCTCTTCCACCATCATCCTTTCAAGCAAACAGTAATTGTCAGGGTGAACGTCAGACCACAGAAGTTCTTCATCCCACCATGCTTTTCCAACAAACAGTATTGGTGAGGATGAAAGTCACATCATTTAAGTTCTCCTTTCCACCATTTTCATCTCCACATGGACTGATTGAGTTACCACTTCCACTAAGGAGGTCATGCTTTCACCCACATCTATTGGTTGGTCTGTATGTCATCAGGATCAGGGAGAAACCCTGTCTGTTGGTTGGTCTGTATCACCAGGATTAGGGAGAACCCTGTCTCATGTCTGTTGGTTGGTCTCTGTCATCAGGATTAGGGAGAAACCCTGTCTGTTGGTTGGTCTGTATGTCATCAGGATTAGGAGAAACCCTGATTGTTGGTTGGTCTGTATCATCAGGATTAGGGAGAAACCCTGTCTGTTGGTTGGTCTCTGTCATCAGGATTAGGGAGAAACCCTGTCTGTTGGTTGGTCTGTATGTCATCAGGATTAGAGAGAAACCCTGTCTGTTGGTTGGTCTGTATCATCAGGATTAGGGAGAAACCCTGTCTGTTGGTTGGTCTGTATGTTATCAGGATTAGGGAGAAACCCTGTCTGTTGGTTGGTCTCTGTCATCAGGATTAGGGAGAAACCCTGTCTGTTGGTTGGTCTGTATGTCATCAGGATTAGAGAGAAACCCTGTCTGTTGGTTGGTCTGTATCATCAGGATTAGGGAGAAACCCTGTCTGTTGGTTGGTCTGTATGTCATCAGGATTAGGGAGAAACCCTGTCTGTTGGTTGGTCTCTGTCATCAGGATTAGGGAGAAACCCTGTCTGTTGGTTGGTCTGTATGTCATCAGGATTAGAGAGAAACCCTGTCTGTTGGTTGGTCTGTATCATCAGGATTAGGGAGAAACCCTGTCTGTTGGTTGGTCTGTATGTCATCAGGATTAGAGAGAAACCCTGTCTGTTGGTTGGTCTGTATCATCAGGATTAGGGAGAAACCCTGTCTGTTGGTTGGTCTGTATGTCATCAGGATTAGGGAGAAACCCTGTCTGTTGGTTGGTCTCTGTCATCAGGATTAGGGAGAAACCCTGTCTGTTGGTTGGTCTGTATGTCATCAGGATTAGAGAGAAACCCTGTCTGTTGGTTGGTCTGTATCATCAGGATTAGGGAGAAACCCTGTCTGTTGGTTGGTCTGTATGTTATCAGGATTAGAGAGAAACCCTGTCTGTTGGTTGGTCTCTGTCATCAGGATTAGGGAGAAACCCTGTCTGTTGGTTGGTCTGTATGTCATCAGGATTAGGGAGAAACCCTGTCTGTTGGTTGGTCTGTATGTCATCAGGATTAGGGAGAAACCCTGTCTGTTGGTTGGTCTGTATCATCAGGATTAGGGAGAAACCCTGTCTGTTGGTTGGTCTCTGTCATCAGGATTAGGGAGAAACCCTGTCTGTTGGTTGGTCTGTCTGTCATCAGGATTAGGGAGAAACCTGTCTGTTGGTTTGTGTCTGTCATCAGGATTAGGGAGAAACCCTGTCTGTTGGTTTGTGTCTGTCATCAGGATTAGGGAGAAACCCTGTCTGTTGGTTTGTGTCTGTCATCAGGATTAGGGAGAAACCCTGTCTGTTGGTTTGTGTCTGTCATCAGGATTAGGGAGAAACTGTGTCTGTTGGTTTGTGTCTGTCATCAGGATTAGGGAGAAACTGTGTCTGTTGGTTTGTGTCTGTCATCAGGATTAGGGAGAAACTGTGTCTGTGTTTGTGTCTGTCATCAGGATTAGGGAGAAACTGTGTCTGTTGGTTAGTCTGTCTGTCATCAGGATTAGGGAGAAACCCTGTCTGTTGGTTTGTGTCTGTCATCAGGATTAGGGAGAAACCCTGTCTGTTGGCTGGTCTCTCTCCCAACAGGATCGGGCAGAAACCATAGAAGTGTTTCCAGCAAAGTTTGGAGGAAAGATGGAATGTATGCCACAGACTAACCCATGAAGTTTGCATGTGGATTCATGGTGCAGATTGGGATCAAAGGGCGGATCCAGGATCAGTGCAAAAACTGTAGAATGGATGTTGACGAAATTTGGTGAAACGATAGATTGTGGACCAAAGGTGGACCAATGACATTTTGGTGAAAGTCCGGATCAAAGCAGACCCAGGATCAGCATCAAATGTAATGGTGCGCAGGGGAGGGAAGTGGTTATGCTGCATGTTTTGTGGACTTAACAGATGATGTCTTGTACTTGGTGTGCAGGGGAGGGAAGCGGTTATGCTGCACGTTTTGTGGACTGTAACAGATGATGTCTGGTACTTGGTGCGCAGAGGAGGGGAGTGGTTACACTGCCCGTTTTGTGGACTGTAACAGATGATGTCTGGCACTTGGTGCACAGAGGAGGGGAGTGGTTACACTGCATGTTTTGTGGACTGAAGGGATGATGTCTGGTACTTGGTGCGCAGGGGAGCGGGTGGTGACCCATGCGGAGA
This sequence comes from Conus canariensis, assembly GCA_033310375.1. NCBI lineage: Eukaryota > Metazoa > Mollusca > Gastropoda > Neogastropoda > Conidae > Conus > Conus canariensis. The sequence goes on from CM065729.1 coordinate 8,292,306, forward strand.
GCGCCCTGAGGTTTGCTCCCAGCTCAGACCGAAAGCAGGGCATTTCAGGGAACCTGTTTGTTACCAACTTCAAAGTGTCCTTCGTCACAGCTGACAAGTCTTCCTACGCCCTGCAAAAGGTGTGTGTGTGTGTGTAGGGGGGGGGGGGGGGGGGTGTGGTATGTGTGTGTGTGGTATGTGTGTGTGGGGTGTGTGTGTGTGTGTGTAGTGTGTGTGTGTGTGTGTGGTGTATGTGTGCGTGTTTGTGTGTGTGTGTGCAGAGTGGGTAGGTGGATGAGGGTGGGTGCATGCTTGCATGCATGTGCTCACACATCTGCCTGCTTATGTTTGTGAGGAGTGTGTGTATCTATGTGTTGTGCACTTGTCACTCTGAATTCGTATTTTTTTTCCTGTTTTTTAGTTCAGAACATATTCAGTGCATGTATTAATGCGTTCGTCAGTGTGTGTGTTTGTGTGTGTGTATCATAATGTGTTACTGTATTAGTAAATATGTTAGTGAATAGATGTGTGTGTGTGTGTATTGTGTAGTGTGTGTGTGTGTGTGTGTGTGTGTGTGTGTGTGTGTGTGTGTGTGTGTGTGAGAAGGAGAGAGTGGATGTATGAACATTGCTTACATATGAATGAAGATTTATTATCATTATGTATAAACAAAAGTTTAATGTTTGATCATGTTTGATTTGTGAAAAAAGAATACTGAATATTGTTTAGGCACTTTTGACCAGTTAGCGTTTCTCCAGTTTCCGGTTCACCTTTTATGGCATTTTCAACATAACATATTAGGAGTATAGGCTTAAGAGCTTTTTAGGCTGGTCTGTTTGATTTAGAATGAAAGTAGATCCATTACTGGGGGATATTGCAACTTGCTAACTTCTCTTTTCATGTTAAGAAAGTTTTGGAAGCAGTGTCTTTCCCAGTGCTTACTAAGCTTGTTTTTCTACATTGTTGAGTGTTCCTACAGTTACAATAGTGCTGGATAAAAAGTTTAATGTTAATTTAATGTTCATGGATCTAGTAAGTAAAGTGTGCATAGAGATCAGTTTTAACCAACTATTTGTCTAACGTCCTTGGTTGACCTGTAGTGTTGGAATTGTTATGTGGAAATAGATGACTTGGAGGTCAGGTATGGAAGGAGCCATGTTAAGTTTTAAAGATGTACAACGTATCACCTCTGAACCGTTTCCCTATGACATTTACTGTATGCCTCTCTCTGCCTCATTTCAGATTTCCTTTCACATCTGTCAAACTGAGGCTCCCTGTGATGTTTTTTTTCTGTTCTAGTGTGTGTGCTGTGTGACAATGGTAAAGATCAAAAGACTTGGGTCTGTCATGAAAGAATGTTAATTTGTGCCTGCTGTTTGTTTTTCAGTTGTCATGGCTGTGTGCATGTATTAGCTTAACGTATGTTGGCAGGCTGTGGGGAACTTTTTTTTTTTTTTTTTTAATGTGTGTTTGTTTGTTCTGTGTGTCTTGGGTCTAGATTTGTGCCAGGGTAATTGGTGCTTCAAACAGCATATGTTTGGAGTTATGGTGACATAATGTCCTGCCTCGGGAACTGAAGTTGTCTCCTTGGTTTTTTTGGTCACTGGGTTTGCATACACACAATGTAAGCCTCACGGCTGTCACATGCGGATCTTATTTGCAATTGATAGCCACTCAGTTTTCCCACTGCTGCATGTAATGCTTAGTCAAGAAGTGTAAGTGAAGAGATTGGGATAGGGAGTGGGAGAGAGAGAGAGAACAAGATGTAAAGGGGGAGGGGGTAGGGGAGGGAGAGAGAGAGAAGGGGAGAGAGGGAAAGAGGACGATGTAACAGGCTTTACATCATTTTGTTTTAGACATGAATATGCTTCCTGTGACATCAGTCCAGTTTCGATACACTGCTGTCTGTCATCTCTTGGAAAAGACCAGACTCTCAAAATACTGGATTACAAGTTTTGTTTGTTTTTATCTCTTTTCTCTAAATCGTTATTTACCATTTACATCTCCCTGACTCATTAAGGATTTCCTCCCAATTTGGGACTTAGACATTTGTCTGTCTTAACATATCAACACAGAGGATGTCCTAAGATGAGGTGATGTAAAGTCAAGGTTGTAGTGATTCCATCAATGTAATTCATCCCTTGAGTTAAAGGCGCCAAATGCAGCAGCAGAACTGCATTGTCTGTCCTGTAGCTGCAGTAGGAGAAACCTTGAGGGAAAGCTTGACAGCAGAAGGTCTTCTGAGGAGAAACTCCCCTCAGACAAGTGCTTCGGCTCTGAACTCCTTACACTCTAAGCAGGCCGGGCCGCATCCAGGTCATGACTCCCATATGTCCTACCGCTGCCAAACTTTTCCCCCCCTGGCAGTGCAGGGATTTGAACCGGCACCTTTTGGATGGGTGGGCATCTCAAGGCATGCCATTTTAGACAGATATCTTACCCCACTGCTAACAGGACACCTGTTGTAAGTTGGGAAATTTAAGCCATAAGAAGTTCACTTTTGTTCCTCCTTGACCAGATCAAGCCGGAACCTTTCGGCTGCCTCTGCCATTGCCTTCAGGGTTCTGCTCCTCTTCTTACGTGAAATCCCAAGCTGTTTCATGAGGTCATAGGGTGATGACCCTACAAATCCCCTCGCTTCAACTTTTATGATGAGGACCCTGGCCTTGAAGCTGGATTCCCTCAAGCTGCTCACTAGACTGACATACTTCTCAGTCTTGTAGAGGTGTGCTTGCTCCATTCAGCTTTCATATGGCACAGTGTGTTCGATCAGAATCATTTGTTTTGATGAACCTGAGTGGAGAACAATATCAAGTCTCATGCCACTCTTCCTGATGATCGACAGATGGTTGTCGCATTCTGGAAGGTCTGCTGTGCATTCCCAGTCACCTGCTCCATCTAGGAAACCCTGCCTCCATGCTCTTGTTACCACAGCTGTTCCAGACCATGATTTATGGCCTCCTGCCATGTAGAACTTTGTCGCTGGAGCATCCGGTGGCATAGAGCTTCCTCCAGCAGTGCTAACCGGATGTGCGATCTCCTTGAGCACTTGGTTTTTGCCTCCATGAGTACCTTCCCTGGGCTGCAACACTTAGCAAGCAAAGGTGTAGCCATTTAGTTGGCATGTCAGTCACAATGGACACGAAAAGAAGGGAGACTACTTTGCGTGCAGTCAGCAATTCACTGAGATGAATGCGACCAGAAGCGATGAGATGAGGGATGAGGGTTGGTGCCAACAGAAGAGTGTCAGAACTGAGGGTGAAGAGGTGGCGATAAGAACAATGAATGTCGCTGTAATGTGGTCCTAGTTCTGGCCCTGTGTATTGATCCACTGGTGAAGAGGGTGTGCCCTCTGAAGAGAAGGTCATGCGGCTCTGCCCAGGGAACTGAACATACATGAGTGTGATGGAGGGGTTGTGTGAGAAACATGTGCACAGTCAGACTGGCATCACTTCTGTAACAGACTGCAGCTTGTGTATTGTGCTGGCTGTTTGGAGCCACATCTTAATACCTTTTTTTTTTTTTTTTTTTTTGAGACTTACAACTCTGACATAACGTGCATGTCTTTGATACGCTTTTATGGTTTTACAATGCAAGTTTTGGAGGTACTTTTTTTTTCATAAAATAGCTATTCATTTTGCACTTGTTGGTGGAGGTTTGGCGCAATGTCATGCACACAACTGTGGCTGGAGACTGGGTTCATACACAGCAAAAGTCTTGCATCCAGTTTTCAAAAGCTGCTTCTCTGTGAATGGAAAATTGGATCTTTAAGATCAAGAGGTGCTCCCTTCATGCCAGAGTATAATGCAGGCTTAAAGCTATAGATAGTGTAACAGAATGCTGTTTGGTTTTATTACGTTTACATATGTGGCTTTGTTGTGACGTTGTTGTTAAATTGACATATGCAGATCAAACACATTTTATGAGGCATCATATGCGTGTCCACATACACGTTTGTGAGCATGAAGTGATGACTGCTGTCTGATTTTGTCATGCCAACATCTGCAGACCAAACATCAGCGCAACAAGCTGATCGATGACGATGACATCCCTCTGACCTGCATAGACACCATATACCAAGGTGAGGAATGGGACTGTCTTTAAGGGTAGGCAGGTTGGGGATGGGCCAGGGACATAAAGGGTATGAAGATGTTGTGTACATTAACCCCATGTGTGTATGTGTGTGTGTGTGTGTGTATCTGTGTGTGTGATGTGTGTGTGTGTGTGTGTGTGTGTGTGTGATGTGTGTGTGTGTGTGTGTGTGTGTGTGTGTGTGTGTGTGTGTGGCGTTGAAGTATTTTGTGGCAAATTGTTCATATATGATTACTTTTACATGAAATCACTACAATGTAAATTAGACAAATAGAAAAGAGTGTGGAATAGTAGGCTGTCTCTCCATTTTGTGAGACAACGTATTTCTGGCCTTTGGTTGTTCCTTGAATAGTACAAGTTATTTTAGAGCTGGAAATGTTTTTCTCTGGTACCTTGTCTTCATGGACTTCAAAAAAGCCTTTGATAGAGTAGGACATGAAGCAGTCTGGTCTGCAATGAAGAAATTCAACATCAGCAGTAAACTGATCTCCACTATCCAACAGCTACACACTAACACAATACGTGCAGTTCTGATATGAGGCACAGCAAATGAGTGGTTCCACACCTCAGTCGAAGTTCACCAAGGCTGTCTGCTGTCCCCTACTGTATTTCACATCTTTCTACAGGACATCATGAATCATGCACTGGAAGACCACATGGCACCTTCAGCATCGTAGGTCAGACCATCACAAATCTCCATTTTGCAGATGATGTCGAAAGTTTGGCAGGCAAAGAGGCAGATATTGGCAATGAAAAAGACCAGTCTCATGACCAACAACGGAACTGTAGGCAGAGACATTGCTGCACAGTGGCAAAAGCTAGGAACAGCCATCAGTTGCTCGGTGCAACCATGAATGATGAGGGTTCAAAAGCAGAAGTGCTAGTCAGATCTGCTCAAACAACGTACTCCAATTTTGTAGAAAATACAAATACTCTTTTATTTTGGATGTGGAGTACTCTTAAGTCAAATTTTGGGATAAACAGGTCTAGTTGTGTAATGTGGAATGACTGTGTAACCTCCCTTCAGTTCTGTGGATGGGCCGTGTAAGTCGCAGAGTCTGTTGTGTGCAGTGCTGTCCGGGGGCAAGAGGAGAGTGCTGGCTCTGGGCCAGACGGTCAGCACCATGTCCAAGTACCTGGAGATCCACTGCAAGGTGAGGCACTGGGCCGCTCCCCTGTCTCTCTCATCACTGTCATGTCCTGTGTGACCGGTGTCAGTGGAAACGGCACGACTCCTCCCAGTTCCTCCGCTTGGTGCTGCTACTTTGTGTTCTTGCTTGTGTCTCCTCCAGTCTTCATTTTGCCTTTTCGTCATGCCCTTTTTCTGTGAAAAGATCATCGAAGAGAAAATCAATTTCATCAGAAAAACAGCAACTGTTGTATAATGTCCAGTTGAACACACAAGATAAACATTTCAGCTGATTCTGCCTTGATATTTTTGCGGGAAGAAGTTATCTTTCGTGAAGATATCTTGCATGAAGATTAAATGGTTAGGTCCCATGGTCTAAGAGCTGTAGGGGAAGTGAACTATCAGAAGTTCATGTCATGTTCATGGTAATATAGAATTCAGAGCCCATCTTCCTCCTTCCACCACCTTAACCTTCCCAGGGCTGAATGAGGTAGCTGTCTACCGTGGGGTAGACAGAGGGTTTTCAAGCCTTAAAAATCCCACCTCACGTGGTTTGAATTCGTCAGCATTGCAAGCAAACACTCACGCCTTTTGAGTTTGGGCCCGTCTTATCTTTCACTGGGAAGTTAATTAGTGGCTTAAATTAGAGGGCCTCTAAATTCCAGAATGATTTTTTTTTTTTTTTTTTTTGCAGTGGTTTGATGTGGTTGTGATGTTTGTGGGCAGGATTTCAGGATCCATGTCTTTGGTTTCAAGTTCGTCCCAAAGGATCAGAACAAAACGGTAAGACCCTGGTCTTTGAGAAAGCTTTTCATAGCTCATAACCATTTCTTTTCTCTTTCTTTCTCTCTGTCTCTGTCAGTCTCTCTCTCTCTCTCTCACTCTTGCACAAAACATTGCTGGGTGACAAGGTATTTTCTTATATATATTATATTGATTTATGTCATTTGAAAAGCAACATGGAATCCTACAGAGCAAATATTGGACCCTGTCTCTCTTAACCATTGATTCACAGTCTCTCACGTGTATAAAGTAAGCTCTCACATGCACACATCAGCACGTATACACACACACACACACACACACACACGATAGGAATATAAACACACACACACACACACACGCATGCAAACACACACACACACACACACACACACACACACACACACACACACACACATTCACACACTCACACACTCACACATACACACACACACACACACACACATACACACACACACACACACACACACACACACACACACACACACACACACACACACATGCACACTCGTATACGAAAACTGTTTTATAGGAGGTAATTGTTTGAAAGCAATTTGACCCCAGATATTTTCAGATACCTGCCAGATATTTTTACAGGGGGTGATAGCGACCTAATGACTGCAAGGTCTGTATGAAACATTGGTGGGGGAGAGTGTGTGGAACTGTACAGTGTTTCTATAGAGCTTGTGGAAATGTGTGTGTGTTTCTGAAACAGTGTGTGGGTTTGTGAATATGTTTCTGAAATGGGAGGACTTGACTTCCGTTCACCGTCGCGGTAGGACGTGCCGCCGTGTCGCTGCGCTCCATTGAGTTTTCTCCCTACTTTTCCGGACTGGATTTTTCACATGTGAATTCACACTGGTGTTTGGGATCGTCTCCTTGTCCTAATATGTGAAGAGGTTTATCCCTGTTGTGAAGTAGGCTGTGCCACTCAGTATTTGTCTCCTGACAACGGACTGATGCAGTGAAGGTAGACATTGAAAGGGGCCCGTTATTGGCATGTGAACATGGAGAACAACAGTGCTTAGTGCTTTTCCTTTTTTTGTCATGGTGTGGATCGGGAAACGGACACAAAAGTATGAAGAAAAGTATGAAGAGCTATGAGTAGTGCGATATCAAAATATTTCTCAGTTGGGAGAGGGGACAAAAGGAAACCTTCATCATCTTCAACAAGTGACTCTTGTGTCAGCCCTGAGACTGTAAGTAAGACGAAACAATCTAGTAAGAAAAAACGACAGGACACAGACAGTATAGACGACATGGAGATACACGAGACACTGTGTGAGATTAAAGCCTCCATGACCAAGCTCTCAACTAAAGAAGATGTGCAGCAAATTGTTAAAGACGAGATTGAAAACCTGACTGTGTTTTTTACAAATCAAATTGAGCAGCTAGAGAGCTCGGTTTTTGAACTCCCAAATGAAAAAGATACTATGAAGATGGAGGTGGTCAGGCTGCGAGAGGAGAACACCGAACTGAGGAGGCAGTTGACCCAACATTCTAAAGAAGTCAGCGACGTCAGGCGCGCCGTCAACGACCAGGAGCAGCATGGGCGGAACTGGAATCTGAGGGTGTTTGGTATCCGCGAGGCTCAGGGAGCACAAAGCGTCGACGACTGTGTAGAGAAGGTCGTCGACGTGTTTACCAAGCAGCTGGGGGTGCCTGTGTCCTCTGCCGATGTGGAGATTGCCCACCGGTCAGGGAGGGTGACCACGGCGGGCGGGAGACCACGCCCCATCATTGTGAGGTTCTTCTCCCGACGACAGAGAGGTTTGGTGCTCGCTTCCCGCAGGAAGTTGAAACAAACAGGGGTGACTATAAGTGAAGATCTAAACCAGACTAATTACAAACTTCTGCAAAAAGCACACTCCCACTCAGCAACCATGGCGTCCTGGTCGAGCAACGGCAAAATCCTGACTAAATTAAAAAATGGAAAAACTCTGAAAATAGACACTGACACAAATATTGATACTTTGCTTGCAAGAGAGATGGCATGATACGTTCCACGAATGTTTACATCATAGGCTGACAGTGCATTTTCTATGATTTCCAAATGGAACTGCAGGATGTGGTGTTTGCTAAATTTCATCTTTGAATAGTTTTCTTCTTCTTCTTCGTCTTTGTTTTAATGGCTTTTAAAATGTATCATATCCTTTTTTGATGTGCGCGTGCGCGGACGTGCATGCGCGCACGAGCATACATACCCCTCGATCACATGCACATGCTAGCTCACCTGCGCGCGTGCGTGTGTGCGCGCGCGCATGTGTGTGCACAGTCCGCGCGCGCGCGTGCCCACACACATATGCGCACACAATTTAGGAATAATAAACACACATGGAGAGGGGGAGGAGGAGAAGAAAAGAAAAAGGAAAACACCCACCTCGAATGTAAAGCAAAACAAATCCTGATTCTTTTTTCCTTACACACTGTCATATTTTCTTTAACAATTGTCTTTGTTTTGAGGCTTTGCATTGTTTGTCATGATCATGTACCTTTGCTTACTTTGCTCATTTTGTGGTTTTACTTGCCAGTGAAATTTCAGATTGTGGAGACCCAGCGGCTTTGTTTGTTCATCGTGTATTTGTTTGGTGAAAATGCTCATTGTTTGCATTTACTCGTTGGTTTTCTAGTTGTTTTTGTGACAGGAATTCCTCCCCCCCTCCCCCCCCCCTTCCCTCCCACTGCCCCCTCCCCTCCCCTCTGCTCCCAAGTTGATGTGGTGGCAGGATTCATTTCTCCCTCTCTGTATTTTGAGTGAGCACTGGAAGAAAGGGCATGGCTTATTGTTGGAAAGCTGTTTGATGTTGAAAGTTTTGACAGCACACATGGATTTGTAGTAGCCTTTTTATTCTGTCGCTGGGATACTGGAACTGGAAGTCATTCTCTCTCTCTCTCTCTCTCTCTCTCTCTCTCTCTCTCTCTCTCTCTGTGTTTGAATGGGAATGTTGATGTTGTGTGTGTGTGTCTGTTTTACAATTAGACAAGATATGAATTACTTTGTGTTGGTGTGCGATCCGATGTTGGTGTGCGATCAATTGTGATGTAGGCTACATCATTGATAATGAGCATAAATGTTTCAAACACAGATGGCGCGCACCAGAACAGAACACATGCTTTGGTGTGTGTGTGTGTGTGTGTGTGTGTGTGTGTGTGTGTGTGTGTGTGTGTGTGTGTGTGTGTGTGTGTGTTCCCCTCCCTTCATCATCTTTGCACTGTGACCACACCAACTGTCTTAATCTGCTGCAGATTATGTTTTTGTTTCTGCCTCTGTGACATTTACCTGGCAGAGTGGTGTTTTGTTGTTCTTACTTGATTGTGAAAAATATGTTCAAGGGCCCCGAAGAATGCCAACGCTTGTCAAGTGGATTTATTTATTTTTGTTTAATACATCATACTCGTTTATTATCTTTTTCTGTCTGTAAGGGTATATTATTTCCACGGACATGTGTTTCTTATTCTTTCGTTTTAAATCTTTCAGATTTTTGTGTGTGCTATTTTGTTCCTTTCGGACTGGGAATTGTTTTTTCTTACCTCATGTAATCATCAGCTATCAATTGGTTGGACAAATGGTTCTTATTTTGTTTAATGTATGTAAGTATATTTTGATGTTGGACCTAGCAGAACGACATAATTTTTTTCCTTCTGTGTAAATAATGGATAGTAACATATCTATGTTATCGGTTAACTGCCAAGGCCTGAATGGACCTCAGAAAAGACGAGATGTCTTTCATTATTTGAGAAACAAAAACTGTTCTGTGTATTTCTTACAAGACACGCATTTTGAAAAAAAAATGGAGAAACATGTTTTAGCGGAATGGGGTTATCAAGGATATTTTTCAAGTAATACATCAAATGCAAGAGGTGTTGCGATAATGTTTAATAATAATTTTGAGTTTAAAGTGAAAAGGGTTGTTACAGATGATTTGGGGAATTATATTATGGTTGTCATTCAAATACAAAACGTCACCTTCCTTTTTGTTAACGTATACGGGCCAAATAAAGATGACCCTGCGTGTTATAACAATATTAAACTGAAGATAATGGAACTTAATGTACAAAATATTATAATGGGTGGAGATTTCAATTTAGTACTTGACCCGGTGAGGGATTACTTTAATTATAAACACATAAATAATCCTAAATCAAAGGACACGGTTGAAAGCATGATAGAAGACCTCAATTTAAATGATATTTGGTGAGAATTAAACCAAGAATGTCTCCGTTTTACCTGGCGAAGAACCAGCCCTTTTCAGCAAGCAAGGTTAGACTTCTTTCTAATCTCGGATTCAGTGGTTTCGTTTGTAGATGATGCAGATATTGACTGTGGATATAGAACAGATCACTCCGCTATCCTACTAAAACTAAAATTTAAAGAAAATGTGAAACATAACACTTTTTGGAAGTTCAGTACATCTCTTTTGAAGGATAAACTATATCTAGATGAAATAAATGCTGAAATAAAGAACGTTAAAGAAGAATACTCGATAAACACAAATGATAACGAAATATCTGACGAAGAGATTCGATTTTCCATCTCTGATGATGTGTTCTTAGATTTCCTTCTGATGAAGATACGGTCAAAAACTATCTCATATGCTACGATAAAAAAAAAAGAAAACAACAGAAGAAAAAAAACGGTTGGAACAAGATATTCGTAGACTAGATAAAATTGAAAGTAAGAGTGAACAAGACGTTGGGGCTTTGGAAGTCAAAAAAGAACAATTAAAAGAGATACAGGAAAAAAGAATAGAAGGAGTACTATTGAGATCGAAGGCTAGATGGATAGCTGACGGAGAGAAAGTAAGTAGCTATTTTTGCAATTTAGAAAAACGTCATTATGTTAGTAAAAATATGCCAAGACTCAGAGACCAGCAAGACAATATTTTAGTGAAGCAGAAAGACATTATCCAAGAGGTACAGAGATTTTATAAGTCTTTATATGCTGAAAGTGGTGTACAAAATTGTGAAATTAAAGATTTAGTCAATAATGTTCCATGCTTGGATGATACAGAGGCAAGTGAATTGGAGGGTGAAATTACACTAGAAGAAGCTACTTGTGCCCTGAATAATATGAAACATAATAAAAGTCCAGGCACAGATGGTTTTAGTGCAGAGTTCTTTAAAGTGTTTTGGAAAAAGATAGGAATATTTGTTGTTAGAGCCCTAAATGCAAGTTTCAGAAAGGGGAACTATCTTGTGCACAGAGGGAAGGTATCATTACGTGCATTCCTAAAGGTGACAGGCCAAGACAATACATAAAGAATTGGAGACCTATCTCACTTTTAAATGTCATTTATAAAATTGGATCTTCTTGCATTGCTGATCGTTTGAAAAATGTATTACCACATATTATTAATGAAGACCAAACAGGATTTATTAGAAATAGATACATAGGTGATAATTTGAGATTAATCTATGACACAATAGCCTACTTAGATAAGCACAATTTACCAGGATTATTACTGAACATAGATTTTGAAAAAGCTTTTGACTCAATTAATTGGGAATTTATGTTTAAGGTATTAAAAGCTTTTGGATTTCGAGAAGATATATGCAGATGGATAAATGTGTTTTATAACAATATAAAATCTTGTGTTATTGTAAATGGTCAGGTATCAGATTGGCTGGAAGTTAAAAGAGGATGCAGACAAGGAGACCCCGTATCCCCCTATTTGTTTGTACTTTGTGTCGAGGTGCTAGCTATAATGGTAAGAGAAAATCCAGATATTCACGGGATCAGAATGAATAACATTGGATACAAATTGTCTCAATACGCTGATGACACTGAATTCCTGCTTGCAGGGGATAGAAAGTCTTTTGAAACATGTATCGATGTTCTTGCTCGGTTTGGGTGTGTGTCAGGCCTCCATATGAACAAAGGCAAAACTAGCGCTATTTGGTTGGGAAGTAGAAAAACTAGTGAAATCCGTTACATGGAACATTTGGGAATGGACTGGAATCCATCAAAATTTAAAATACTTGGAATGTGGTTTACGGACGATCTTAGAGAATGTATTAACATGAATTATTCGGAAAGATTGACAGATATAAGGCATTTATTCAAAGTATGGGTAAAACGTCAGATAACTCCTCTTGGCAGAGTTGCCATACTAAAATCAATTATTCTTTCAAAACTGACTCATTTGTGGTTACTTTTACCGAACCCACCTGATATATTTTTTCAGACATGTCAACGCATCTGTTACAAATTCGTTTGGAATAACAAGACAGATAAAATTAGCCGCAAAATTTCACACAAAAGTATTAAAAATGGTGGCATTGGTATTCCTGACTTAAAGATATTTGTTTTATCTTTGAAGCTGTCTTGGATTAGGAAAGCGGAAAAATCAACTCACAAATGGAAACATGTTTTGTTGAAAAATTTTCCCAAATGGCCTCTGATTAATAAATTTGGTCCTGAGTTTGTCTCCAGTTTTGCAAAATACAATCACTTTTGGAAGGATGCCTTCGAGGCAATGAATGTTTTCTATTATAAATGTACACCTAAGAATTCCGCTGAACTTCTTGCCGAGCCGATTTTTTACAATAAGCGAATTCAAATAAGGAAGAAATTTATTGTTTCCAGAGAGCTTATAAACAAAGGTATCTACAATCTTGCACAGTTTTTTGATGATAATGGGAAGATTTTGTCGCATATGCGGTTCAAAGAAAAATATAATGTGAACATTGACTTCGTTACTTTTGCTGGTTATACATCGGCAATAAACGATTACGTAAAAAAGTATAATATTACGATCAAGGATAATAAACATCTAAACGAATCACTTTGTTTTAGGAACATATTTGCAATTAACAAAGGCTCCAAAATGTGCTATGATATACTGGTAGAAAATAATCTGAGACCAAAATGCTGTTATAAATGGGACTTAAAGCTCTCAACAGTCCATGACTGGAAATCCTGCTTCCACTATATACATAAAATAAATGACGTAAAGCTTAAATGGTTTCAGTTGAAGATTGTACATCGATGCCTAGGTACGAACATTATCCTAAGGGAAATTGGAGTAGTTGACCACGATACTTGTAATTTCTGTGGAATGCACAAGGATAGTATTGATCACATGTTTTGGAAATGTGACATCGTACAGGTTTTTTGGAACAATCTCATTGATTTAATGAAAGAAAGGTGTATAAATGCAAGAAATGTACGATTAACAGAATCATTTGTGTTGCTTGGTTATGACAGTAACATTTTTACAGACAGCATCTTTTCTTTCTTAATATTATTTGCAAAATACTATTTGTACACTTGTAAACTAGTGAAACAAAATCCACAGATATCTGTCTTCCTGAAAAAATTAATATTCAGATATAAAATCGAAGAATATAATGCCTGTTTACAATTAAACCAGGCAAATTTCTCTAACAAATGGATAACATACACACCATTATTATCTGACAACTAATCAATTAATAATATACTTTACAAAATACAGTTATACGTATAATAAACAATTACATCGGATTGTGTCAATTCATTCGATTCGCCTGACAATCATTATCCTTTGCCCATCTGTTCTCTGTATGATAAGCATACACTTAATTTCAGGTGATCATTTTTTTTTCTTCTGAAAAATGGCTATTTTTGTTCCTGCATGTAATCAAATACTTACATTTGTGTGTTACACTACATATGGTTGATATAGGTCTTGTTTGCCCATGTACTCTCCATTGTGTTTTACAGCTTGTTTGTCCAACATCCAAAACTTGATTTAAAACATGTTACTGAAAGCATTTGAGGTCAAGCACAAACCCAATCCAGTCTATCTCTCTCTCCCCCCTCCCTCCCTCCCTCCCTCCCTCTCTCCTCTCTCTCTCTCTCTTTCTCTCTCTCTCTTACTTTTTTTTTAGCTTTATGTTTGATTCACTTATTATGATTATGATTTCTCTTGTGTATTTGTTATTGTCATTTTGTTTAAAGCAATTAAAAAAAAAAAATTGAAAAAAAAAAAAAAAAGTTTCTGAAATGGGGAGGGTAGAGGCGTTTCTTACAGATCATGTTCTTTCTTCAGTTTGATATTGATATATTTGATATAGGATATAAACATTCGAACACTTGATTGTTTCTGTCTGTGTTTTTGTGTGTAAGGGCAGGGGCACGGGCGCGCATGTTTGTGTGTGTGTGTGTGTGTGTGTGTGTGTGTGTGTGTGTGTGTGTGTGTGTGAATGTTAATCTGACAGTAAATGGTTTCAGTCAGTCAGTCTGTGTGTGTGTGTGTGTGTGTGCAGGGGGTCCATGTTCGTATGTGTATCACTGTCAATATACAGATTGATGAATAGATGTATGTTTGTGTTGTGTTTTGTTGAGGTTTTTTGTTTTCTATTTCCCATTCCTGTTCCTTGCCTCCTTTCCCACTTCAGCCCCCATTTCCCACTTCAGCCCCCATTTTCCTATTCAACCCCCCATTTTCCCATTTCAGCCCCCATTTTCCCATTTCAAACCCCCATTTCCCATTTCAACCCCCATTTTCCCATTTCAGCCCCCCATTTCCCATTTCAAACCCCCAATCCCATTTCAAACCCCCATTTCAACCCCCATTTTCCCATTTCAACCCCCCATTTCCCATTTCAGCCCCCCATTTTCCCATTTCAAACCCCCATTTTCCCATTCAACCCCCATTTCCCACTTCAACCCCCCATTTTCCATTTCAACCCCCCATTTCCCATTTACCCCCATTTCCCATCAACCCCACCATTCAACCCCATTCCCAAACCCCATTCATTACCCCTTCCATAACCCCATTTTCCCATTCAACCCCCCATTTTCCCATTTCAACCCCCATTTTCCCATTTCAACCCCCCATTTTCCCATTCAACCCCCATTTCCCATTTCAACCCCCATTTTCCCATTCAACCCCCATTTCCATTTCAACCCCCCATTTTCCCATTTCAACCCCCCCATTTACCACCATTCAACCCCCATTTTCCCATTCAACCCCCATTTTCCCATTTCAACCCCCATTTTCCCATTCAACCCCCCATTTCCCATTTCAACCCCCATTTCCCATTAACCCCATTTCCATTACCCCCCATTTTCCCATTCAACCCCCCCATTTACCATTTCACCCCATTCCAAACCCCCACATCCCATTTCAATTCCCATTTCACCCCCATTTTCCCATTTCAACCCCCATTTTCCCATTTCAAACTCCCATTTTCCCATTTCAACCCCTCCCCACAATTCACCCCATTCCATTCAAACCCCATCCCATTTCAAACCCCCATTTTCCCATTACAAACCCCCATTTTCCCATTTCAACCCCCCATTTTCCCATTTCAAACCCCCATTTTCCCATTTCAAACCCCATTTTACCCATTTCAACCCCCATATTTCCCATTTACCCCCAACCCCATTTTCCCATTTCAAACCCCATTTCCCATTTCAAACCCCATTTTCCCATTCAACCCCCATTTCCCATTTCAACCCCCATTTTCCCATTTACAAACCCCCCATTTTCCATTTCAAAACCCCATTTTCCCATTTCAAACCCCCATTTTCCCATTTCAAACCCCCATTTCCCATTTCAAACCCCCATTTTCCCATTTCAAACCCCCATTTTCCCATTTCAAACCCCCATTTTCCCATTTCAACCCCCATTTTCCCATTTCAAACCCCCATTTTCCCATTTCAAACCCCCATTTTCCCATTTCAAACCCCCATTTTCCCATTTCAAACCCCATTTTCCCATTTCAACACCCCATTTTCCCATTTCAACCCCCATTTTCCCATTTCAACCCCCATTTTCCCATTTCAAACCCACCATTTTCCCTTTCAACCCCATTTTCCCATTTCAACCCCCATTTTCCCATTTCAACCCCCCATTTTCCCATTTCAAACCCCCATTTTCCCATTTCAACCCCCATTTTCCCATTTCAAACCCCCATTTTCCCATTTCAACCCCCCATTTTCCCATTTCAACCCCCATTTTCCCATTTCAAACCCCCATTTTCCCATTTCAACCCCCATTTTCCCATTTCAACCCCCATTTTCCCATTTCAAACCCCCATTTTCCCATTTCAACCCCCATTTTCCCATTTCAACCCCCATTTTTTTCCCCCATTTTCCCAACCCCACATTTTCCCATTTCAACCCCCATTTTCCCATTTCAACCCCCATTTTCCCATTTCAACCCATTTTCCATTTCAAACACCCCCATTTTCCCATTTCAACCCCATTTTCCATTCAACCCCATTTTCCCATTTCAACCCCCATTTTCCCATTTCAACCCCCATTTTCCCATTTCACCCCAATTCCCATTTCAACCCATTTCCATTTCAACCCCCATTTTCCATTTAACCCCATTTTCCCATTTCAACCCCATTTTCCCATTTCAACCTCCCATTTTCCCATTTCAACCCCCCATTCACATCATTCTCCCACATCCCCATTTCCATTTAACCCATTCCATTCAACCCCCCATTTTCCATTTCAACCCCATTTTC
The DNA here is from genome assembly GCA_033310375.1 of Conus canariensis. Taxonomy (NCBI): domain Eukaryota; kingdom Metazoa; phylum Mollusca; class Gastropoda; order Neogastropoda; family Conidae; genus Conus; species Conus canariensis. The sequence goes on from CM065729.1 coordinate 8,308,753, forward strand.
CCATTCAACCCATTCACCTTTTTCCCCATTTCATACCCTCCCCCTTTCCTTTCGCCATTTCCCACCCAATTTTCAACCCATTTTCCATTTACCTCACCCATCCATTCAACCACGATTTTCGCATATCCATCCCTTAGTCTTCAATTGCAACCAACCCCAGTCCGCATGCTTCTTACCCCTACCCAAACAGTATGCATCGCTCGACAAAAGGACAAACATTCACATTGCCCACGCCAGAGCATTTTCAATCCTACGAGTTTGGTCTGTACTTGGCCTACATGAGGATTGCATTTCAAAATACCAGGTGAAAGCCGAGATTAATTGTCAAAATTAGTGTATAATTGTTCGAATGCCTTTAGAGGGGAACTGAAACAAAAAAAAATGCTAATCCGCCAGACAAAAGGGACAAACAAATTGCCAGGCAAAACAAGAGGCATTTCAACCTCTTTGGTCTTCTTCAGGCAAGATACATAGCATTCAAAACGGTGAAAAGAAAGAATGAGCAATATCACCTATATCTTCAAATTGGGCATGAAATGGACGTTGAATGCAAATAACAATCATATGCACAGAACTAAAAATGGACTTGGTGTGCACTTTAGAGGGGGTTTAATTATCAAGAACTTATGGGTGTATGTGAGTGTGTATAAAGCCTTTAGAGAGGGGCTGAATTGTCAGGAATGTATGGGTGTATGTGAGTGTGTATAAAGCCTTTAGAGAGGGGGGCTGAATTGTCAGGAAGGTATGGGTGTATGTGAGTGTTTATAGAGGGGGGCTTAATTGTCAGGTAGGTATGGGTGTATGTGAGTGTGTATAAAGCCTTTAGAGGGGGACTGAATTGTCAGGTAGGTATGGGTGTATGTGGGTATGTATAAAGCCTTTAGAGGGGGCTGAATTGTCAGGAAGGTATGGGTGTATGTGAGTGTGTATAAAGCCTTTAGAGGGGGGCTGAATTGTCAGGAAGTATGGGTGTATGTGAGTGTGTATAAAGCCTTAGAGAGGGACTGAATTGTCAGGAATGTATGGGTATATGTGAGTGTGTATAAAGCCTTTAGAGAGGGGCTGAATTGTCAGGAATGTATGGGTGTATGTGAGTGTGTATAAAGCCTTTAGAGAGGGGCTGAATTGTCAGGAATGTATGGGTGTATGTGAGTGTGTATAAAGTCTTTAGAGGGGGCTGAATTGTCAGGAATGTATGGGTGTATGTGGTGTGTTATAAAGCCTTTAGAGGGGGGCTGAATTGTCAGGAATGTATGGGTGTATGTGGTGTGTATAAAGCCTTTAGAGGGGGGCTGAATTGTCAGGAATGTATGGGTGTATGTGGGTGTCTATAGATTGTCAGGAATGTATGCGTGTATACAAGTGTGTTGAAAGCGTATAGAGGGCGATTGAGTTGTCAGGAATGTATGGGTGTATGTGAGTGTGTTTGAAGCCTGTGGAGGGGAAGAGAATTGTTGGGTGTACGTGACTGTGTCCGAAGTTCTTAATGGAAAAATGGAATTGACAGGAATGTAACACTGTATGCAGATGTGTCTAACGTTCTTTAATGGAAGAATGGAACTGTCAGAAATGTAATGGTGTGTGAGGGTGTGTAGCTTTTAAGGGAGGTTTTGTTGTTGTCCAGTTTTTAGTGTAGTGGGTTGGTGGGTTTGTTTTTTTTTTCTTTTATTGGGAGACCAGTTTAGTACAAAATAAGACAGAAATGTTTCAGGGAAAAAGTTTTAGATGGAGAGTCTTTGTACAAAAAGTATACATGGGGGGAGGGTGTGTGTGGGTGTGGGGAGAGTGCCAAAGGGGTGGAGTCAGGGAGGGGTGCTTCTTTAGATGTGCTGTACTGTGGGTACCATTTGCTTTGATTCAAGTGATTCTGGCTTAATGCAGGGTGAAATTTTACAAAGATCGGTACGAGAGTGTTTCAGCTGATATGACTTTAAGATTTATTAAACAAGCAAGGCTGCTTTGATTCAGCGCTTGCTTAATTAAGTTAATTGTGAATCTCTGAATTGGTGTTCATAACACTGCCTAGTCAAATATGTTACTGTAAAAACTACTCTGATATATCAATGATAAGCCATAGCAAACTTCCTTAAAGTGAATAGAAAGTCACGCATTTTTCGTAATATGACTATTTCTTTGAACCGATTATCTTTCACAGTGATATAGGTTTTGTTTGAGTGAGCATGTGTGTAGAATTTTGTTTGTTTGTTTCTTTGTTTTGTTTTTTGCTTTTTCTTTTCAATCACCTTTGCTGTTATGTTCACTGGTACAATCTCTGAGAAATAAACACTTTACAGCGGAATCCACGAAAACCTTGTTCAGAGATGTCCCACCTGATGTGAATTTCTGAAAGAGATTAACGTTTTTCATCTGATCTATGGAGGAAACATTTTTTCACGAAATTTCCAGTGTGTATTTAGAAGATGTGTTTTAAAGGATTGTGTGAATGAGGGTGCTTTTTTCGTGTGTGTTTTTAAATTTTTTTTTATAATAATGACTGTGAGTTGACTTCAATGCAGTGACAGCCCTGATATGGCCCTTTGCGGTCGGCTGGGCTATAAGCAACATTACCTTACCTTACCTTATCTTACCCATGACGTGACACAGAAAACAGCGAGAGGAACCAGTTCTACGTGCAGGATGACTGGGTGAAAGAACTGAGACGACTGCAGTGCGAAGGCCGGTGGAGGGTGACGGACGTTAACAGAACCTTTGCCATCAGCACCAGGTGAGAGGACCATGTCTTGTTGTTGTTGTTGTTCTTCTTCTTCGTTCACACAGTCATACGAGTGTGGATGCGTTGTGCTACCGTTATGTCCCTGACAAGTCAGGACCAGCACATCCGACTTCAGCTTGTTTTGATATCAGAGTGAATGCTCTCCTAGACTGGTTGCTTTACTGGGCTGACGAGTCCAATCTACCCCGGCTATTTGTCTGTAGCTGGAGATGATTTGTTCACTGGGGTGGCCTTGGCCAGGGCTTAGAGCTTATAGCGCGGCTCTTGATCGCATGATGCTCCTGTCGTTGGACATATGGGGTATTTCAGTGGACTTAACAGTGCTACTTATTATCCCGCCCCATCCTGCTAGGAACATCGCAGTTTGGTGCGGGACTGCTTGTTCGACCAGGCAAACCTGACTTATATGGCAGCTAACCATCATATCTGGGGCATCCCCCTATCCGCCACCTGGGGACCCGCCAGGTTGAGTGAGGGTGGTTGCCCCTGCTCCATGGGACCATGTCTGTAACTGGTCAGATAATGACCATGTCCAGACCATATGTCAAATATGACAGTTCTCTGCCTGTTGTCTGTAAGTCTGTACGTCAGGTTTGACAATCTTCCTTCTTTTGTAACTGTGTCAGGTATGACAATCTTTCTTCTTTTGTAACTGTGTCAGGTATGACAATCTTCCTTCTTTTGTAACTACATCACATATGACAATCTTCCTTCTTTTGTAACTACGTCACATATGACAATCTTCCTTCTTTTGTAACTATGTCACGTATGGCAGTCTTCCTTCTTTTGTAACTGTGTCAGGTATGACAATCTTCCTTCTTTTGTAACTGTGTCAGGTATGACAATTTTCCTTCTTTTGTAACTGTGTCAGGTATGACAATCTTCCTTCTTTTGGAACTGTGTCAGGTATGACAATCTTCCTTCTTTTGGAACTGTGTCAGGTATGACAATCTTCCTTCTTTTGTAACTATGTCATGTATGGCAGTCTTCCTTCTTTTGTAACTGTGTCAGGTATGACAATCTTCCTTCTTTTGGAACTGTGTCAGGTATGACAATTTTCCGTCTTTTGTAACTGTGTCGGGTTTGACAATCTTCCTTCTTTTGTAACTGTGTCAGGTACGACAGTCTTCCTTCTTTTGTAACTGTGTCAGGTATGACAATCTTCCTTCTTTTGGAACTGTGTCAGGTATGACACTTTTCCTTCTTTTGTAACTGTGTCGGGTTTGACAATCTTCCTTCTTTTGTAACTATGTCAGGTACGACAGTCTTCCTTCTTTTGTAACTGTGTACAGGTTTGACAGTCTTCCCTCCTTTTGTCTGTTACTATGTCAGGTATGACAGTCCTCCTTTTATCTGTAACGGTGTCAGGTATGACAATCTTGTTCTCTTTGTAACTATGTCAAATGTGACAATCTTTCTTCTTTTGCGACTGTGTCAGGTACGGCTGTCTTCCTCCTTTTATTTGTAACTATGTCAGGTAAGACAATTTTCGTTCTTTTGTAACTATGTCAGGTAAGACAATTTTCGTTCTTTTGTAACTATGTCAGGTAAGACAGTTTTCCTTCTTTTGTAACTATGTCAGGTAAGACAATTTTCCTTCTTTTGTAACTATGTCAGGTAAGACAATTTTCCTTCTTTTGTAACTATGTCAGGTAAGACAATTTTCCTTCTTTTGTAACTTTGTCAGGTATGACAGTCTTCCTTCTTTTGTAATTATCTCAGGTATGGCAATCTTCCATCTTTTATCACTGACTTTGGCAGGTATGACAATGATCCCTCTTTCATTTCTTTTTACATCAGGTATGACAAGTCTTCCGTCTTTAATCTGTCAGTGTTTTCCAGCTGATCAAAGAGCGTATGGAAGAAATCTTTCATAGCAGTTTTTGCAGATTTGCAAATTCCAGTTAAATGAAATGTGTTTGTTTTACAACAACTGTGGAAAGAATTGACTTTGATGAGATGACAGCCCTGATGCGGTCCTTTGCCACCAGCTGGGCGATGAATAACAGAAAATGAATAAGATGAGTTGATAATTACCCCACCCCACCCCCCACCCCCCTCCCCCCCACCCCCCTCCAATACAGAAGTTTGTTTTCACCTGTGTTTAATGGTTAGTTCGATTTTCTGGATGTCCACAAGACTGCGCCAAAACTTAGGAACCAGTTTTCATGAAACTTGGTTGAAACATGGAGTATGGCCAGAGGATGAACTCGGTGAATTATGGGGTGGAACCAAATCGTAAGGCAGACCCTGTATCTTTTTGACTGTAACGGAGGTCCATACTTTCGCAAGTGTCTTTCTTGTGGTATCATGTTGTGTGTAGTCAGTTTTGATTTTTTCGTTCATGTGGCATTGTTAGTAAGCATTTGTTTCAGACTGTAAAACCACTGTAAATCTTTACTATTGGTGCTGCTGTTGTTTATGGTTTGAGGATTTTGGGAGAACACATTGCAACTCCTAATGGTTATAACTAGTATTGTTTGTTTTAGGGGCCCGTTTTCACATGGTTAGAACATTTGCCTACGGAGCTGAGAGTCTTGAGTTTGAAACTCTTTGTGGGGGTGGATCTTTACTGTTTAGAAATCATCCTGTCCACCCGGCCATAACCGGGTACCTTGTTCAGGTCACGGAAGGTTGAAGGTGGTGGAAGAAGAGAGATGGGCTCCACCTTCCTTTATGCTGTACCCCAGACACGGTGAACCTATAAGAGTTCTCTGCCCCTGTAGCCATTATGCTGTAGCCCAGACACGGTGAACCTATAAGAGTTTTCTGCCCCTGTAGCCGTTATGCTGTAGCCCAGACACGGCGAACCTGTAAGAGTTCTCTGCCCCTGTAGCCTTTTTGCTGTGCCCCAGACACGGTGAACCTGTAAGAGTTCTCTGCCCCTGTAGCCATTTGCTGTACCCCAGACACGGCGAACCTGTAAGAGTTCTCTGCCCCTGTAGCCATTATGCTGTACTCCAGACACGGCGAACCTGTAAGAGTTCTCTGCCCCTGTAGCCATTATGCTGTACTCCAGACACGGCGAACCTGTAAGAGTTCTCAGCCCCTGTAGCCTTTATGCTGTACTCCAGACACAGTGAACCTGTAAGAGTTCTCTGTCCCTGTAGCCTTTATGCTGTACCCCAGACACGGTGAACCTGTAAGAGTTCTCTGCCCCTGTAGCGATTATGCTGTACCCCAGACACGGTGAACCTGTAAGAGTTCTCTGCCCCTGTAGCCATTATGCTGTACCCCAGACATGGTGAACCTGTAAGAGTTTTCTGCCCCTGTAGCCATTATGCTGTACTCCAGACACGGCGAACCTGTAAGAGTTCTCTGCCCCTGTAGCCATTATGCTGTACCCAGACACGGCGAACCTTAAGGTTCTCTGCCTGTAGCCATTATGCTGTACCCAGACACGGTGAACCTGTAAGAGTTCTCTGCCCCTGTAGCCATTATGCTGTACCCCAGACACGGTGAACCTATAAGAGTTCTCTGCCCCTGTAGCCATTATGCTGTATCCCAGACACGGTGAACCTGTAAGAGTTCTCTGCCCCTGTAGCCATTATGCTGTACCCCAGACACGGTGAACCTATAAGAGTTTTCTGCCCTGTAGCAATTATGCTGTACCCAGACACGGTGAACCTATAAGAGTTCTCTGCCCCTGTAGCCGTTATGCTGTACCCCAGACACGGTGAACCTATAAGAGTTCTCTGCCCCTGTAGCCGTTATGCTGTACCCCAGACACGGTGAACCTATAAGAGTTTTCTGCCCCTGTAGCCGTTATGCTGTACCCCAGACACGGTGAACCTGTAAGAGTTCTCTGCCCCTGTAGCCGTTATGCTGTACCCCAGACACGGGTGAACCCTATTAAAGTATTTTCTGCCCCTGTAGCCATTATGCTGTACTCCAGACACGTGAACCTGTAAGAGTTCTCTGTCCCTGTAGCCATTATGCTGTACCCCAGACACGGTGAACCTGTAAGATTCTCTGCCCCTGTAGCCATTATGCTGTACTCCAGACACGGTGAACCTATAAGAGTTTTCTGCCCCTGTAGCGATTATGCTGTACTCCAGACATGAACCTGTAAGAGTTCTCTGCCCCTGTAGCCATTATGCTGTACCCCAGACACGGTGAACCTTAAGAGTTCTCTGCCCCTGTAGCCATTATGTTGTACTCCAGACACGGTGAACCTATAAGAGTTTTCTGCCCCTGTAGCCATTATGCTGTACCCAGACACGGTGAACCTATAAGAGTTCTCTGCCCCTGTAGCCATTATGCTGTACCCCAGACACGGTGAACCTATAAGAGTTCTCTGCCCCTGTAGCCATTATGCTGTACCCCAGACACGGTGAACCTCCAAGAGTTCTCTGCCCTTGTAGCCATTATGCTGTTGGATTTTTTCTTCTTTTGGAGGTAGAAGTGGAACACATTGTAAATCATCATTGTTGTTATTGTGATTGTTGGTTTTTGCACTGATTGTAAGTACCCTCACTGTTGTTACTACTGTTGTTGTTATTTGTTTTAGAAGGTGGAACACACTGCATATTTGCATTGTCATGCTTCTTTGTTCCAGTTTGCCAGAGTACTTTGTGGTCCCCAATGTGCTGAGCAATGCCGACGTGAAGAAAGCCGCTGACCAGTACAATGAAAAACGACTGCCGGTAAGCCTGGTCTTCAGGTCATCTTTTTGTTGTTGATAATATTCATAAAAATAGGCATGATGGTGACAATAATAACCATGCTGACAGCCTAACAATGATGATTATGAAGATGAGGAATAATGGAGGTTTGTTGAGTGCTTTTTGTTCCAGTTAGGCTTAGAGTGTTTTGGATCATATCAGTCAAGGAATAAATCACTGAAAACAAAGAAAATTCACTATATGAAAACAGTACCCAATTTTACACACATACACATGCACACACACTCATATGTGCATACATACACACACACAAATTCACAAACACACACATGCACTTACCTACAGATTCATTCAAGTGCATGTAGGTGAACACAGACACAAAGACACACAGACACACACTCATATACATAGGCACACACAAATGCACAAATATGCACACACAAACACATGGACACACATGCGTGCGTGCAACGCACACACACGCACACACAGAGGCAGGATCACGTGCACGCACCCACACACGCTTACACGCGTACAGTTACACACACAGACATACACTCACTCACTCTCTCTCTCTCTCTCTCTCTCTCTCTCTCTCTCTCTCTCTCTCTCTCTCACACACACACACACACACACACACACACACACACACACTCACACACACTCACACACACACACTCACACACACACTCACACACACACACACACACACACACACACACACACACACACACACACACAGAGTCCCTTTTAAAGCAGTGTGTGTGTTTTTTTATGTCCTGAAATGTTTGATTTTCACTGTTCTCTGCATTAGATTTGTCTCCAGATCAAAACACTTCCATTCAAAGACGAATGTTTTAAATCTTTTAAAGCATTTGAAGAGGCTATTGGTCAAGATGTGATTATGGTATTTATTGCAGAGTTCAGCATCAGGAAATAGGGAGTGAGGAATTGTTCTCGCTTGTATCAGTACCAGTGTAGGCTGTTACATAAAGCTGAATGTGAGAAAGGTGGGGCTGGTAGAGATGTGTGAGTACAGATGTGCATATACGTATGTGAACATGCATGTATCAGACCTGTTTACCCATACAATTTCGCTGTATTTTGTACACATGTTCAGGGAAAATATGACGAATATGACAAACTTAATAAAATATGTCGAAAAAAAGAATCCTAGAGACTATGTGATGGCTGGTGAAAACGAATGCCCCTCCTCTAAACATCCCCACCTCCCATCCCCAGTTTGACAAAGATTTGGAATTTTGTACTCACTCTTTCTGGAAATTTTTTTTTTTTTTTTTTTTTTTTTTTTTTTTAGAGTAAACAGGTCAGATGTATGCTGGGCATGCATGCTTTTATGGCCCGTTGTAATGCCCGGGATCTAATGTCCTTTATGGGGAGCGGCACTGTACATGGTACATGAGGATTTTCATTGTAATCACTGTTGTGGTCATCACCACCATCGTCAGTCATTACCTGGTGGTCTGTCGCAGACATGGTGCTACACCAGCCCCAAGAACGGCGCCAGCTTGGTGCGAATGTCTCAGCTCTTGCCGCAGTCTGATTTTAAGAATGAAGAAGAGAAGTGAGTCACCACGGATACATTCCTTTGCTTGGAACCAAAGACGCTCGAAGAGAGTTGGTCGCTATCATCTGTTTTCTTTTTTCTCTGTCTCTTGTCTTCTGCTTTCTTTTTCTTTGTCTGTCTCTGTCTTCTGCTTTGTTTTTCTTTGTCTGTCTCTGTCTTCTGCTTTCTTTTTCTCTGTCTCTGTCTTCTGCTTTCTTTTTCTTTGTCTCTTGTCTTCTGCTTTCTTTTTCTTTGTCTGTCTCTGTCTTCTGCTTTCTTTTTCTTTGTCTGTCTCTTGTCTTCTGCTTTCTTTTTCTTTATCTGTCTCTGTCTTCTGCTTTCTTTTTCTTTGTCTGTCTCTGTCTTCTGCTTTCTTTTTCTTTGTCTGTCTCTGTCTTCTGCTTTCTTTTTCTTTGTCTGTCTCTGTCTTCTGCTTTCTTTTTCTTTATCTGTCTCTGTCTTCTGCTTTCTTTTTCTTTTTCTTTGTCTGTCTTCTGCTTTCTTTTTCTTTGTCTGTCTTCTGCTTTCTTTTTCTTTGTCTGTCTCTGTCTTCTGCTTTCTTTTTCTTTGTCTGTCTCTGTCCTCTGTTTTCTTTTTCTTTGTCTGTCTCTGTCTTCTGCTTTCGTTTTTCGCTTCTGACCTCATCTTCTCTTTTCTTTTCTTTTCATTTCTTTTTTTTTAACTATTTCATCACCCTATACACACACAAGTCAGTTCAGTATGTTTTTAGCTCAGCCACCCTATACACACACAAGTCAGTTCAGTATGTTTTTAGCTCAGCCAAGCGCCAAAACTGTGACAGGGCTGGAAGCCCTCGAAAGGCAGACCATAACGCACAAGGGTACATTCAGATTTGTGCATACGTTAATGCTGACACATACATACACCTGCACCTATACATACTTACATTCACACTCCCACTGACAGACATTACAGTGTGATCTTTTAGTCAAATGGTTAAAGAATTTGGTGGGAGCTGATGGTCTTGGGTTGAAGTGACTTGTTGGGTGGATTTTTTTTTTTACTTAAAATCCCTCTTTGTGTCCACCCAGTGGTGGCTTGGTAGGTGCCTGGGTCAGATCATGAAAGGTTAAAGGAAGCCAAAGTAGAGGGATGGTTTCCGTCTTCTGTTGGGCGATTGACTTTAGTGATAAAATTTGTAACCATCATTTATACTGTCCTCCACTGTTCTGGAAGGTCTTAGCTTTTTCTTTCTATTGTTGTAGATTATAACATGCCAGCTTTTCTGTAACTTGCTTCTTGATTGTCGAGACTGCACATTCTTCAGTGATACAGACATGAATGGGATAAGCAACCCCATACTCGGGAGTAGAGTGGCAACGTGTAACCTTACTCCAAAAGGTCACTTGAAAACTAAAACGCTAGTTAAGGAAAGCAGGCAAATGTTATTTTGTTGAATTCTTTAACTTTTTAGCCCCATGTTTTGTTGTTGTTGTTTGTTTGTTTTTTGTTTTTTTTGTTTTTTTTTGGGGGGGGTTTGCTATACAAATCATAATGGGAAGATACCTACAGAATCATCTATCCTTGTCTTTATCTTTCTGGTGATGAATCAGATGACTTAGTTCAGTGATCGTGTCAGGCCTTGTGGCATATTCTCCGTGTGTGTTTGTGTGTGTGTGTGTGTGTTTATGTTTGTATAGTAGTGATAAGTTTGTGTGTGTGTGTGTGTGTGTGTGTGTGTGTGTGTGTGTGTGTTTATGTTTGTATAGTAGTGATAAGTTTGTGTGTGTGTGTGTGTGTGTGTGTGTGTATGATAGTATAGTACCTAGTAGTAATGTTATGTGTGAATGTGTGTGTGTGTGTTTATGTTTGTATAGTAGTAATAAGTGTGAGTGTGTGTGTGTTTATGTTTGTATAGTAGTAATAAGTGTGTGTGTGTGTCATAGTAGTAGTAGAACTAGTAATATTAGTAATTGTAGAAGTCACTGTGTGCGTGTTTAGTAGTAATAGTAGTCATTAATTTTAGCACTGTAAGTAATGTTTATAGGAGAATGGAAATAAAGATTATGGGCAGAATCTGAATGTCCCTTGATGGGGGCACCAACACACATGATATCCATATATATATATATATATATGGATATCATGTGTGTTGGTGCCCCCATATCAGTGTGTATCCATGCTGTGTGTATGGGTGCGCGTGTGTGCGTGCGTGAGCATGCATGCGTGTGTGTGTATGTAATGATTATGTGTTTCTGTGTGTCAGGATGCTGAAAGCAGTGAAAGTAGCCACAGGGGAGATGGAGAACGTGGAGGTGATGGACCTCAGCCTCAGCTGCCCCTCCCTCATGGACATCCGTGCCAGTGGCCAGCGTCTGATGTCCCTCTGCATGACAGGTCAGTCAGGCCACAGCCAGTGGCCAGGCTTTGTGTCCCTGTGGGGCAGGCTTTGTGTCCCTGTGGGGCAGAGCTTTGTGTCCCTGTGGGGCAGAGCTTTGTGTCTCTGTGGGGCGGAGCTTTGTGTCTCTGTGGGGCAGAGCTTTGTGTCTCTGTGGGGCAGAGCTTTGTGTCTCTGTGGGGCAGGGTTTTGTGTCTCTGTGGGGCAGGTTTTGTGTCTCTGTGGGGCAGGTTTTGTGTCTCTGTGGGGCAGAGCTTTATGTCTCTGTGGGTCAGAGCTTTGGGGCAGAGCTTTGTGTCTGTGGGGCAGAGCTTTGTGTCTCTCTGGGACAGAGCTCTGTGGGACAGAGCTTTGTGTCTCTGTGGGACAGAGCTTTGTGTCTGTGGGGCAAGCTTTGTGTCCCTGTGGGGCAGAGCTTTGTGTCTCTGTAGGGCAGAGCTTTTTGTCTCTGTGAGACAGAGCTTTGTGTCTGTGGGGCAGGCTTTGTGTCTCTGTCGGGCAGAGCTTTGTGTCTCTGTGGGGGAGAGCTTTGTGTCTCTGTGGGGGAGAGCTTTGTGTCTCTGTGGGGCAGAGCTTTGTGTCTCTGTGGGGCAGAGCTTTGTGTCTGTGGGGCAGAGCTTTGTGTCTCTGTGGGGCAGAGCGTTGTGTCTCTATGGGGCAGAGCTTCATGTCTCTGTGGGGCAGATCTTCGTGTCTCTGTGGGGCAGATCTTCGTGTCTCTGTGGGGCAGAGCTTTGTGTCTCTGTGGGGCAGAGCTTTGTGTCTCTGTGGGGCAGATCTTCATGTCTCTGTGGGGCAGAGCTTTGTGTCTGTGTGGGGCAGAGCTTTGTGTCTGTGTGGGGCAGAGCTTTGTGTCTCTGTGGGCAGAGCTTTGTGTCTCTGTGGGGCAGAGTTTTGTGTCTCTGTGGGACAGAGCTTTGGGGCAGAACTTTGTGTCTCTGTGGGACAGAACTTTGTGTCTCTGTGGGACAGAGCTTTGTGTCTCTGTGGGACAGAGCTTTGGGACAGAATTTTGTCTCAGTGGGACAGAGCTTTGTGTCTCTGTGGGACATAGCTTTGTGTCTCTGTGTGACAGAGGAGGAAACAAGTAACGGTGGAATCTCCTGAGCACTCGTCAGATTCTAAGACCTCTAGCAGATGGTGCTGCCATGAGGAGATTCTGTGTACACTTTTTTTGTATGAGCTGGTAGCCACTGTATCGTCTGTGATGCCAAAATGATGTTATGCTCTGTTGTTGTTGTGCCGGGAGAAGATGCTGCCAAAGAGGAAAAAAGAGCAACAAACAGTGTGAATAATAGTCTTGGTCGTGACTGGTCTGATTAGTGGAAGATAGACCACTCAGTGCTCACATTTGCATCAGATGCTCCATTTTATATGCAAATTTCAATGCAGAGTTTTATCCCCCCCCCCCCCCCCCCCCCCTCTTTGGCCTCCTGGAATTTGTAAAAATTTTTCCAAAGACGTTGAATCCCCTCAGAAGAAACCCATGTTCTCTGAGGAAACCTGCTTGACGTTCCTTGAAAAAGAGCTGTTGAGAGTCAAGTGTCTGTCACTGAAAGATTGTTTGTAACAGGTTTATCTCAGGCTGTGCGAAAGAGATCAGAAGAACACCTGGTGCAAATTTCTTAGAATATGTCAAACAGCAAATGACCTCAGAATTATCCATGACAGGCTAAACACAAGAGATGAATACAGTGGAGGTTATGAGGTGTTAGCAAGGTAGATCATGACAGTCTGGAAATGTGTATTGTGGTACTATTTCGTTTCTTAAAGGTCTGCTGTGCTGTCGCTTTCATTTAGTCACTGAAATTTCAAAACCAGCTATATGTGCCTGTAAGAGGCGTGTAACAATGAAATGAGAACTCTTACTACCTGGTGCCTTTTGTTGTCAGATTCCAACAAGGAGTTCTACAGCTTTGATTCCACCTGGATGTCAAGGCTGGATTCCACACAGTGGCTTCAGCACGTGTCTACTTGCCTGAAGACTGCTGCTGAGGTTACAGAACAGATATACACTAAGGGGCAGAGCGTTGCATTGAAGGGTAAGGCTTTGAGTGTGTGTGTCACAGTGCTGCATTGAAGGGTAAGGCTTTGTGTTTGTGTGTGTGGTGTCACAGTGTTGCATGGAAGGGTAGGGCTTTGTGTGTCACAATGCTGCATTGAAGGGTAAGGCTTTGTTGTGTGTGTGTGTGTGTGTGTGTGTGTGTGTGTGTGTGTGAGTCACAGTGTAGCACTGAAGGGTAAGGCTTTGTGGGTGTGGGTGTGTGTGTGTCACAGTGTTGCATTGAAGGGTAAGGCTTGTGTGTCACAGTGTTGCATTGAAGGGTAAAGCTGTGTGTGTGTGTGTGTGTGTGGTCACAGTGTAGCATTGAAAGGTAAAGCTTTGTGTGTGGTGTGTGTCACAGTGTAGCATTGAAGGGTAAAGCTTTGTGTGTGTGTGTGTCACAGTGTAGCATTGAAGGGTAAAGCTTTGTGTGTGTGTGTGTCGCAGTGTAGCATTGAAGGGTAAGGCTTTGTGTGTGTGTGTCACAGTGTTGCATTGAAGGGTAAGGCTTTGTGTGCATGTCACAGTTTAACATTGAAGGGTAAGGTTTTGTGTGTGTGTGTAAAGTGTTGCATTGAAGGGTAAGTTTTGTGTGTGTCACAGTGTTGCATTGAAGGGTAAGGTTTTGTGGTGTCACAGTGTTCCATTGAAGGGTAGTGTGTGTGTGTGTCACAGTGTTGCATTGAAGGTAAGTTTGTGTGTGTGTGTGTCACAGTGTAGCATTGAATGGTAAGGCTTTGTGTGTGTGTCACAGTGTAGCATTGAAGGGTAACTTTGTGTGTGTGTGTGTCACAGTGTTGCATTGAAGTGTAAGGCTTTTGTGTGTGTGGTGTGTTGTGTGTGTGTGTCACAGTGTTGCATTGAAGGGTAAGGTTTGTTTTGGTGTCACAGTGTTGCATTGAAGGGTAAGGTTTGTGTGTGTGTGCACAGTGTTGCATTGAAGGGTAAGGTTTTGTGTGTGTGTCACAGTGTTGCATTGAATGGTAAGGTTTTGTGTGTGTCACAGTGTTGCATTGAAGGGTAAGGTTTGTGTGTGTGTGTCACAGTGTTGCATTGAAGGGTAAGGTTTTGTGTGTGTGTGTCACAGTGTTGCATTGAATGGTAAGGTTTTGTGTGTGTCACAGTGTTGCATTGAATGGTAAGGCTTTTGGGTTGTGTGTCACAGTGTTGCATTGAAGGTAAGGTTTTGGTGTGTGTCACAGTGTTGCATTGAAGGTAAGGTTTTGTGTGTGTGTCACAGTGTTGCATTGAAGTGTAAGGTTTTGTGTGTGTTTTGTGGTCACAGTGTTGCATTGAATGGGTAAGGTTTTGTGTGTGTGTGTCACAGTGTTGCATTGAAGGTAAGGTTTGTGTGTGTGTGTTCACAGTGTTGCATTGAAGGGATAAGATTTTGTGTGTGTCAGAAAGTGTTGCATTGAAGGGTGAAGGCTTGTGTGTGTGTCACAGTGTTGCATTGAATGGTAAGGTTTTGTGTGTGTGTCACAGTGTTGCATTGAAGGGTAAGGTTGTGTGTGTGTGTGTGTGTCACAGTGTTGCATTGAAGGGTAAGATTTTGTGTGTGTCAGAAAGTGTTGCATTGAAGGGTAAGGTTTTGTGTGTGTCACAGTGTTGGATTGAATGGTAAGGCTTTGTGTGTGTGTCACAGTGTTGCATTGAAGGGTAAGGCTTTTTTTTTTTTTTTTTTGCTGTCCCAACCTCTGCGCCACCAAGAGGCAGTGCACCCACACCGCTCATTCCGACACTCCGTCCACAGCCACAGCCCGGTCGGCCCCGCCACAGCCCCGGCACCGGCAATCCACAGGGAGCAGTCAATGTCAAGTCGTCAAGAGGCAACCCACCGGAGGAGACACTGCACTGCTGCCGAGTCACTTCGGTGGTGTTCAGTGGCGCCTGTTCTGATCTAACATACGCAGGACACCACCTACTAAGCCCCATACTGACGACAATAATTGCTTAGTCGTGGATCCGGCGTGAGTGAGCTCTCCCTCCAGAGGGCGCCACCACGTCCGTCCAACGACAGCCCCCATGGATTCGCCGATACCGGTGACCCTGATGGAACCAAACCAAGGCCACAGACGTGGAGAGGACATCGAAATTGAGGTCACCATGAGAGCAGGGCATGAAGGGCCACAGAATTTGAGACTTTTTTTTATGCTGATCGATGAGAATGAGGATGATTAAGATGATGCTAGGGATTTCCATTTCGGTCTGAGACTACATGACAGGGCTGTACTCTACGCTTCCTTTCATAATATATCCCGGCGTCAACCAGGCCCGAGAGATACAGGCACCTGCAGGAAATTTGAGCAACACTCTCAGAAACGCATCCATTAAGTGGATGAAACTCGACTGTGTGGTCCCAGTCTTCCCAACTGAGTCTGCAGCAAACTCAACTCTGGGTAGGAGCCAGTCGGGACAGAAAAAATCCACATGACTCTGATGGGATTCGAACCCACGACCTCCCAGCTGGGAGTCCGCGACGCTAACCACTTCGCCACGGCGGCTGGTTGAAGGGTAAGGCTTTGTGTGTGTCGGAGAGTGTTGCATTGAAAGGTAAGGCTTTGTGTGTGTCACAGTGTTGCATTGAAGGGTAAGGCTTTGTGTGTGTCACAGTGTTGCATTGAAGGGTAAGGCTTTGTGTGTGTCACAGTGTTGCATTAAGGGTAAGGCTTTGTGTGTGTCACAGTGTTGCATTGAAGGGTAAGGCTTTGTGTGTGTCACAGTGTTGCATTGAAGGATAAGGCTTTGTGTGTGTCAGAGAGTGTTGCATTGAAGGGTAAGGCTTTGTGTGTGTCACAGTGTTGCATTGAAAGGTAAGGCTTTGTGTGTGTCACAGTGTTGCATTGAAGGGTAAGGCTTTGTGTGTGTCACAGTGTTGCATTGAAGGGTAAGGCTTTGTGTGTGTCACAGTGTTGCATTGAAGGGTAAGGCTTTGTGTGTGTCACAGTGTTGCATTGAAGGATAAGGCTTTGTGTGTGTCACAGTGTTGTATTGAAGGGTAAGGCTTTGTGTTGTCAGAGAGTGTTGCATTGCAGGTAAGGTTTTTTGTGTCGTAGACTGTACCAATGAAAAGTAAGATATGTGCTTTGTACTTTGTGATAAATGAGGGTTACTTTGCATGCTGTTTTGTGTTTGTGTGTGTGTGTGTGTGTGTGTCACAGACTGTAGCAATGAAAACCATGAGAGCAGGCCATGAAAGGCCACAGAATTTGAGACTTTTTTCATGCTGATCGATGAGAACGAGGATGATGAACATGATGTTACGGATTTCCATTCCAGTCTGAGACTGCATGACAGGGCTGTACTCTATGCTTACTTTTATGATATATTCCAGCATCAACCAAGCCAGAGAGATACAGACACCTGCTGTGTTGGTCAGGAAGTTTTAGCGACACTTTCAGAGATGCATTCATTAAGTGGATGAAACTCGACTGTGTGGTCCCAGTCTTCCCAATTGAGCCCGTACCAAACTCAGCTCTGGGTAGGACCGGTTTGGGCAGAAAAATCCCACATGACTCTGACGGGAGTCAAACCCAGGACCTCCAAGCCGGGAGTCCACAACGCTAACCACTTCGCCACAATAGCTGGTTACATTCAAGTAATGTTTTCACCAGACTGCATCTGAACTTTGTGAAGCAGTCCATGATGTTATGTTTCAATACCAGTGTCGCCCACCCCAGAACCAAATACAGCTGGGTCCAATCAACTCTTAAAGGAGAACCTTCTACAAACGAAGGTGTCAAATCAGTTTGAACTGAATTCTTCATGAGGCATCCATTTGTCATGGTTTCCATGATTAGCAAGTTCTGTACATGGTGCAAAGTTTGCTTTGTTGATTTTTCTTGTGTGTGTGGTGTGTGTGTGTGTGTGTACACATGTGTGTGTGTATGTGTGTGCACGCATGTATGTGTGTGTGCGCGCCAGCACAGGTGTGTGTGTGTGAGATTTTCAGCATTGCAGTACCACTGACTTTGCTTAGAAACCTGCTGAAATTAGCAGTAGCCGCCTTAGATCTTGCTTACTTAAGGGAGACCTAGCAGCTCTGTAAGAGGCTAACCCCACCTGTCGCCTCCTCCCAAAGGCTTGTCGCCTCCTCCCAAAGGCTTGTCGCCTCCTCCCAAAGGCTTGTCGCCTCCTCCCAAAGGCTTGTCGCCTCCTCCCAAAGGCTAACACTGACGCTTATGCTGCCGTGTGTGTCTGACAGAGGAGACAGGCTGTGACATCATCTGCATCATCTCCTGCCTGGTGCAGATCATGCTGGACCCCTTTTACCGCACCCGGCAAGGGTTTGCCTCCCTTGTGCAGCGAGAGTGGGTGGTCATGGGGCACCCCTTTCAGCGCCGCAGTCGTCTGGTGCGAGGCACGGAGAGTGAACAGGTCGGTCCAGGTCGATGGTCTGGAGGGTCTGGGCTCCTTTTGTTTGTGTGTGTGTGTGTGTGTGTGTGTGTGTGTGTGTGTGTGTGTGTGTGTGTTTTCAGGAAGAGAGAGAGTGTGTGTGTGTGTGTGCGTGTGTGTGTGTGCGTATGTGTGTGTGTGTATGTGTGCGTGCGTGCGTGTGTGCGTGCATGCGTGTGTGTGTGTGTGTGTGTGTGTGTGTGTGTGTGTGTGTGTGTGTGTGTGTGTTAGCATGCGTGCGCATACTTGTGTGGGTGTGTGTGTGGACTTGTTTTGTTGTGTGGGGGTGTGGGGGTGTGGATGTATGTGTGTGTGGGTGGGTGTTTGTGTGTCTGTGTCTGTGTTTTTTGTTGTTTTTTAAGAGAGAGAGAGATTGTGTTGGGTGTCTGTGTGGGTGTGCGCATGCTTGTGCGTGTGTGAATAAGTAGTTTGTTCTCATTTAATTCCCTGCTTTGAAAGTTTGATTTTTAATGTTAGTATGAATCTATATTCTAGTCAGTCTTTTGTGATTCGTAACAAAGTTGATTTGTTAACTGTGCCTAAAGAGAAGTTGTCCCCCCTGCCTTTCTTTTTTTTACAGAATGGCCTGTAGTTTTTGCATTGTTGTGTGCTGATTTTGAATGACTGCATCATGTCATTTGTCATCTGTTCTTTGTGTTATGTTGAACTTTTCTTTGCCACCCTGAAGGTTTGGTGAATCTTTGAATTGCTGGACTATTTTTGTAACTGTGAAGGTTTGGTGAATCTTTGAATTGCTGGACTATTTTTGTAACTAAAGGTTTGGTGAATCTTTGAATTGCTGGACTATTTTTGCAACTGTAAAGGTTTGGTGAATCTTTGAATTGCTGGACTATTTTTGTAACTAAAGGTTTGGTGAATCTTTGAATTGCTGGACTATTTTTGCAACTGTAAAGGTTTGGTGAATCTTTGAGTTGCTGGACTGTTTTTGTAACTGTAAAGGTTTGGTGAATCTTTGAATTGCTGGACTATTTTTGTAACTGTGAAGGTGTGGTGACTCTTTGAATTGCTGGACTATTTTTGTAACTGTTAAGGTTTGGCAAGTCTCTGAATTGCTGGACTATTTTTGGACTATTTTTGTAACTGTGAAGGTTTGGTGACTCTTTGAACTGCTGGACTATTTTTGGACTATTTTTGTAACTGTGAAGATTTGGTGATTCTTTAAGTTGTTTGACTATTTTTGCCACCCTAAAGGTTTGGTGACTCTTTGAATTGCTCGACTATTGTTGTAACTGTGAAGATTAGGTGACTCTTTTAATTGCTGGACTATTTTTGCCACCATGAAGGTTTGGTGACTCTTTTAATTGCTGGACTATTTTTGCCACCATGAAGGTTTGGTGACTCTTTTAATTGCTGGACTATTTTTGCCACCATGAAGGTTTGGTGACTCTTTTAATTGCTGGACTATTTTTGCCACCATGAAGGTTTGCTGAGTCTTTGAATTGCTGGACTATTTTTGCCACCTGAAGGTTTGGTGAACATTTGAGTTGCTTGACTATTTTGCCACCGTGAAGCTTTGGTGACTCTTTTATTTTCTTTTTTTTTCCATGTACGCAAATTGTGTGTATGATAGTTTTTTATCCCGCCATTAAGGCAGCCATATTCCAACTTCAGGGAAGATGCATGCTATGTGTAACATGTCATCCATAACAACACCAAACTCGCCTTCTCTTCCGAAAGTTGGCGATGGGATTTTACATGTGTGCAAGATGTTATGCATGCGTTCACACACGGAACCTCGGTTTATAGTCTCATTCGAAGGACAGTATGGAAAATGGAGCCAGAACTAATGTTAACTCTGAGGGACAAATCCCCCTGTACCAAAACAGTCCAGCAGAGATTCGAACCTGCAACCCCAGGATCACCAAGATTATGAGTCCGGCGCTCTACCACTGGTGAGTCTTTGAATTGCTGGAATATTTTTGCCTCCATGAAGGTTTGGTGAATCTTTGAATTGCTGGACTATTTTTGCCACCCTGAAGGTTTGGTGAATCTTTGAATTGCTGGACTGTTTTTGTAACTGTAAAGGTTTGGTGAATCTTTGAATTGCTGGACTATTTTTGTAACTGTAAAGGTTTGGTGAATCTTTGAATTGCTGGACTATTTTTGCCACCATGAAGGTTTGGCGACTCTTTGAATTGCTGGACTATTTTTGCCACCCTGAAGGTTTGGTGAATCTTTGAATTGCTGGACTGTTTTTGTAACTGTGAAGGTTTGGTGACTCGTTGAATTGCTGGAATCAGTTCCTTCCGGCACAGCCACATCGAGAGGGTGTCCATCACAGACACACCAACAGCACTAACTCAGGGAGCTAGTGACTTCAAGTCATGATGAGGCAATCCCCTCTCCCAACCCCTCCCCCACCCCCTCCCCAGAATTCGATTAGCACTTTAAGGTGTAAGACCAGTACCCTGTTGTGTTGCAGCTATTTAGCGTCCTAGTTTTGTGCGGCAGGAAGTCATGGGTATGATCCCCGTCCAAGGCATTTTCTGTGGGATTTTCCATCCCATACCCCTCTCCTACGCACAGGTGAGTGTGCTTTGAGCTCCATTGGGAAGACTGGACCACCTCATGGATCTGTCTCTTGAGAGTGTGGCACAGAATTCCAGACCAATGCTGCAGGTGTCTGTATCTCTCAAGTTTGGTTTACGCCTGACTATGTTATTAAAGACAGCACAGAGTACAGCCTTGTTAAATAAATGTTGACCAGAATGGCCCTCCATAGCATCACCTTCATGCTCATTCTTATTGAAAATCATTGGTATGAAAAAAAAAAGAAAGTCTCAGGTTCTGTGGCCCTTCATGCCCTGCTCTCAACTTGGACCTTGGTTCTGATTTTTTCATCCCTGTCTTTGCCTGTGATGGGCTTGTCAAAGTTGCTGGTACTGGCAAGTACATGGGGGCTGTCATTGGATGGATGAGGCAGTGCCTTTCAGATGGACATGCTCACTTATGCTGGGTCCACAACTTAATGGTGATTGTGGTCAGTAGGTGGTGGCCTGTGTATGTTGATTCAGCACAGACACTGCTGAACACTAGGTGAGTCGGCAGCAGTGCAGTTTCGCCTCTGACGGGTTACCTGATGTCAGCTTGATATCGATTGTTCCCCATGGACTGCCGGTCCTGGCAAGGCTGAGATGACTCAAAGCAGGACGCAGTTAGGTATTGTGGAGCTGGAATGAGCAGTTTAGAGCAGTCTATTCATTTAATTTTTTTTTTCATGATTTAATCATTCATCTAGCTGTAAATCCTGCGCATAGTGGTCTGCTGGCTTAGATGTGGTATGATGTATCTGGAACAGTCAACATGCAGTGATGCTGCCATGATGATGCTGACACTGTGTGTGTGTTTATGTGTGTGTGTGTGTGCATGATTGTGTGTGTGTCTGTCTGTCTGTTTGTGTGCAGTCCCCAGTGTTCCTGCTGTTCCTAGACTGTGTGTGGCAGCTGCTGCAGCAGTTCCCCTCACGCCTGGCCATGACAGAGACCTTCCTCACCACCCTATGGGACACGCAGCAGCTGGGGGTCACCGACACCTTCCTCTTCGACTCCGCCTGGTGCCGACATCGGTTCTACCGCGAGGGCCGCAAGCTGGCCGTCGTCTGCCTGCCGAGCGCCTGGGAGTGGCACCTGCAGTTTTCCGAGGAGGACGTCATGCTCTTCAACAACCCGCTGTACTCCCTCTACGACACCTGCGACCTCGAGGAGGTCATCATCAGTGCCAAGGGGTCGCTGAAGCGGGCGGGGAAGCCGACCAAGATGGAGAGTTACGGCCACACGCTGACGGAGTTCCACCTGGGTCAGACCGGAGGGCGGAGGGACCTGTTCAAGAAGCCGGCCAGTGACGTTCTGCTGCCAGTCAGGCCCCAGGCCAACCAGCTGCAGCTGTGGTCGCAGTGTTACCTGCGGTGGTGCGTGCCAGCCCAGATCCTGGGTGGGGGGAGGCCGGCGGAGTACCTGCAGCAGTGCCTCCTGGTGGAGGAGGTCATCTGCCTGGACCACAAGCTGAAGATCCTGGAGCAGCAGAAGGCGCTGCAGGCGCGCAACAGGGAGTACAGGGATCGCTTTGCCCGCCCCAATTCGGGCCTGGTGTTTTCTCAGGAGAACCAGTCCGCCCTCGATTCCGGCTATTTGACTTCCTCCTTCCCGTTTCCCGCAGCCGTCACAGCCCAGACGCAACACAAACTGATCAGTGGGCCGCTGACGTTGTACCTGCATGACAGTCTGGTACAGTACGACTACGCTAATTCAGACGACTGAGGACTGTGGGTGGGGGGGGCAGAGAGGGATGTTGGGTCAGGATGATGATGATGCTACTGGCTTCATTCCGATGACTGAGATCAGCTGGACCTGTGCTTTGACCTGATGCTTGATGATGAGGGTTCATGTGCGAAGGTTGATGATTAGTGTGAGGCGGTGGGCAGTGATGGCAGGTATGCTTGGCTGTAGTGTGTATGTGTGTGTGTGTGTGTGTGTGTGGTTGTGTGAGTGTGCGACTATGCATTTATGTGTGTGTGTGTGAATGGGAGTGTTGGTGGTAAAATGAATGTGTGGATCTAAGATGCAGAGGGATTGAGAGAGAAGTAACCATAACTGATAAAATGCACAGTTGCCTGTTTGTGTGGTGAAGGTGAGCGATGAAACAGGAGTGCTTGTGTGTGTGGCTGAGTGTGCAGGTGTGTTTGTGCAGGAGTGTTAGTGGTTTTAACTTACATATGATTTCTTATGCTGAGTGAATATCTGCAGCAACATGCTATCCTTAGACCTCTTCACTCACCATCGTGCTCATTCTGCGCTCAGCAGCACACCTGTTTTACACCTCCCCTCCTCCCCCCTCCATTCTTCCCTGCTCCATGTAGTGCTTTGCAGATCCTCGGCATAGTGTAGTTTTGAGGTTCAATCAGACTTATGCAGTATGTAAAGACTAGTCCACTAACAGTGACGCCGCCTTGATGGCACTGAAATCCTGGTCAGTGTAGGACCCATCCCCTTCTCCCTGGCTGGTTTAGACATTAGAAAACCTCGACACAGCACAGTGTTTACCCTGACAGCACAGTGTTTACCCTGACAGCACAGTGTTTACCCTGACAGCACAGTGTTTGACAATGAAGTTCACCAACCCTGTCACTGCGGTGTTTGACCCAACACAGTGTTTGACTGTGAACCTTGTAAACATTGACACAGCACAGTGTTTGACAGTGACGATTGTAAACCCTGACACAACAGTGTTTGACGGTGAAGATTGTAAACCCTGACACAGCACAGTGTTTGACAGTGAAGCTCACAAACCATGACACAGCACCGTGTTTGACAGTGAAAGTTGTAAACTGTGACAAAGCAGTTTTTGACAGTGAAGCTTGTAAACCCTGACACAACACAGTGTTTGACAGTGCAGCTCACAATCCTACTAACATGAGTTTCCATGCTGTGCATCAGTTGAAACAGATGTTCATTGTGCGCTGCGCTTGCCTGTTGGGTTTTCCTCATGACTGGTTTGGTTTGGAGAAAAAGTCCTGGGGACTGATGTAATGAAGACTGCTGCTGGCATTTTTCTCTCCGCTCCTTAGTCTTACCCTTCCAAACTAATTGTGTGTGTGTGTGTGTGTGTGTTTGTGTGTGTGTGTGTGTGTTTATGCATGTGTGGTAGCGTCGACTGGAGAGTACAATGGTACAGGGAGGGTGTGGGGGGATGAGATGATCGGGGAGGAGGAGGAGAGCCAGAGAGGTCTGTGTAGAGACGGTGAAGCCCTCAGGAGCGATTCTCCCACCTTGTTCCCAAGGAAAGTAACAGTGGCAAAAGATGTTAATGTCAGTACATTGTTTTACATTTTATACATCTGTCAGTATGTCATCATGGTATTATTGTTTTTTTTGTGTGTGTGATGCTATCAATAGGGGGGGAGAGGGGATGGATGGGGAAGAAAGATGTTTGGGGGGGGAAAGAGGAGAAATCGGGAATACAGCATGTATGGATTAGTTGGAAAGTGTTAGCATATTGTGGAGGAGGAGAAATCAGGAACACAACATGTATGGATTAGTTGGAAAGTGTTAGCTTATTAAGAGAGATGGAGGAGAAATCAGGAACACAACATGTATGGATTAGTTGGAAAGTGTTAGCATATTGGAGAGAAGGAGGAGAAATCAGGAACACAACATGTATGGATTAGTTGGAAAGTGTTAGCTTATTTAGAGAGATGGAGGAGAAATCAGGAACACAACATGTATGGATTAGTTGGAAAGTGTTAGCTTATTTAGAGAGATGGAGGTGAAATCAGGAATACAACATGTATGGATTAGTTGGACAGTGATAGCATATTAAGAGATGGAGGTGAAATCAGGAACACAACATGTATGGATTAGTTGGAAAGTGTTAGCTTATTTAGAGAGATGGAGGAGAAATCAGGAATACAACATGTATGGATTAGTTGGACAGTGATAGCATATTAAGAGAGATGGAGGAGAAATCAGGAATACAACATGTATGGATTAGTTGGACAGTGATAGCATATTAAGAGATGGAGGTGAAATCAGGAACACAACATGTATGGATAGTTGGAAAGTGTTAGCATATTAAGAGATGGAGGTGAAATCAGGAACACAACATGTATGGATTAGTTGGAAAGTGTTAGCATATTAAGAGAGATGGAGGAGAAATCAGGAATACAACATGTATGGATTAGTTGGAAAGTGTTAGCATATTAAGAGAGATGGAGGAGAAATCAGGAATACAACATGTATGGATTAGTTGGAAAGTGTTAGCATGTTGGGGAAAGGGAGGAGAAGTCAGGAATACAACATGCATGGATTAGTTGGACAGTGTTAGTATTTTCTGGACATCATGATGCTATGTCAGAGTGATTTTTTTTTTTTTTTTTTTTTTTTTTTGTATGGGTAGCAATCTGACCTGTGTTCTGTCATGTGGTGGTGGTTGTCACCCTTGAACTGATAATTCTTCGCTCCAAGGACTCACAACTGTTATATCCTCTCTGTCCCCATCCGTGGCACAGTTCGGTGACTTGGTTTTAATGCGAAGAAATCAAGATATCATACATGAAAGGTCATTTTTAGAGTACTGGGAATCAGCTTTTTTTTTTTTTTTATACAGGTAGTTTGTGAGCGATCTTCTGCAAAAAAAAGAAAAAAAAAAACAGTCCGCAATAAGTCTAGCAGTGGGAAAACGGCCACTGAAACAAGTGCTTCGAGTCAAATGCCAGATGTGTCCACATCCCTGAACATGTTAGCTTTGTTTGAAATGCAGGAAACATTTCCTTTCTGAAAGCCAAAGAGCATCGATAGTGCGCAAAATGCCGCTCACTCTGTCCGCTTGGAAACGAAGGAAATTTGCATTGTAAATGAACTTTCATTTCCCATCAGCATTGTCTCCTGCTTGATAAATAACAACATGAAAGAAAAAAATGTTTTGGATTGTGTTGGAGATCAACGGACGGCGCAGTTCAAAGCAGTGAAACAAAGTCCCAGGTGTGTGTTGTTTTATTAGGTGAAGGTGACATCAGGGTCATCATGGTTTGAAGGGCAGGAACTGGAACGCTATGTGTTGTGTTTATAGATGTTTGGTTCACCTGAAACAAATAATGAAGAGTCACAGAGAGAGAGAGGGGGGGGGGGATGAGGCTGGGCACATAATCAGATGCATGTAATAAGGTCCTGGAACTAACCACACATACTTCAAGAACTCGCCATGGGGAAAAACCCACAGATGCTGGGATTCGAAATAAGAAAGATTCAAGAAGTACATCTAACACAGCAGTTACAACAAACCCCCCAGAGGTTTGTAAGCTCTCACAACAAGGGAAGACATCCTGGGTCAGCAACAACAACCACCTAAAATTAACAAACAAACAAATTATGATAAAAGAAACCGCTGGTTAGTAAGTTCAGTAAGTCAAGTAGTACAGCTATGAGAGATCAGAGAAGTCAAGCTGTGATGTCAGTTCTGTAAGGGAACCTGCAAAAATGGGAATGGGGGGGGGGGGGGGGGGGGGTGGAAGGGGG
Organism: Conus canariensis; assembly: GCA_033310375.1. Taxonomy (NCBI): domain Eukaryota; kingdom Metazoa; phylum Mollusca; class Gastropoda; order Neogastropoda; family Conidae; genus Conus; species Conus canariensis. Next base: position 8,334,507 of record CM065729.1, read on the forward strand.
GATAAAGAAAAAAAAAAAGATGAAATGTTTTTTTTCTGTTGTTTTGGGGCCAATGAAGAAGACATGTGACGTACACACCAGAAATCGACTGCATGGTTCTGAGGCCACAACAGCAACAACAAACTAATGACAAAAGTAAACAGTGAAGTCTCATGACACAATCTGTCTGCTCAGTTCCATTACAGAGATACGACATCCCTCTCCGATGAGCTCATAGTTGTCAGCTCCTGGATATTTGCTTCAAGTGCCAGTTAAATTCATCCGTGTTGCCAAAAAAAAAAAAAAAAAAAGGTGGAATGTCAATGTATGTTGTTTTGAGATATAAGGGTATGAGTTTGATGCATCAATATTTATTTCGTATACAGCTGGTGATCAGTTTCATTTTAGATTTGTCGAATAATGTCAGCTCTTACCATAAACTGTGTTTTATTTCTTGTTAATGATTTTTTTTTTCAACACATGTGTTATTACATATAAACTGATTTGATATTGATGTGATTTGTTGATTTGTTTTTATGTACAATGAAAGATTCAGATTACGGTGTATGTTTATGAATAATATTGGTTGATTATTTATTTCACCTTACTGACACCTGAATCAACATTTATGTTGGGGTTTACAACATAAGGCGACATTTATGTTGGGGTTTCCAGTTGGAAATGTTGATTGAATGATATTTCTTTTAATCAAGTGATTGATTTCAAAATGGAAAGATCACCAAGTCCTTGTTATATGTTTAGTGCTTGTATTGCACGTTGCTGATCCAGAAATTAATGGGGGGAAAGTGATAATCACTTTTTTTTTTTTGTCTGTGTGCGTGTTCTCCCTGTGTTTTACATTTGAGAGTAGTAAATAACCAACTAAATTTCTTTTTTGTATAACGAAGTTGTCAAGCTATATTGGACTTCTTTACTTCCTTTGACATGCTGTCCTATTCCTAGAGAGTTAAATTGTAACCACTGAACTTTGACCTTTAATAACCTTTGCCATGCTTTCCCTAGTCATACACCACACAGAGATACAACAAAACCATATCCCTTGAACTGTTCAGAATATTCCAGCGAAAATAAAGCAAGCATGAGGGTTTTCTGCTGTTCTGTGGTTTTCACCATCTGTTAGCTCAGATTCACAGAATCTTTTATTTCTCCGCTGTTCCACCGATGAACAAAAGAAATCAGAGAAAGTTTGTTGGTGTGCGGTCATGCAGTCAAACGACGGAAGACATTGGCTTTCGAGACCAAAGGCATTAAGCAGGTGATGGTCTTCTTAGCAGGAGCTGAAATTCATGAGTGAAATTTTATTGAGGTGTTTTTCATTAGTTCATGACCCTGGGGTCTGTTGCTGCATATCGGTGGTGTTTTCCACATGCCTGAAGGCTCGAAAGCAGTTTGTTCCAAGAGCCAGGGTCTGTGGAAAGTTTTGGCTTGACTGCAATAAAATGAGGAAAGCATGGAAGTGGGATTGGCCGGACAAGAATAAGGCTTTTTGTGCTTAAAAAAGGTGTCCGTAAACTGGGGAGAAAAAAACAGGTTGAGCGTACTGTATTGCTCCAAACATCAGAGTAGCAGTCACTGCGTTCTAACTGTCAGTGATCGTCTGACATGGCTGAAATACAAGGTCAGGGCAGAAGCTGTGAAAAGCAGTGCAAGCGTTGCCGGTGTGCACTTTCAGGGACTCATTTTCAGTGACTTGACCTCAGTAGAACACAATGGTCTGTTGAGAGCATACACGCATACAGTGATGCAATTGCAATTTGAAAAAAAGATTATATGCATTTACTAATGCCCAGTTGTTTTTTTTGCACGGAATCTGACATTTTTGGCAGGGAAAAATTTTCTTCTTTTCTTTTTTTCATCCTCACTCTCTTAAGGTATTTGTTAGAAACCAAATTTTCCATTTTTTGTCCCTTTTTTTGGGTAATGATTGGGTTTTTTTTTTAAGTTTAGTGCAAAAAAGAGTGATCAGTTGCATAATATGAACTACACCCCTTTGACAGTAGAAGTCTGCATCAAATAGAACATGAATATGGATATGAATTTGATGGGGAAAAAATCTTTGTCGTCCCAAAATGAAAGGCGATAGGTGCCACAAGCGAGCTATACACCGGGAAATAAAACATCCAAGTGCCACAAGCAAGTTATTCACCACTTTGTGACACTGAAAAATTAAACGCCCAGGTACCACAACCAAGTTAGACACCTCCTTAGTCACACCTGCAAATAAAACACCCAAGCGCCACAAGCAAGTTATTCACCGCTTTGTGACACTGGAAATGAAACACTTTGTACCACAACCAAGTTATACACCTCAGTAGTCAAACCTGCAAATAGCCTCCCCACCCCCCTCCTTCAAGTGCCACAAGGAAGTTGTTCACCACTTAGCCACTCTGAAAAATAAGACATACCAAGGTGCCACAATCAAATCATACACATTGTTTGTCCCACCAGGAAAGGAAACACCCAGGTGCCACAAGCGAGTTGTACCCCTCATTACTCACACTGGGAAATAAAATACCCAGGTGACACAGCCCTGATGTGGCCCTTTGCGGTCGGCTGGGCTATAAGCAACATTATCTCCCAGGTGACACAAGCCAGTTCTACCCCTCATTCATCACACTGGGAAATGAACACCCAGGTGACACAAGCCAGTTCTATCCCTCATTAGTCACACTGGAAATAAAACACCCACAGCTTTATTTTTCTGTCCCGTGCGAGACACTTAGTGAAAGGGCAAACAAACAAGCTTAACACATTTCTGATCAACATTTTTGTTGCTGTAGTCCGAGCAGAGACATGTATCAAACTTGTGTAGTAGTTAACTATGGAAAATTAAATATCCAGAAAGTGATGACGTTGTTTTTGCACGATTTTGTGTGTTGTCATTGTTCTAATATTGCCTGACCACTTGCATACAAGCTTTTATGCCGCATCTACGTTATCTACAGGAAAATAAACCTAGTCGAGTTTGGTATTAAAAGAATTGTTGGGAATTCGCCTATTCAGTCATCTCAAAAGCGCAGATATATTACATTTTTCATGACAACCACTAATTATCAAACCGACAGCCCCATTTGTAATGGCCGCTCAACAATGCCAAACACATTGCTGCCAGACCGCTATGCACAGATGACATTCAGTTCGCCGAGTACAGCGCGGTTAGCTGGCTGCTGGGGAGCGGCCTGCAGAAAACACCGCTTTCCCTGACCTGCACTCATGGCTTGGCCTCTGCAGCTGCCAGCGAGCTGTTAACTCCCCTGCCTCTTACCTAAGTAACTTGCTCTGAACAGCCGTGCACCCAGGTGACACAAGCCATTTCTACCCCTCATTAGTCACAATGGGAAATAAAACACCTAGGTGCCACTAGCAAGGTCTACCCCTCATTAGTCACACTGGGAATAAAATACCGAGGTGACACGAGAGCATTATACACCTTATTTGTCAGACCTGGAAATAAAATGCCCAGGTGCTACACCTCCAGTCGTCTGACCCATGATCTGAAAACTATGATAGAACTATTGTTTTTACACTCTTCATTAATCAAGTGGCGATATCTTGGTTACATAAGGTCCCATTTGTCACGCTGGGATAGCTTAGCTACGTGTACCTCCATATTCATGTGGGGATAAGCTGATTATGTGCACTTCATTATTCACACAGGGATAACATGGTTATTTGCATCTCAGTACTCACAGGGATTTAACTTCGCTTAACGCTCCTCATTACAGATATGGAGATAACTTAGTCACATATACTTGTCGTTATTCACACAAGGATAATTTGGTTTTATGTACATTGGGATTTTGTAGATATATGCACCTTATTATTTACATAGAGGGATAATGTAGTTATGCACCTCATAATATTAACACCTAGATGACTTAATTCATATGCATTGTACCCAACCTGTGGATGATGATATACCAAGGTCCATTATGTTTTGACTTGTGAAACGTTTGTAAAGGGCATTGAAAACAGAGCATGCAGTCATGGTCATGTGACCCAGTGAAGTGTATTGAGACACGACAGCAAGGGTCAATGCAATATGTCCACAAGCGTGTAGGTTCCCATCTCGCTTTTTTTTTTTTACAGTGAGAAAACAAATGTACATAGAAATGAAATCAGTGTATTTGAAGCCATGTTCATAGCGTCAGTGAGAGACTCGTTTATTCAGTGCAGTCGGCTTTGTTTAGAATCCATGTTCCCTGAGACAAGTGTTCCAGCCCTGAAACTTGCACTTTAAGGGGGCGGGGCCGCATCCAGGTCATGGCTCCCAGATGCCCAGTTAGCAGTTCGGTTGGAGGCTGCATTTGGATGTTAAGGTTAGATATAGCATCAGTTCATTTTGCAGCGTTAGGGCCGTTGTTTTTTTTTCTCCGATCTTATCTGGTGCCCACGCTGTTTACTCTAACTGCTCAACCATAGCCTGTTGCTGTAGCAGCTCCACCATCAGAGTCCACAGTGAGCAATCAACATCAAGTGGCTAAGAGGCAACTCACCGGAGGAGACACTGCACAGCAGCTGCTGGTGTTCTGAGGTGTTCAGTCGTGACTTTTGAACAACGCGTTTTGTTATTGTAGTTTTAGGCAGGGCAGTTCTCCCCCCCCCCCTCCTCCTCCCTTTCTTCAGGCTGGTGATGATCTTGAAATAGCTGCGAGGTTGGCCAGGCTATCATGAGAATAAAACTGAAACTCCTGGATGTTGTATGACATGAGTGTTTGTTTTACATGCATGTAGCAAGACGGGGTGTGACCATAGCATGTCTGTTGTGTGTACGTGTGGTAGGTGATAGAGGTACTCCTATCATCAAGTTCACTGGTGGTTTCACTCCATGTGGTAGCAATAGGACGTCCTCAACAGAATACCTAAAAACAAAGGAGGGAGAGGGTCTTCACTAAATCTTGAAAAGACGGAAGGGAAAATGTTCTGAATGTGCTGATCGAAAGTATTATTGACGAACTTGACTATACATGGTATGGGTGGAGATGAATAGGAAGTGGTTGGAATCATGAAGCCATGTGTGAAAAGATCATGCAGATTTCCTGTAAGTAAACACGATTGTTTTGTGCAGTCATTTTTGTGTGTCTGTAATTGTCAAGGCATGCGAATGAAAACGATATATTTAATGGAGTAGATATCATGGTGGATACTTTTCACCATTTATCAGGTCAACGAGTTGCCACCATTGTGGACACCTTTTATTTTCTGATCGCAATTACTTTGAATGCCTTTCAGACATAGAACTGTGGAAGAAATGTCATCATCACCACCCACAATGGAGTGCAAGTATACGTGTGTGTGTGTGTGTCAGAAATAATTTGTTCAGGGTCTTTTTCTAGTTTTCAGCAGGGATTATCATCATTCAGTTTGCAAGATGGTCATAATGTACACATTCAGTATGTGCACTGATGATGGTGTGCAACTCTGTATACGTGAAACCACCCTTTGTTTGTTTTCCTAAACCACAGTTGTTGAGGCCAGAGTATGGAGACAACAGGAAAGTCATCATCAGTTCATAGTGGATACAGTGAACAACTGTTCACAGTGGATACAGTGAACTACTGTTCATAGCGGATACAGTGAACAACTAACCTTCACATACATACCTAGCAGTATTAGCGTCGGGTCTCAAAAATGCAAGCTTTCGTGGTCAGTTTGAAGATATGTCGTATTTGATTGAAAGGTATGGTGACAGAAGCCACAATCTTGCTGTGTTGAAGGACAAGTTACTGCAGTTCAGTCTGGAAGATCTGCTTTGCCTTGTGTCCGTCTTCATTGCATCAGTTCTTAGGACGATTGGAGCCCAGTGAATGAACGACATCAGTTTGTTGAGGCTACTTTAATGTTCATGTCAGCAGTGTTATACTGTAGAAATATGTTTCAGAATGCTAGTTGCATTTTTTAAATTTTACTGTTTGTGTGTGTGTGTGCGTGCATGTGTGTGCGTGTGCACGCGCGCATGTGTGTGTGTGTGTGTGTGTGGCTTACTTTGCAAGGTCTTGATTGAACTTGGTAACACCCCATCCTACCGAAGACTTCTAACGATGAAGATTGCTTCTAACAATGAAGATTTGAAAGGCTTCACAAAGATTCAGTATTATAGAGCCTTCAGTGGATTCAAGTTACTGGACACATTTCAGTCCAGTCTAAACTTACTGATAAAAATAACGAAGTACAGTCCAGTCTAAACTTACTGATAAAAATAACGAAGTTGAAGCACACACCACCCTCGTCACAGACTTCCACAAGTCCTCACAGGATCACTGAACCGTCTGGTGAAATCCAGTTCACTTTGGCAGTCAGCAGTCAGGGCTCCCTCACCAGGGGCAAGTAAAAATCACAAAAATTCTCGGGGTAGTCGGTGGCCAGCTCCCCCTCTCCAGGAACATTTTGCGGCAGGATAAAAAAACGGTCATGCATACAAAACTCCACTCCCTTTGTACGGTAGATGGGTTTTATACTTGCCTGTCCACATAGGGAGTGTCCGAAGGAGTATCGGCCTGCCTACGCAGAAGACGACGACTTTCAAGATGGTGCATTCTGATGCAAATCTGCGCTTCAAAACGGTGTATTGTCCACTTCTTTGTCCTGCCACAATTGCATCCCCTATGCATGGATGTATCTATGCATGGATGTTGTTTTGAGTAATCCTCCTTGAACTTTTTCGGACTAGTGTTTTTACTATCAGGACCGTTTGTTTGTAGAGTGTCTGTCTGTGCAGAATCTTGCTGATGCAGGACATCTATATTTCACATTGTTTTGCCTTCAGCTAGGTACACATGAAAGTGACCACATAATCTCGTGAAGTTCGCATGTATAGCGTGACCGGCCTTTCAAAGGTTCCTCTGCCACATTTTTGTTTCTCTATCCACTCTCCCATTTTTTTGGTTCTCATTTTTACATTTGGCTGAAATTTTCAGGGAAATGGGAACTCGGGCAATACACATGGATTTCATTGTAAAGCCTCATCTATCCATGGTGTTTGCATTGTTTGCCTTCATCATCCCATCATTGACCTCTCGATGTCGTTTTGCTGTCAAACCTTCGGCTGTGATACGCTGTACACCGAGTGCGCAGTCTGTGCATTTTTTTTTTTTTTTCAGTTGCATGCGTGTTTGAGAGTGTCGACAAAAATAGATGCATTTAGCGCATAGGCGACAACATATAAGCACTGTAGAAACTGAGAAATCAACTGTTCAGGAAGAGTAGGTTTCAGTAGCATTATCGTTACAGAACAGTGCATATATTTGTGCAGCTCTCCCTTTCCACATCTGTTCTGCAGCATTGCTAACACATTGTGATCCATCTTCCCCTGCCCCTCTATGAGAAAAGCTATTTACCACCTCCATGGCTGATGTGAATCTGACTTTTTTCTGTAATAAACCGAGTGATAGTTCGCCTCTTGTTTAGTTTCTGTGTGGAGAGATGTTCTTGCCACATAGCGGTTGTTCCTTCGATGACATGTTTACCATCCATGACATTCATTGTCCTCAGGACATGTCACATGACATTTGCATTTACTTTTAATACATATTTTCCCTGATACACATCAGTACAGTAGGGTTTCAAAGCGAGGTGACTAAAGGCAGAAAATGAAACAAATCTTAAAAAGAAAGGGCATTAGTTCCGCCAGATGATACGGACAGATTGCAGGACAAAACACAATGCATTTCAACCTCTTGGGTCTTCTTCAAGCAAAAACAAACAACATTTAGGACAATGAAAATGAAGAAAGCTTGTTCTTTGTTTTCATTGTCCCGAATGTTGCTTGTTTTTGCCTGAAGAAGACCCAAGAGGTCGAAATGCATTGTGTTTTGTCCTGTAATCTCAGTCTTAAGTAACAGAAAGAAACTGGTATGGGTTTGGGATAGTTATGTGCCAAAATGAATTATTTTGATGACAGGCCATTCAAATACAAAGCGCATCCTTGTGCCTGAATGGGAAGAACGGGTTTTGATTGGCACAGAAAGGATATTCAGACCTGTCAGCCCAAGGCCCAACTCACGAATCATATTAATATTTCAGAGCAACTTGAGACGTTTGGAGTATTCTTTTTAAAATAAAATCAAAAAAAATTTTTTAATTAAAAAAAAAAAAAACGTTTGTGAGCACAGTATTATATTATTCTCGGTGTTTCATGATGTTAAACAGGCCGGTATGTTTGATTTTTCAATCCATGCAACAAACAGATTGCATAACACAAACAGGCATGGTTAATTCTCGCATTTAAACGCTCTATGCATGGATGCTCTTTTGAGTAATCCTCCTTGAACTTTTCGGACTAGTGTTTTCTTTTAAAACAGGCATATAGCTGTTTCTCCCATCACTGGATAGATCTTTTTATTTTGACATGACAATACTGTACATTTAGTGACTACTTGGTCTTCATCTGCAAATGTGTTACACACACACACATACACACACACACAGCTATACCAATTTCCTTTGGTAAAAGAACATGCAAAACCAAACAACTGAAAATCTTGTTGAAAAGCGAGGAATACAAACGACAAATCCTCAACCAACAACTGTTACGCAGTCTCCTGACTCTCGATCACTTTGTTGAAAGTGTATTAAGTTGTGTCCTGAGATCGTCAGATCAGAGCAGGCCCCACCCAACAGTGAGTGCAGCACGTCCTCTGATGGGTGGCCAGTTAGCAACCGGCTGTGTTCCAGGAGACCAAGATGAGACTTTTACCATTGAGAGTGCATACACAGCTCCTATGCTTGGTTAGAGAACATGCTCTAGGTATTTCACAATCCACACTCCCATTTACGAGACCAGCTGCCTTCTTGGGTTGAGTCAACTGAACAGCCACCGGCTGGCACTAATCATGTTTCCCTTTGTCATTCACTTGAGTATCTGTCATTCAGTCTTTCACTAAACCCCATGATTTTTCACAAAGGATGCATGTCACCTATAGCTAGGGCTAACTGGCTTTCTTGTTGGAAAGTTGTTGATGGGATTTTACAAGTGCACAGAAGTTGTGCGTGCATTCTCGCATGGTTTACAGTCTCATTCAAAGATTGTTTTGGGATACAGGAGTTAATCTTGATTCCACGGGGAAAAAAATCCCCTGCTCTGGAACAGCCCAAACCTGATCCCATAATCCCAGGGTCAGAAGTCGAGCACTCTACCAACTGAGCCATTCCAGTGAAACCCCACCAACGTAGACGCTCTGATAGGACCAATTGTGTCTGATGTTAAACACAGACTGTGACCAAACACTGGCCGCGATGATCTCCACCTGGATTCTGTCCCTTTTCTTAACAAAGATCTTCAGTCTCTCACTGACGGCCACACTTGACAGTTAGGGTGAACAATGATTTACTTCAAATAGTTTCAGTAATCATTCGTTTTTGCTTTTGGATCTGTTTCTTGTTTTCTACGTTTTCCAACTCTTATATGGCCTCTGCAGTTTGTCTGGGCTGTAGAGAATGTGAACTTATTAGCATTATGGTAAATGTTGAAACACACAGACACACACACTGTTAAATACACTCACCACAATCACAAGACAAATAGTGGCACACCTCAACATTTGAAAACTGGGCATGTGCAGTTTCAGTGATTTTAATTTTGACATCGAACTCCCGAAACTATGGTCTTCGTTTTCTGCTTCAAGAGACAGAAAGTCAACACAAAAAGCATTACAATGAAATGAAATGAGAACAAGAAAAAAAATACATCGGAAGGTGCGAATAGGGCTCAGTGATGTACTGTCCTCAACTGCTGAACCAACAAGCTGAGAGCAATCCTGCACTACCCTTGGAAGCCTGCACTGTGTTCACACACGGTGCAGGTATGCACAGGACATTCCACTAATATGTCCAGGGACATAAGTGCTCCCTGGGTAAGTAAACACCCCCCCTCCCCTCCCCCAAAAAACAATAACTTAAAAAATGAGTGAAATGTACACACCAAAGTGCCCTTTAAAAAAACAAACTAAAATCCACTAACATTAACATCAAAGATCAATATACTGAAAATGGAAAGGGTTCTCATCCAATGGCTGTCACCGATCTTTGGAAAGAAAAAATCTTAACATAAAATATTTTCACGCCACGTAATATATATCGCCCAATTTAAATTTCAGTGTTACAGCATCAGAGTTATGAGGAGAAAAACGGAAAGAACAAAACCTTTCTTAATAAGTTCACAATTATGGTTAAATGTTAACTTACGTAAATCACTGACATGATTCCTTTCTGTAATGAAACCCAACATTCAAGAATGTCCATGAAAACCATCTTCGAACAAGAGACAACCAAACCAAAGCGCAGCAATAGAAAAAAAACCCAAGATTTACAGGGCTAATAACATGTATAAAAAAATTTAAAAAAAAAAAAGAGATTCGCACATGAGCATAACTACTAGTCTGTTATCAGTCTGCAGATTCTAACCCAGATGGTCAAGCCCAAATTTTTATGATGCATGTACAGTAGTTGATGGGCATCAAATTTCAAACTGAATCAGTTTCAGTGGTCATATCAAAAATACTACTGACAAAGATAATAATTACATTTATGATAACAAATGTTAATGCGACAATTGCAACAAAAAAATCAAACATCCACCCCACATTAATTCAACTAAAATGGTTCCCAAATGTTGAAAAAGAAAAACAAAAAAACCAAGTGACACAAACCCAACAGTTCTCCTTCCTTCTAATGACTGAAAGCTATTGTTACGATAAACCGACAACATCAAAAGCTTCACATTCACTCAAAACACCATTAACTCAAAAGTTGTTGTTTTTTTTTGTCATCCATACACAGGCACCTGAATCTTCACACCCTTTCAACACCCTGTGAAACGCAAATGCCTGTCTGCAGCCAACACACCACTCCACAGCATGCTGCACCTCCACATCCAATCCGCCCCCACGCCTGTCTGACCGACACCTTTCTGACCCCATCAGAACTTCCTGACCGCTTGGTCGATGTCGTCAATGTGGTCCTTCAAGGAGTTCCACTGCTCAATGCTCAAACTGATCCCTGAAAAGGTTTGTTACACTGCAAAACATGTTCACACTAAAGCATACGCATTAGCTCCATAATTTGTCACGCTTCAGAGCATGTTCACATTAAAGCCATTAGCTCCATAATTTGCCACGCTTCAGAGCAAGTTCACACTAAAGCATATGCATTAGCTCCATAATTTGTCATGCTTCATAACATGTTCTCACTAAAGCCATAAACTCCATAATTTGTCACGCTTCAGAGCATGTTCACACTAAAGTATATGCATTAGCTCCATAATTTGTCACGCTTCAGAACATGTTCACACTAAAGCCATTTGCTCTATAATTCATGCTTCAGAACATGTTCACACTAAAGCCATATGGGTCATTCTCTCGGAACCTATACAAGGGGGTAGCCGATTCAAGGCCTTGTACAAATTTAAGTAAACAATATTTAAATTGGACCAAATGCATTCCGGTTAGCAACTTCATTGTATAATCTAAAGAAGCAGTGTTGGCTTCTTATCTATCCTAGTTTGATTTTTTTTTTTATCATGTTTGTGTCAAATTTGGGGGGTCGTCAGCAGCCATTTTGTGACATCGAAAAACCTGACCTCACAAACAACATATTAATCTAGCCAGCGGGAGTAAAACAGAATAAAATATGTTAATGAATAAAAACCTGGTGCATTTTGCAAAAGAAAAGGTATTGAGCGCTCATCACCATTATATTTAGGAGAAAACAACGAAAATATGAACGAGTCTTGAGCGTATTGCATGGTGTCCGACTCCATGCACGCGACACCAATGCGCGGAGCGATATATGCAAATGTATTTAGCCGCTAAGCCAATACAGTTCAGAGAGTTTAATTCTTTTGTAGCCAATATTCGCTTGTTTGTGTATTCACATCTACCTGATAACTACACAAAAACGTATCATTTACCGTTCAATGACATGGTGTCCATGTTTCGTGATACATACGAGATCTGCAAATACTTGTATCAGGGACTAATTTAATACAGAAACCGGTCTAAGGAGAGAAACAGTGATTGCAGATGGTTAAATGCATACTGTGTTCCAACTCGTGACCCCATTCTAACAAGGACGGCGTGTGAATGTGAAAAAGTTTGTATGGTGTCTGACGATTCTCCATCTTTGATGTTCTGATCGACGCCATTATTCAATGCCACTCCAAAGATCTGAAGGTATATTTCTTTATTTTGCACTTGTTTACCATAGTTTTAATTAGTGGGTATTGTTTTGCATACAGTATTAATCGACCCAGTTTGTGTTGATTTGTCACAAATATTGCTGCTGGCACCCAGCTAAATGTGCCTGAAACATGCGAGCATGAATGCTTTCAAACAGATCACATTTTTGGTCAGCATTTTTACCATTATTGTTCGATTTTATTCATGTTTACCGTACAACAAGTGTTTATAGCTCTTATATAGTAATGTCTTAGAAAAAGTCTTCCAATGTTTGCCCTAATGTTGCTTGATTCATATAGATTTGAAGAAAATGTGCGAATGGGCACTGTATGTATTTAAGACACCTTTTTGGACGACATCATTGATACGTTCGTGAAAAGTCATGATTGTGTGATGATCAGTGTCATACTTTGAAAACAAAAATAGTGTAAATAGTAAGTTTATATCAAGCGTCTAGCAGTGTTTCCGTCAAAAATTATGTAAAATATGATTTTATTCTGCAAGATTGTTCAGAAATGATGTGAAAGTGTTTCTATATCTTACACATAATTTGAGACACCATGTAAGTTGGCGTCTCTGTTACACCAGAGATTGTCTTCATTGTTTCAAAGACTTAGATGATATGAATGATCTTTTTGGTGTTCAATTTTCTGATATGTGCTCAAAAATATATGAAAATGACGTTCAACTGAATCAGATCAGAAAAAAAAAGAATTCTACTTGAAAAAATAGTGTCTAGCATAAAGAATTCTAGTTGAAAAAATAGTGTTTGGCATAAAATTTCACGAATATGATTTGAAATGCATATAGTTTTTATTAATCTTATTTTCTGTACATCAGTAACGTTTAAATACAAATGGGATCTTGTCTGTCAAGACTCAGCTTTGTACATGACATAATATTGGTAACTATACTGATAATTACATGACAACGTTAATTTTCCTAAATGTTTGTATTGTAACAGTATCTAATAGCTTTTTTTGCATTTGGTCATGCAGGTACTCATCACTTTTCATTTACAGACTCCACATTCTCTTTTTGGTATAAAACTAAAAATAATAATTGAAACTTTAATGGGAATTTGTTGGCTGTGACAGAAGTGACCATAACTATACAGGCAAGGTAAATTACCAACTTTTCAAGAGAACTATCCAATTTTGTATGTTATATAAAGATAAAATACATGTTTTGTAGGTAATACATACAGTATTGATAACATTAACATATAAAAAATTATTTAAAAAAAAAAAATTGCTCAGCAGATCTAATAATTGCCCCCCCCCCCCCCCCCCCCCCCCCTCTTCTCCTCAGGTGTCGTCAGAAGCACAGATCCTGGAAGACCAAAGATCTTCTACTATCCAAGTCGAAGGGATTCTAAAAACTGCTGGAAACATGCAGAAAATAAAGCATTGTTGGAACTGTATTGCTGTGGTGTTTGTTTCTTGAAGTATTGCTTGGATGAGTGATGGTGTCCTTGTTACATGTGGGATGGTGTCCATGTTACACGCGAGACCATATTAATTTAGCAACTGTAATATTCAAACACAATAGTTGTTGGAATGAATAAATATCCCTTCATTTTAAACCTTGCAATAAAAGCTACTGATCACATACAAACAATATTTACAAGCTCTGTCATCCTGTGTAAAAACAAATAAATTAAGAACAGTTTCCAGTCATCTGCAAACGTCCAAAATGAAGTACACAGTAACAATGCATAGAAATGAAAATATGACACCAATTTGTGTACACTGTTGTATCAATACATTTTAAGCACAAAAATACTGAAAAATAATGCAAAAATCTTTGATTAATCAATTAATAATGACATCAAATGGTGTCCTTGATACACGCTAGACAATGCTGACCCGCATTACTTTATCATTAATTTCACAAAAACCAGAGTTTGGACTGTTTCTATTTTCATGATATAAAGTATACAGGATATGTATATCTCTCTTACAGGGTGCTTTTTTATCAGAAAAATCATCTTCATTTTTGACTTGTTATGCCACAGAAACGGTATATGTTTCCAGAGAATGACCCATATGCATTAGCTCCATGATCTGTTATGCTTCAGAACATGTTTACACTAAAGCCATGCATTAGCTCCATAACTTGTCACCCTTCAGAGCATGTTCACACTAAAGCCATATGCATTAGCTCCATTATTTATGCTTCAGAACATGTTCACACTAAAGACATATTATGCATTAGCTCTGTAATTTGACTGTTATACTTCAGAACATGTCCACACTACAGCCATATGCATTAGCTCCGTAATTTGTTATGCTTCAGAACATGTTCACACTAAAGCCATGTGCATTTGCTTTATAATTTGTTATGCTTCAGAACATGTTCACACTAAAGCATATGCATTTGCTCCATAATTTGTCACTCTTCTGAACATGTTCATGTTAAAGCCATATATGTATTTGCTCCATAATTTGTCACGTTTCAGAACACGTTCACACTAAAGCCCTAAGCATTTTCTCCGTAATGTTCCTTAAAACCAGGCAGAGAAGATTCAAAGTTGTTTTTTTTCTTCTCTTTCTCTTTTCCTTTTTTTTTTTCAAATCCTTACCGATGTTCACCACAGCCCTTATTAATATTTCTATTCCATCACTCTTCAAACACACAACTCGTTCCATCAGGTGAAAGAAAGTTTGGGAGGACTTTTCCCACAGACAGCCACCAGGGATGAGGACATCAATCTGTTAACAGGTAGTGCAGGTACACGGATGCCTAACTCCAAGTGATGCACTGAACCATTCTCCCACTGTGCCTCAAACAAGTACCGCTCTGTTAACTTTAGACCTCGACTGGTTGTCCACTGCTTGAACACGTAAAAGAAATATTTTGATGTTACAGAAACTACATTATGAAAGACTTCAGATCCTTCTAACAAACCCAAACCCTATAAGATATATGTCAGATTAAGGTCGTGATCAGGGCAGGCATTCTGTAGCAAGTTCCTCCCAACTCTCTCCACTCAGCTTCTCTCTTCCACTTTCACCCCACCTCTCAACCTCATCATCCAACCAATCTATCTAAACGCAGCTACCGAACTTGCAGTGTAAGATGTACAAACTGAAGAGTCTGGCTTTCAATTGCAAACATTTTTCACATTTTACCGAGTTCATCCCGAAAATGATCCCCACCTCCTTTTTTTTTCTTCTAAAACTATGATACAGTATGACATTCTGGATCTGTTCACAGAACTGAAAACCTTGCGGTTGATGGCGAAAACAGGGGATTCTTTACAACTTTGTAAAGGTTGACCCGTGTGCTTTGCCAAATAAACAGATGTAAGATGTACTTACCTTTTTTACCTGGTCGCAACTCTCCATCCTTCTCGTAATATTCACGAATGCTCACCAGGACCTTGCCACGAAACTCGCTGACTGTAGCATAACGCATTCGTGCCAACTGAAACCCACCAATCACCATTTGTCACTCCTGATTCCCTGGGGAAACAAGCCTGTGAAATGTAGTAGGGTTTTTTTTTTTTGGTAAAGAAGTCTTGTCAGTAACTGCTTGTTTAGTGTCGTGTCTATTTCAGACATTACCCAGTGACTAACATCCATCACTGGACGCACAACTGACTGACTGTAGACTGGATTCATGTTCTGTTGGCTTACAAACAAAAAAACATACATGGGAGTTTCATGTGATAGAACAAAGTCTCTCAGTTCCAAATATTGACACAATAAAACATAAAACAGTAACATTTATTTGTTCAATTCACATACATGTACATGCTCAAACTGCATGCAAAATTTCCAGCCTCATGCAAGCCCTGCAAGTGCTCAAAATAATTGCACATTACCTACTAAAGCTTGCATAAAAACGCAGTTCGCAGATACCTGCCTGCATGTCGTTTTAAGCGCCCATGACACCTCTAAGTTAAACTTCATCCACAAAAACAAAACAAACGAAAAAGAAAGAACGAATTCTGTACAACTAATTTTTTTTTCTCTCAAGTACTGAAGTAGGCTGAAAATATCATGGAATGACCAAACCATGCTACTTATGTCTGTAATTTCACAAAGGTTTGCGTTCATTTGTCCTGTCCAGTAGTAAGGCCTCCCCCAGTACAACCAGAAATATCAAGAAACAGCACTGCACTGACCTGAAACATGAGTTCCCCGTTGGGTCCCTTTTCTGCCTGACTGGAAGCCTCCTTGCCTTTATCTGAGTCTGTGGATTTCTTCTCCTTCTTCTCTGGCTTCTTGGGCGACTCCTTCTCCACCTTCTTCTTCTTGGGCTTTGGGACCTGTGCATGGCATGATGTGGGAAAAAAAGATTAGTCTGTGCACTTGATAACAGTCACTGATGTCCAAAGTTAAAGCATACACAGAGATCAGAAAGTGAACTCAACAAGTCACTGATGTCCAAATATTTAAAAAAAAAAGGGAAAAAAAAAAAAAACACACACACACACACAGACTAGTAAGCGTACTCAACACAAGTCACTGATGTCCAAAGTTAAAAAATGAAAAAAAAAAATTACAGAGATCAGTAAGCGTACTCAGCACAAGTTACTGATGTCCACAGTTGAAAAATAAACAGAAATCTGAAAGTGTACTGAACAACAGTCACTGATATCCAAAAGTTGAAAAACACACACAGATCAGTCAGTGTAACTCAGACAACAGTCACTGATATCCAAAAGCTGAGAAATACACACAGACTGGTCAGTGTACTCAACAACAGTCAGTGTTTTAGATCATGCAGAAATGGGGGTATAGTACGCTTTGAAGCTTAAAAGAAAACAAGAGTAAGAACACATATCAAATTATTTTGCATTTCATCAAGTACTGATAACTGACTGAGGGGTGAGCAGGTTGAGCAAAATTTCATGAACTAGTCTATCAGCCTCACAGGAATTGATTCCCCCCTCCAAAAGCCGCAGAAACTGTCCATCACCAAGTTTTTAACCAACATAAACACCATCTCGACAAAAACAGGTCCACCTAAAACCATGAGAACAGATTTCCTTTGACAGTTTCCATCTCTGATGGTGCAAGTGTCTATGATGGCAACACAAGTGAAAAATATTTCACCACCCTGTTTCTGGATCAAATAGAGTGGAGAACCAATGTTGTCATATGATCGGTCCTTCCTCCTCATACACACCCCTTGTTGTTAGGAAGAACTGATATTATCATATGGTCGGAACCCCTACCCACGCCCCCATCCGCTTTCCTTTGGATTCGGATAGAAGTACGTAAAAAAATAAATTATGAGGATGAAGTCCCCCTTCCCCCTACTGTTCGATGGAAAAGTGACAAAACACGACACGGTCAAATTCCTCCCTCTAAGGCCCACCCTCCACCACAGCCACAAGTGGATGGAATGGTGAGAAGAACACAATGTGGCTGAAATCCATCCCTTCCTGTTTCCCTACCCTCATCCCAATCCCCACCCACAGCTGTTGGATGGAATGGTGAGAAGAACATGATGTGGCTGAAATCCATCCCTTCCTGTTTCCCTACCCTCATCCCAATCCCCACCCACAGCTGTTGGATGAAATGGTGAGAAGAACATGATGTGGCTGAAATCCATCCCTTCCTGTTTCCCTACCCTCATCCCAATCCCCACCCACAGCTGTTGGATGAAATGGTGAGAAGAACACAATGTGGCTGAAATCCATCCCTTCCTGTTTCCCTACCCTCATCCCAATCCCCACCCACAGCTGTTGGATGAAATGGTGAGAAGAACACAATTGGCTGAAATCCATCCCTTCCGTTTCCCTACCCTCATCCCAATCCCCACCCCAGCTGTTGGATGAAATGTGAGAGGAACACAATCTAGCACTGGTCTTATCCTGACCCCCACTCAGTTCCCCTCCCAGTTGGATGCAGCATGAGAAAACACATGTATCAAGGTCCTGATCCCATCCCCTTCTCTATTTTTGAATGAAAATAGGAAAAGAACATGGCCTGGTTAAATCCCCCCCACCCCCCACCCTCTCTGAACTCACCCCTCCCTTCCCAAGCGCCTTTCATTTGCACATTTATAAAGTTCATACCACACCCATGAAAAATCCTGCAAGAATTATAACTACCTCCTACTTTTCTAGAAAAGGGCATGTATACACCTTGCTCCAAGATCTACTTGGAACACTGAACAGTCAGTGATGTCAAAAGTTGAAAAATGTACGGAGATGATTGGTACATGAACTCAACTACAATCTGTAATAATACACAATGTACTCAATACCTTCGAAGTTGAACCTTGCAAATTGCGATCCAAGGACTCTTGTTACCTGAGCTTAAGTTTTCATGGCCTACCAATTTAAACATAAAAAAATCATTTTATTTAGATGCAAAATGAGGCGACTTTAAACAACATATTTTATCTGAAACAATTCATGTACATATACTTTTCAGTTTTATAACAACAGTTCAACATTAGAAAAAAAACATTTTATACCAATAATAAAATAAATTTCATCATATGAAAATGAAAAGAGTTCAACCATTTGTTTTCCTTCTTTTTCTTTAACCTTTTCCCTGCCTGGGACAAGTAACACTCATCCAGAAAACCGAAAATCACTACACCCGGGACGAGTGTGTCTCGCCGTAACTTCATCACAGAAAGCAGAAAAATCTACTTGGGAGACGACCATCTAAAATGTTCTCACCTCTTCTACTGGTGTCAAGGAACAGCCCCTTTCCCTTCATGTGAGCAGCCAGCTGACCATATGTTATGCAAATTGCGAGTTGAGAGGTTACAACTGATAAGCATATTCAAGATGGCAGCTCAACCTAGCACTTCGTCGACGCGTCCCGTTTTCAAGCGTTACACTGCCCTTGATGTTTTAGATGACGTTCTAAAATATCAAGATAGTGATGAAGAAGACCTTTGAGGATCGGATCCTGATACTATCGATGAGGAGGAGACGGATGGGAATCAGCACCATCCACTTTTATCGGAGATACATGCTAGTGATGACCTATATGATCCTATACACTTGATGGGACAGAACTTCAAATGTAAACATGCAAAATATCACTTTTTCTTCAAAATCACATCCAAAGAGTGACAGTTTTCAATGATCACAAATTAGATACTTTCGTAACAGATGGCATTTACCTATTTTCAAACATTAACACACCAAAAAAATTGCAATACTAGAGGTTATGAATGACCAGAATCGTGATAACATGAAAGAAACCAGGTCTTTGTGTGACAGGCCTGTTTACCCTAAAACAGCTACTGTGTACTTCTCAACTGAAATAAGTGTTTTCCTAAAATTCATGTGTGTACACAAAGATCTACCAAACAAGAACTTAGTCTCGAGATTCTTATCGACGTATTTTTTCTGGTTCGTCATGTTCAATTCATCCTATTTTTTCCCCAAATATGTGTACGAAATATGACGGAATTGTATCATGGGTAAACAGGTTTGGCATAACTGTGGTTTGAAATGCCAGCTCTGTATTCTGGAAGAGAAAGAAAACACTTCCAAGCCTGTGTATACTCACATCTGAGCCTGAATCAGACTCCTCAGATGAAGACAGGTATTCCCTGGATTTTGGCATCCTGTTGCCTTCGACCACCAATAGATTATCAGGACGCAAAGGAAAGATGTATGGAGACAGGACCTGCTTAAAAGATGTTAAAGAATTACACCAAATGATGTTATTGTACATGGTAATTTAGGCTAAAATACATGAAATCCAAAACAATCAGTCTAAACATCATCCTCAAAAGTTCAAGTCTGTTTACTTTCACAGACGATTAGATTGGTAAGCATTTCAAAGCCCTGCTGTTAAAAACCATCCACTGATCCAGCAGCTCTGAAGAGCATTTGGAGATGAATCTATCTCCTGTATTTTCATCAGAATGTAACCTTAAATACTGGGCTTCTTTCCATACGATATGCTTTTTCAGGGATGTTACCTTTCAAATTAAAGCGCTGCTAAAAAAATTTTTTTTTTAAATAAAAAATTAGGCTGTAAATCGCCTTGTCGATGTTCTTTTTCATATCTTCTTATTTTTTTTCATGACAGCTGAGTCAATGGGCTGCTAAAGGTCCAGTATGGCATAGTATCCCTCCTTTGATTTTGCTTGTGCACATTCTTTTTTGTTTTCTTATTTTGTTTATAAATAATATTAGAACAGGCTTTGCAAAGACCATGGAAAGAAATCAAGATCTAGGATTAAGCCTATCAAACTCAAAAAAAAAAAAAAAAACTATCATTATATATCGACTTCCGTCACAATATTTATGATCAAGTTGGTTCTGCGACGTATGCAGCCAGATCCAGATCTGACTTCTTGGGTAATGGCTGCTGTGCTGCGGCATCTCTTTATCAATCAGATCAATAGACAACCTATAAGAAGATAATCAGATAGTAAATATAACACGATAACCATTGCCCAAGCTATGAATATGACCATAAGCATATGAGAAGACAGCCCACTGACGGATAGAAGCGCAATTCCAGGGGCACCTTTCCGTGGGGAAGGTTTATGCCACTGACTGCTTCTTCTTCTTCTTCCTAAAATACTGGTTCACTCAAAATTGAGTAGATCACCAGCGCGCATTTTATGCGACTCAGCCTGTTGGCCCCGGTGCAAAATTTGGCAACAAAGGGTCGCAAATGAAATTTAAAAGGTTAAAAGCAATGGCTAGGTTAAGGCCTAGGTAACGATAAAATATATGGGGAAGTTAAAATAGAAAAGTCTTCTATCACATGTGCAAACTGCAAGAAAAAGTATAAAGCTTTTAACGAAACCGAGGAACAACAATCCGGTAGCCATCTTGAAAAGCCAAGTAAGACACAACACCTTACCTGAAAAGGCTTTAAACACAATTTCGTTTAAAAAAAAATAAAATTAAGCATTAAACAGTCAACAACCAACAGTGCTGACCATTAAAAATCACAGTCACTCGTACGAATAAAAGATGTAAAAAAAAAAAAATGAAGTTAAAAGAGCTCCAGCCTCCTCGCTGGACATGCTAATCCAATTCTATGCGAATTACGCCACAACAGACCATTTTGCTACTATCATAATCAAATTTGATGTGTATTTAAATACTACTCCAAAACGCATTGACATAATTCATTATTTCAATAGAAAGTTTAACTGTAATTTTACCGGGGATGTTACTCACTTTCTACGTATGACTTCTCTAAACCCGCGCTTCTAGACGGAAATTATATACGATTTCACTACATACCGGAAACCGAAACTAAATTGACCGAAACCGAAAGGAACGGGAAAATCCTGCAGAATTCAGTTTAGAGCACAAAATTCCCACAACGGTTTTAACACAGTAAGAAACTGGGAGAAAAGCTGGTACCTATGGAAAAAGTTGGTAAAAAAATCATCATCATGTAACTCTTATGGATGTTGTATCATACATTACTATTATTTTGTTTGTTTGTTTTTCTTTTACATGCTCGCAAGCTGTTATACACTCCCTAAATTGACTCTGCTTTTTATTCTTGCAAGTTTATATTGCGCGCGCACTCGTACACGTACGAACTGCTTTCGCTTTTGGCCGGTTGCTTTGGAGGGGGGGAGGATGGGGGGGGGGGAGGAGGGGCGGGGGTGGATGGTATGTAGTCAGACGGAAATTCAAGAAAAGACTCAGATAGCCCTTCTCTCAGGTGAACTGTTTTCTTTCGCTGTGCCGGGTGTAAAAATGGCCCAAACGTTTTCGTCCGTCCCCGCCCTCTTTTTTCGTTTCCCTCCTGGCTCCCCCTCCCTCCCTCCCTCCCTTCTCTCTCTCTCTCTCTCTCTCTCTCTCTCTCTCTCTCTCTCTCTCTCTTCTCTCTCTCTTCAACACTTGTGTGCGCTCCCCCCCCTCCCCCCGATGTAGACTCATACGGGAAGACTGGAATGTAGTCATTCTAAAATATTTATACACAAACGTTTGAGTTTTTGACATACCAGGGACAGGTGATCACCAAAGTGATACATATACATTTTTTTCTGGGTCAAAGTCCTATGGAAAGAAAGAAATAATTTAGGTATTAGACTAGCGAATATGTTAATGAGATGTTTAACGAAAATTTCTGTCGGTTCCAATTTCTTATGTTTACACACACGTGCGCACGCTCGCGGGCCAGCGGGCAGATGTGCGCGCACACACACGCGCATTCTCTCTCTCTCTCTCTCTCTCTCTCTCTCTCTCTCTCTCTCTCTCTCTCTCTCTCTCTCTCTCTCTCCTTAACTCTCATGTAACTGATCGTGCCTTTTATTCAAAACTACCTGAGTGGGGGCTGGGGTGGAGGGAGAGGGGGAGTTGGGGCCTGATTTAGACAGGATAGGTGCAGGTTTTTTTTTATTTTTATTTTTTAATTTTATTTATTTATTTATTATTTTTTAAGGGGATGAGGGAAATGACTGCTTGATGGACGCTTTTTTTTTTTTTTTTTTTTTGCTTCACGTTTTACACGTGAGCACCATCTTTGACGGTCTTTATATCCTTTCTGTGAATGTGCGATCCGGATGAGATCACTTGGCCATTAATGAACAGCGCTCAAGTCGGTACTTTGCGTGCTGAGCACGTGTTTATTTTGTGTGTTTTTGCGTATATATTTTCTATTTGTGGCATTTCTGTTTAATTGTGTATGGGCTGGGGTATTGTAATTGTTGCTTTTGTATGTTGTTTGTGTTGTCAAGTGTGTGTGAGAAGGGTGTGTGTGAATGTGGGGACAAGGGAATGGAAGATTGTCAGGACAAGTTCTGTCCTCTCCCAAGTTTTTTGGGGGGTGCCCTGTGCTGTGGGCAAAACAATGTTTCTGTTAAAATAATGAACAGTTGCTGCTGAGGGACAGAGCTGTAAAACTGGTTGTAATAGCTACATGGTATAGTGCTATATGTTCTCATAGCCAAATGGACGGTATTAATTCATATCGGGGTAATTACGCAAGCCATGATTACGATGATTGCTCAAATGTATGCTGTTGTAAAGTATATTCCTTTTTGCCTGCCCATAGTGACATTGAACTGGATTCCTGTTTGTTGCTTTTATTCCTCCTGTGGCACTTGATGGTCTTTTATGTAATGTTTTTGACTACAAGGAAAATACCATGGATTCAGTAGGTAACAAGGCAAACATGTTAACAATTTCATCATTAAACTGTCAAGGTCTAGGGAATTATCAGAAAAGAAGAGATGTATTCCATTATTTAAGAAAAAAACAATACTCTATATATTGCCTACAAGATAACTCATTTTGAAAAAGATACAGAAAAGTGTATAAGAGCGGAATGGGAGTATGACTGCTTTTTCTCCTCATACAGATCTAATGCTCGAGGTGTAGCAATATTATTTAATAATAATTTCGAATTCAAAATAAATAAGGTAGAAACAGACATGCAGGGTAACTTTATCATCATATTGTTTACAACAAATGAAAAGGAACTGTTGCTAGTAAGTGTATATGGACCAAACAAAGACGACCCAGCATTCTATGAGGAACTCACAAATACGATTAAAAAGTACAAAAATGATAACGTTATTGTGGTGGGGGATTTTAATATGGTACTAGAACAGGAAATTGATTGTTACAATTACAAACATATAAATAATCCAAGAGCTAAAAAAGCAGTTGAGGATATGATACAAGATTTGTCATTAGTAGATATATGGAGAGAAAACAACCCGGATTGTAGGAGATACACATGGCGTAGACCTACCCCCTTGCAACAAAGTAGGCTAGACTTCTTCCTGCTGTCAGAATATTTAATCTGGTATTTTGAAGATACTGACATTTTACCAGGCTATAGATCTGATCATTCATTGATTACACTAAAACTTCAATTCGGAAAGGAGATTAAACACAAAACTCTTTGGAAATTTAATTCATCTCTACTAAAAGATAAAGAATATGTAGACGGAATAAATAATCTAATAAAAGAAATAACAGAGGAATACACAGATAAAGATGAGGGGAATGATATTAATGCTGACAATAGCCAAGATGAAAACCAGTCGAAAAGCTCAGACCCTAAACTAACGGTGTCTGATCGGGTCTTTCTTGACTTCTTACTAATGAAGATAAGAGTAAAATCCATCCAGTATGCCACAATTAAAAAAAGAGAATCACAATGTAAAGAAAACAGCCTTATGCAAACTATTAAAAATATTGAGAGTAAAGAACTTAAATCAGAGGAGGATCTGAAGATAATTGAAGAGAGTAATAGAGAATTGATATTACTAAGAGAAAAGGTCATGAATGGTGTACTACTAAGATCAAAAGCAAGATGGGTTGCAGATGGGGAAAAGGTTAGTAAATACTTCTGCAGCTTAGAAAAGCGTAATTTCATTAGCAAACAAATTGTAAAACTACTGGATGGACAAGGTAATACACTGGACAAACCAGAAGACATAAAAGTTACAGTAAAACACTTTTATGAAGATCTATACCGAAAAAGACCAACTGTGAAATGCAATATTGAAGATTTGGTGAATAAGATACCGAAACTAACAGAAGAACAGACTAAATCATTACAAGGTGAAATAACAATAGAAGAAGCAGGGATTGCATTGAAAAATATGAAGAACGGAAAAAGCCCTGGATCGGATGGGTTTGGAGCTGAGTTTTTCAAATGTTTTTGGAAACAAATCGGCGTGTTTGTAACCCGAGCTCTAAATGAAAGTTTCAGAGAAGGCGAACTATCAAACACCCAGAAAGAAGGTATTATAATTTGTATACCCAAAGAAGGAAAACCAAAAGAATATGTAAAAAACTGGAGACCTATTTCACTTCTAAACCTTATATACAAAATTGGCCCATCTTGTATTGCTAATAGAATTAAAAAAGTTCTTCCATCACTGATTAGTGAAGACCAGACAGGATTTGTCCCAAATAGATATATAGGTAGTAACATTAGGTTAATTTATGACATAATACACCATCTCAACATAAAAAATATCCCAGGGATGCTAATTAATTTAGATTTCGAAAAGGCGTTCGACTCGTTAGATTGGGATTTTATGCACAAAGTGCTAGAGGCTGTAGGTTTAGGTAAAGATATATGTAAATGGATAGAAGTCTTCTACAAAAACATTAAGTCTGCTGTTATTGTAAATGGCCAAACATCATCATGGTTCTCAATAGAAAGGGGTTGTAGGCAAGGAGATCCAGTCTCGCCATATATCTTCGTATTGTGTGCAGAAATATTATCTGTAATGATCAAAGAAGAAAATAGTATTGAAGGTATACAAATCGGGGAGAAAGAACACAAGATATCACAATTTGCCGATGACACTCAACTGATGAACACAGGGAATAAGAAATCATTTGAAAAATCTATCGAGATTCTTGATAGGTTTGGGAAAACATCAGGTTTATTCTTAAACAAAGAGAAAACACAAGTAATTTGGCTTGGAAGACAAAAGCATAGTGAAATAAGATATATGGAACATTTAAAGATGATCTGGAATCCAAAAGAATTCAAAATATTAGGAATTTGGTTTACTCAGAACTTAACACACATGGAAAAACGAAACTACAAAGCTAGAATGATAGAAGTGAAGGCACTGTTTAAAATTTGGCTTAAGAGAATCATTACCCCTTTAGGAAGAATTGCTGTCTTAAAATCATTAATTCTGTCAAAACTAACTTACCTATGGTTGATGCTTCCAAATCCACCTGACACGTTTGTTAAAGAATTACAAGACTTATGTTACTGGTTTGTATGGAATAAAAAACAAGATAGAATTAGTCGAAAAACAGTCATTAAAGATGTACAGGATGGTGGGTTGAATCTACCTGACATAAATGCTCTCATCACTGCATTAAAATTAACATGGAAAAAAAAGACTGAGACAGACAACACACAGATGGAGAGACATGTTGATTTTTTCATACCCAATTATTGAGAACATTGAGAATTACTCTCCAAATCATCTGTGCATCACCACTCAAGACAATGTTTTCTGGAAACATGTATTCATGTCGTATAAGCAGTTCTACTACAAAATAAACCCAGAAAATGCTAGAGAACTACTTGCAGAACCAATTCTTTACAATGAACATATCAAAATAGGAAATAAACTGATAAAACACAAAAACTGGAACAACAGAAATGTATTTAGAGTATCTGATTTTTTCAAAGCCAATGGAGATTCACTATCCCATGAGGAATTCAGAACAAAGTATAACATTGAAATAGATTTCCTATCTTATGGTGGATGCATATTATCCATTAAAAAATACATCAGAGAACAAGGGTTTGAGAATGAGATAAAAGATAACATTGAAGCAGAAGTCAACACAGCACTAAAGAAAATATATTCTGTAGATAAAGGTTCCAAAACTTATTACAGAGTTATAGTAAAAGATAACTGGGAACCAAACTGTTGTGCAAAATGGACGGAGAAGCTGAATAGACAGATACCTTGGGAGAAATGCTTTAGAAAAATTCATCAAATTAAGGATATTAAGCTAAAATGGATGCAAATAAGAATAGTGCATCGAATAATTGCAACGAATGTAGCTCTGAAAGAAATGGGAATAGTAGAAAGTTATAACTGTAGTTTCTGTGAAGAGGAAAAAGACAGCATTGAACATGTGTTCTCGAGATGCATACATGTCAATGAATTCTGGAAATCATTGCAAGAATTAATAAAAGGAAAATGTTTAATAGCGAATAATCTGTCTCTGACTGAAAACACAATATTTGGAGCAGATGACAATTCCACGACTGATACAACATTCGATCTTATAATACTGATAGCCAAACACTACATTTTTAGCTGTAAAATAAACAAATGTAAGCCTTCATTAACAGTATTTCTAAAAATACTAAAGAGAAGATATAATCTTGAAAACTACATAGCAACTGTACAATTGAATCTGCTAAAAGTTAACACTAACTGGATCAATTATGAAGTATTATTTGAAAATTGATAATCAAAATCATAAGATACCTGGATTAAATATGTGCATATGTATGTGTATCATTAAATCAAAAGAAGAGAGAAAGTGGGCGTGGGGGTGGGTGGGGAGGGGAGGGGGTGTATGTGGAGTGAGCGGGTGTGTTTGTTTGCCATTATGTGCTTGTAGTTTGTAAGAACTTAGAGGATTGTGCTTAGTGATTTTTGTTTGTTTGTGTATGTGTTTGTATATCCAACAACAACAAAAAAACAACCTTTCCTCGGCATACATTGAACTCACACTCAAATCCATTCAAACCGAAAAAAAGATAACTCATTTCTAATATGTTTCACTGATTATTTACTACAATATTGTCAAACATGTACAAATATGATCAATAACAAAAAAAAATGTGGTAATTTGCATCTGGAAATGTACAGCAAAGAGAAAGATCATGTTGATGAAAGAATGGAGAAGAGAGAAAGAAGGAACTGTGGAATGGAAGACAGAATGAGGAAAGAAATAAAAAATGTATTAAAAAAAAAAAATCATCATCATCATCATCATCATCTGCAAACTGAAGGATGGAGAGGATATAACCATAGGCCTGGTGTACCAGAGTCCAAGCAGTCATGAACAGAATAATGACAGTTTGAATAGGTTGCTGATGTCAGTGACAGAAGAGAAGCCATGGCACTTACTGGTGTTGGGTGATTTTAACTTTCCAGAAATTGACTGGGAAAGGGAGAGATGTTGTGCCAGCGATAGTCACCCAGCTAGCCACTTCTTCAGAACTGTGACTTCAGACTTCAGACTTCAGAAAACTTTATTATCTCTTGTTAAAAGAGAAATTACATTCGTGACCGCTGCCCTAAAAGTTAAAACATACATATTTATAGTTACAAACATGACACTGAAAATTAAAATTACTTTCAAACAATATAACATGCGTGTATCACAAAAAATGGGAATTTCATTCTTACTCCTTTTTCGGTAGTGCAAATGAAACATACACTCAGCCACACATAATTATATATACATACATGCGTGCCCGCACGCATGAGAGAGAGAGAGAGAGAGAGAGAGAGAGAGAGAGAGAGAGAGAGAGAGAGAGAGAGAGAGAGAGAGAGAGGTGATCTATCATTAAAAATCATTAAGATAAGACAATTATTCCAGACATTTCTATTCCTCACTGCTCCAGGACATGCACACATAACACACACACACACACTCCAGCATCTATACTTTCCCGCTTGCTCACAGACATACACACACGCGCACATGCTTATTATATCACAGGTAATCCACCATCTCTGATGCTTACCATGAAAGATGCTCACTTGATTCAGCACCAGACACAAGCTACTCGCATCAGAGCGGGCCAGACACCAACACTGATGATCTAGTTTTAACAAACAGAGAAGACACAGTGGATGAGATTATTACAACTTCTGCACTAGGTAAGAGCGATCACGCGGCACTTGTCATTAACCTCTCATGTGCATATAAAGAGAAAGACCAGCAGAAACGCTATAACTGGAACAAGGCTGACTATGAGGGAATGAAAGAAGAGATTCGTGAGGTCAGCTGGCAGGAGGCAATTTGAGGGTCTTCCCATAGAAGAAGCTTGGACAACCTTCAGAAATAAGCTTGACCAGATCACAGAAAAACATGTTCCAAAAACAACAGTATCTGGGAACCAGAGGAAGAAATGGTTGGATGGAGGGACTTTGACTTCAGTACGAAAGAAGCACAAGCTGTACAGACGATGGTTGCAAACCAGGGGACGATTACCAGGCATATGTCAGGGCAAGAAACAGGGCAAAAAAGATGTGTCGACAGGCAAAGAAGAAACTTGAGGCTACCATTGCAGCACAGGCAAATACAAATCCAAAGTCATTCTGGTTGTACGTCAAATCCAAAACCAAGGCCAGAACAGGCATTGCAGACCTCAGAAGAGAGGATGGAACGAAGACGACAACTGACAAAGAGAAGGCGGACCTCTTGAATAGTTTCTTCCAAAGTGTATTCACCATAGAGAGAGACGGAGACTTACCAGAGATGCCGAAATATACATTTGTTTCTGAGCTGCTTGACTTTGCCATCTCAAAAGAAGCCGTCAGGAAGCACCTTGCCAGCCTGAAGACAGGGAAAGCACCTGGACCTGATGGGATCAGTCCACGTATGCTGGTAGAGTTATCCTTGACACTCCCATTAGCATCATCTTTAGGAAGTCCTTGGATGCTGGAAAGATCCCCGATACCTGGAGAACTGTCAATGTCACCCCGGTCTTTAAGAAAGGCAGCCGGCTCAGCCCAAGCAATTACAGGCCAGTAAGCCTAACCTGCATACTCTGCAAGACTATGGAGACACTTGTTCGTGAACAGCATGGCTTTACTCAGGGACGATCATGTACGACTCAGCTATTGGAGACCTTGGACATCTGGACTGAGATGATTGATGCAGGAGGAGGGGTGGATGCAGTATACATGGATTTCATGAAAGCCTTTGTGTGTTGTTTGTGTTTGTGCCCCACCGCAGGTTAGTGGCCAAAGTGGAAGCTCATGGCATTAGTGGAAAGGTCCTCGAATGGATTAGGGATTTCCTTGCCGACAGGTCACAGCAGGTCATCGTAAATGGCGTAAGATCAGAACAAGCAAGGGTGACGAGTGGCATCCCTCAAGGCAGCGTCTTAGGGCCTATCCTCTTCGTCATGTACATCAACGACTTGCCTCGCCATGTCCACAGCCATATTGAGCTCTTTGCGGATGACACTAAGGTTTTTACGCATAGCGACGACAGCAACTCTAGGGCTACTCTTCAAGAGGATCTAGACCGGCTACAGCAGTGGTCCACGGACTGGCAACTACGCTTTCATCCAGAGAAGTGCAGCGTCCTGAGACTGGGCCACCCAAAGGAAGCAGCCACCTACTGCATGAAGGGACGCAACCCCCAGGGAGTGGAGTGCACTCATTGGTTAGAGGAGAGTGACGTTGAAAAAGACCTGGGTGTGTTGGTGGACAAAGACTTGAGCTTCAAGAATCATGTGGCACACATAACAGCAAAAGCCAACAGAACCCTAGGCGTTATAAGGAGAACTTTTGACCATCTTATGCCGAACACCTTCGTTTCACTCTACAAGTCCCTAGTGAGACCAGCTTTAGAATATGGCCACTCAGTCTGGCAACCAAGACACAAGACACTCTGCAGAGACCTGGAAGATGTCCAAAGGAGAGCAACCCGCCTGATAGGTCCCCTGAAGGATCTCCCCTACCCAGAACGTCTTGCTAGCCTGGAGCTACCTAGCTTGGAGCATCGCCGTACCAGAAGTGACATGATCGACGTATACAAATACATCCATAGGATTTATGACACAGATCAACCAGTGCGCCCCCTCTTCCAAGGCAAGGACACCCGTGGAAACAGTCTTAAGCTGGCCAAGGGACACTGCAGGCTGAACACACGAGCTGGTTACTTCTCCCAGCGTGTTGTCACAGTCTGGAACAGTCTTCCGGACAATGTCGTAACCGCCCCATCCGTCAGTGCGTTTAAAAACAGACTGGATGCGCACTGGGGGAATGCACCGTCCCTATATGATCCAGAATGTTACCACTAGGCTGTGCCACGCATGCCACACATAGTCTAGTGACTTTTTTTCTTCGAACGGTGAACAGGCCATACAGGCCTTCTACACCACAAAGATCAAGTATAAGTAAATAAGTATCATCATCATCATCTCAAGAAACAGCATGAAAACCAGATAAGTTTACTTTCAAAAGAAAAGTTATCAGTTCCGTAAGACAATCCAAACAAACAGATTACAGGATAAAACACGATGCATTTCGACCTCTTGGGTCTTCTTCAGGCAAAATGAACAACATTTAGGACAATGAAAACGAAGAACGAGCAACCACGTCTTTTTTTTTTTTTTTTTTTTTTTTTTTTTTTTTTTTTCTACATCAACGACATCCCGACGGGCCTCTCCTCAACTGTACGTCTCTTCGCAGACGACACTGCTTGCCACAAGACCATCAGGAAGGCCAGTGACTAGGCCACACTACAGAGAGACCTTGACAAACTTGCTGACTGGGAGCAAACTTGGCTCATGTCCTTCCATCCGGACAAGTGTCACACTCTCCACTTTGGCACAAGACACAAGGCCACATACCATCTGCATGGCCAAAACCTCCAGTCCACCGTGGAGGAAAAATACCTCGGGGTCACCCTGTTCAGGGACCTGAAATGGGAACCCCACATCAACAACATTGTCAACAAAGCTTCTAAGACCCTCGGCTTCGTGAAGAGAAACTTGAAGAAGTACGGGAAACGACTGAATGAGCGCCAGTAGGCTGCTCTTCGGCCGGCTCTACCTGGGTAGCCAGCCCGTTGAGTGAGTGAGGTAGTGTGTTTATTGTAAAGCGCTTAGAGCTTGGTCTGTGACCGAGGATAGGCGCTATATAAATACCCAATATATATATAATAATATGATATAAGATATGCTCAATTAAAACTAAAGAGAAAGCCTACAAAGCCCTTGTGTGTCCGACCCTGGAGTATGCATGCCACGTGTGGGATCCCCATCAAGAAGGTGACAAGATGACACTTGAAAAGGTCCAATGAAGGGCGGCGCACTGGGTTATCAATCGCTACCGCCAGACGTCCAGCGCAAGTGCCATGTACAATCAGCAGCACTGGGCTCCTTTAGAACAGCGACGTCAGCAAATCAGGTTACCACCTTCTGCAAGTTCCACCACGGCGACATCAAAATCGACTCTGCGCACACCCCTATGCGTTACACCCACCAGTACAGCACCAGAAACTCCCATGAGCTACACAGTACCAAGCAGAATCCTACTACAGGAACTACAGAAAGAACAGTTTCTTTCCGCACTCTGGGAGAGAGTGGAACAACCTTCCAGCTGAGGCAGTAACATCAGCCTCGATGGAGGAATTCAAATCCTGGATTTAACCTCCTCCCCCTCCCCGCTCCTAGCAGACTATTCATAAATGTAATAATGACAAGGTGGGTAGTCAAACAGAAGACAACAAAGAATTAAACAAACAAGCAAACAAACAAAACCACAGAGAGAGAGGTCGGAGGGGGTGGGGGGGGGGGGGGAGAATGGTAGGTATGGGGAGGAAAAAAAGGGATGGTAGAGTGGGAGTGGGAATGAGCGATTTAAAGTAGTATGTTACATGTTTAGACAGTGTATTCAAAGTATGGTTTACAGAAGTCTTTGCGAATGGACGTTAGTTATTTTAATCAAATGATCAAATTATTGAGACATGAAATATTTATTTAAATGTTTCATCAAAAGTTTTAACGTATTCGTAATTTTGTGGACTCGGTGGAAGTGAATTCCAGATATATTGTCCAGAGTAAGCTAGGCTGGTTTTGTGTTAATCAATGCGTGGGTAGGGGAGAAGGAATTTCTTTGAGCCGGAAGAGCTGTTCATTCTTACGAAAAGGGCATTGATATAACATGGCATAGTATCTGTCGAGATTGTAAACATAAATGATGCCGTGTTGAATTCCAACTGCTTATTCAGAGGAAGTATGTTCAGCACTTTTAGTTTTTCATCTGTTGTTACAGGTATGGCTGGATGGAGTAGCTTTGCTAGAGAGAGAGAGAGAGAGAGAGAGAGAGAGAGAGAGAGAGAGAGAGAGAGAGAGAGAGAGAGAGAAGACAAAAATCTTTATTTACGAGGATAATAGATAAGCACTGGTGTGCTTTTTTACATGCAGTCCTCGCCCTGAGTAGGGTCAACAATGCAAAATAATTACATCCAGTCCTCGCCCTGAGGAGGGTCAACAATGCAAAATAATTACATCCAGTCCTCGCCCTGAGGAGGGTCAACAATGCAAAATAATGACATGCAGTCCTCGCCCTGAGGAGGGTCAACAATGCAAAATAATTACATGCAGTCCTCGCCCTGAGTAGGGTCAACAATGCAAAATAATGACATCCAGTCCTCGCCCTGAGGAGGGTCAACAATGCAAAATAATGACATCCAGTCCTCGCCCTGAGGAGGGTCAACAATGCAAAATAATGACATCCAGTCCTCGCCCTGAGGAGGGTCAACAATGCAAAATAATGACATCCAGTCCTCGCCCTGAGGAGGGTCAACAATGCAAAATAATTACATCCAGTCCTCGCCCTGAGGAGGGTCAACAATGCAAAATAATTACATGCAGTCCTCGCCCTGAGTAGGGTCAACAATGCAAAATAATTACATGCAGTCCTCGCCCTGAGGAGGGTCAACAATGCAAAATAATTACATGCAGTCCTCGCCCTGAGGAGGGTCAACAATGCAAAATAATTACATGCAGTCCTCGCCCTGAGTAGGGTCAACAATGCAAAATAATGACATGCAGTCCTCGCCCTGAGTAGGGTCAACAATGTAAAATAATTACATGCAGTCCTCGCCCTGAGTAGGGTCAACAATGCAAAATAATGACATGCAGTCCTCGCCCTGAGGAGGGTCAACAGTGCAAAATAATTACATGCAGTCCTCGCCCTGAGTAGGGTCAACAATGCAAAATAATTACATGCAGTCCTCGCCCTGAGGAGGGTCAACAATGCAAAATAATTACATGCAGTCCTCGCCCTGAGGAGGGTCAACAATGCAAAATAATTACATGCAGTCCTCGCCCTGAGTAGGGTCAACAATGCAAAATAATTACATGCAGTCCGCGCCCTGAGTAGGGTCAACAATGCAAAATAATTATATGCAGTCCTCGCCCTGA
Source organism: Conus canariensis (assembly GCA_033310375.1). Classification (NCBI taxonomy): domain Eukaryota; kingdom Metazoa; phylum Mollusca; class Gastropoda; order Neogastropoda; family Conidae; genus Conus; species Conus canariensis. The sequence continues at coordinate 8,368,279 of CM065729.1, forward strand.
GGAGGGTCAACAATGCAAAATAATTACATGCAGTCCTCGCCCTGAGTAGGGTCAACAATGCAAAATAATGACATCCAGTCCTCGCCCTCAGTAGGGTCAACAATGCAAAATAATGACATCCAGTCCTCGCCCTGAGTAGGGTCAACAATGCAAAATAATGACATCCAGTCCTCGCCCTCAGTAGGGTCAACAATGCAAAATAATGACATCCAGTCCTCGCCCTGAGTAGGGTCAACAATGTAAAATAATGACATCCAGTCCTCGCCCTGAGTAGGGTCAACAATGCAAAATAATGACATCCAGTCCTCGCCCTGAGTAGGGTCAACAATGCAAAATAATGACATCCAGTCCTCGCCCTGAGGAGGGTCAACAATGCAAAATAATGACATCCAGTCCTCGCCCTGAGGAGGGTCAACAATGCAAAATAATGACATCCAGTCCTCGCCCTCAGTAGGGTCAACAATGCAAAATAATGACATCCAGTCCTCGCCCTCAGTAGGGTCAACAATGCAAAATAATGACATCCAGTCCTCGCCCTCAGTAGGGTCAACAATGCAAAATAATGACATCCAGTCCTCGCCCTCAGTAGGGTCAACAATGCAAAATAATGACATCCAGTCCTCGCCCTGAGTAGGGTCAACAATGCAAAATAATGACATCCAGTCCTCGCCCTCAGTAGGGTCAACAATGCAAAATAATGACATCCAGTCCTCGCCCTCAGTAGGGTCAACAATGCAAAATAATGACATCCAGTCCTCGCCCTGAGTAGGGTCAACAATGTAAAATAATGACATCCAGTCCTCGCCCTGAGTAGGGTCAACAATGTAAAATAATGACATGCAGTCCTCGCCCTGAGTAGGGTCAACAATGCAAAATAATGACATCCAGTCCTCGCCCTGAGTAGGGTCAACAATGCAAAATAATGACATCCAGTCCTCGCCCTGAGTAGGGTCAACAATGCAAAATAATGACATGCAGTCCTCGCCCTGAGGAGGGTCAACAATGCAAAATAATGACATCCAGTCCTCGCCCTCAGTAGGGTCAACAATGCAAAATAATGACATCCAGTCCTCGCCCTCAGTAGGGTCAACAATGCAAAATAATGACATCCAGTCCTCGCCCTCAGTAGGGTCAACAATGCAAAATAATGACATCCAGTCCTCGCCCTGAGTAGGGTCAACAATGCAAAATAATGACATCCAGTCCTCGCCCGGAGGAGGGTCAACAATGCAAAATAATGACATCCAGTCCTCGCCCTGAGGAGGGTCAACAATGTAAAATAATGACATCCAGTCCTCGCCCTGAGGAGGGTCAACAATGCAAAATAATGACATCCAGTCCTCGCCCTGAGTAGGGTCAACAATGCAAAATAATGACATCCAGTCCTCGCCCTGAGTAGGGTCAACAATGCAAAATAATGACATCCAGTCCTCCCTCTGAGTAGGGTCAACAATGCAAAATAATGACATCCAGTCCTCGCCCTGAGTAGGGTCAACAATGCAAAATAATGACATCCAGTCCTCGCCCTGAGTAGGGTCAACAATGCAAAATAATGACATCCAGTCCTCGCCTGAGTAGGGTCAACAATGCAAAATAATGACATCCAGTCCTCGCCCTGAGTAGGGTCAACAATGTAAAATAATGACATCCAGTCCTCGCCCTGAGGAGGGTCAACAATGCAAAATAATGACATCCAGTCCTCGCCCTGAGTAGGGTCAACAATGCAAAATAATGACATCCAGTCCTCGCCCTGAGGAGGGTCAACAATGCAAAATAATGACATCCAGTCCTCGCCCTGAGTAGGGTCAACAATGCAAAATAATGACATCCAGTCCTCGCCCTCAGTAGGGTCAACAATGCAAAATAATGACATCCAGTCCTCGCCCTCAGTAGGGTCAACAATGCAAAATAATGACATCCAGTCCTCGCCCTGAGTAGGGTCAACAATGCAAAATAATGACATCCAGTCCTCGCCCTGAGTAGGGTCAACAATGCAAAATAATGACATCCAGTCCTCGCCCTGAGTAGGGTCAACAATGCAAAATAATGACATCCAGTCCTCGCCCTGAGTAGGGTCAACAATGCAAAATAATGACATCCAGTCCTCGCCCTGAGTAGGGTCAACAATGCAAAATAATGACATCCAGTCCTCGCCCTGAGTAGGGTCAACAATACAAAATAAGATGAGGCAACAAAAGAAGCATGCAAAAAGTGGCTATAACAGAAATCAGATACAGAATCAAGAAAAAAAAAATAAAAGAGAGAGAGAGAGAGAGAGAGAGAGAGAGAGAGAGAGAGAGAGAGAGACGCAGGAGCGAAAGGAGTGCAGGGAAGGGCGAGAGAGAAAGAGAGAGAGAGAGAGAGGGGGGGAGGGAGGGAGGGAGAGGGAGAAAGAGGCGAGAGTGGGGTGTGGGAAGGAGCATGTTTAGAACAATCTGACAATCAAAAGATGCCAAGGAGATGCAAGGCAATCGATTTTGAAGCACCAGTAAAAGAAAAAAAAAAAAAGCACAAATGGAGAAAAAATAAATGCATAATGATAGCCCAGTCACCACGGGTACGGGGGAGGGGGCGGGGATGTCATATAGATAATAAATCAAGTCATTCCCGCCGTAGAACCGTGAGAGAGAGAGAGAGAGAGAGAGAGAGAGAGAGAGAGAGAGAGAGAGAGAGAGAGAGAGAGAGAGAGAGAGAGAGAGAGGGAGAGAGAGAGAGAGTCGCATGAGGATACAAGCATTACGACATAGTGACAAGAGGGCAAGAGGTAGAAGGAAATACACACACACACCACACACACACACACACACACACACACACACACACACACACACACACACACACACACAGAGAGAGAGAGAGAGAGAGAGAGAGAGAGAGAGAGAGAGAGACGCGCGCATACTCACATAAGACATACTTATTAAACGGAATAACACGTGCATTTCAAGTACAAAACACTTTCGTAGTAGTCAGGTTCATACATAAGGCAAAGAGGGTGGTAGTGGTTGGTTGTTGATTTAAGGCGGAGTATGCAAGTATTGGCACATAAGATTGTTGAAATAATGGTGTTTGAAGGTTGATGTGCATTGATGTTGTTTGGTTGACTCAGGGAGCGAGTTCCATTGACAGGAACCTGAATATGTTAAACTGGATTTGAATAAGTCAATTCTAGGAACAGGGATATGAAGTCTGGGTAGAGTCCTTGAGGAATTAAAATTGAGAATCTGTGAACTATTGTTGAGGGTGCCTTTCCAGACATAATTTTGTGCATTATGATCCCTTTGTTGTATTGTAATCTCAGACCTAAGGGGGGGAACTTGAACCTTTTTATAGTCTGAGTCTAAGAGACTACTGCTTTTTAGGAGGACTAATTTGAGTGCTCGCTTGTGTAGGCTTAGCAATGGTTTGAGGGTATTAGCGCTAGCAGAGTCCCATAGAGTAGACCCATAGTCTATGTATGATTGAATATGAGACTGAAAAAAAGAGCTTGCGTGAATGCAGGTCGAGGAAGCGTTTGATTTTGAAGAGCTGATAGACTTTCTGTGAGACTTTTTTGCACAGTGAGGTTATGTAAGCTTGCCAACTCATATTGTTATCAATTGTTACTCCTTGCACTTTGAGGCATGTAACCTGTTCAACGAGTTCATCTTTAAGATGCACGGGAGGAAACTTAATAGTGAGATTTTGTCTTGTTTGTCTGGTTGTGATAAGCATGGATTTAGTTTTTTGAGGGTGAAGCGACATGTGATTTAGTTCAGTCCATTTCACGAGATCATTCGCACTTTCTTGTAAAGTTTGTGCAAGAACAGTAACATCAGAATGATTTGTGTGGATTGTTGTGTCATCAGCAAAGAGTTCACAGGTGGATGTGATATGGAGAGGTAAATCATTGATGTAAATTGTGAACAGTAAGGCAATCACGATAGAGCCTTGTGGGACGCCATAGGAAAGTGTTTGAAATGAAGAGAAAGTTGTATTAATTTTCACACATTGTTGCCTGTTTGTGACATATGAGTGAAAAAATGTAAGAGTTCTTGTGGATAAGCCATACAATTTTTATTTTCTAAGAAGAAGGTTATGGTCTATCACATCAAATACTTTTTTGAAATCAATAAATAGGACACCACAATATCTGTTGTTGTTAATG
>CM065729.1:8379922-8382972 GCA_033310375.1 Conus canariensis
AGAGAAGAGATCAGAGAGGCGATAAAGAAGCTAAGGAACGGAAAGGCCGCAGGCCCAGACAATATACTTGCAGAGGTTTTGAAGATGGATACAGAAACCATAGTAGAGATATTACACCCTCTTTTTGCAAGGATTTGGGAGGAAGAACAGGTCCCGACAGAATGGAAAGAAGGTTACCCGATCAAACTGCCGAAGAAAGGTGACCTCAGCTGATGCACCAACTACAGAGGCATCACATTGCTGTCAGTCCCTGGAAAAGAATTCAACAGAATCCTATTGGAAAGGATGAAGGATCAGGTAGACGCACATCTCAGAGATCAGCAAGCGGGCTTCCGCAAGGACAGATCCTGCATCGACCCGATTGCCACACTCCGCATCATCCTCGAGCAGTCGTCGGAGTGGAACTCACCACTGTATATCAATTTCATCGATTACGAGAAGGCTTTCGACAGTGTCGACAGAGCATCCATTTGGAAGCTGCTGCGACATTATGGCGTACCACAGAAGTTCATCAACATCATCCGAAATTCTTATGAGGGGATGACCTACAGAGTTGTACATGGAGGTCAACTTACAGATGCTTTTGAAGTGAAAACAGGGGTGAGACAAGGGTGCCTTCTCTCACCGTTCCTGTTCCTTCTCGCTATAGACTGGATCATGAAGACGTCAACCGCAGGCAAGCGCAATGGCATCCAGTGGACTCTTTGGAAGCAGCTGGACGACCTAGACTTTGCCGATGATTTGGCCCTTCTTTCACACACCCAGCCACAGATGCAAAACAAGACCACAACAGTGGCAGAAACTTCATCCAGCATTGGACTGAACATCACAAAGGAAAGAGCAAAGTCATGAAAGTCAGTGCCACAAACCAAGACCCCATCATGCTAGAAGGCAACGGGCTGGAGGAGGTGGACAACTTCACTTACCTTGGCAGCGTCGTTGACATACAAGGTGGTACAGATGCTGATGTCAGAGCCAGAATCGGGAAAGCAAGAGCGGCCTTTCTCCAGCTGAAGAATATCTGGAACTCAAATGTCATCTCCAAGAAAACCAAGATAAGGATATTCAATAGCAACGTCAAATCAGTACTTCTTTATGGAGCTGAGACGTGGCGAACCACAGTTACCATTACCAACAAGATCCAGACTTTCATCAATTCCTGTCTGAGGCGCATGCTGAGGATCCACTGGCCAGACAGGATCAGCAACGAGGACCTGTGGCAACAGACGAATCAGAAGCCAGCCGATGCAGAGATTCTCCAAAGGAGATGGAGGTGGATAGGCCACACCCTAAGAAAGCCTGCCGACAACACCACCAGGCAGGCATTGGCCTGGAACCCGCAGGGGAAAAGAAAGAGAGGCCGCCCAAGGAACTCCTGGCGCCGAGACCTGCAGGCAGACGTGACAGCGTTTGGGAAAACCTGGAACCAGCTGGAGAGAATCGCCCTGGATCGTGATGCCTGGAGGACCCTTGTCGGCGGCCTATGCCCAGAAGGGGTTGTAGGCGTAAGTAAGTAAGTATGCAAGTACTGGCACATAAGATGGTTGAAATAATGGTGTTTGAAGGTTGATATGCATTGGCGTTGTTTGGTTGATTCAGGGAGCGAGTTCCATTGACAGGAACCTGAATATGTTAAACTGGATTTGAATAAGTCAATTCTAGGAACAGGGACATGAAGTTTGGGTAGAGTCCTTGAGGAATTTATTGAGAATCTGTGAACTAATGTTGAGGGTGCCTTCCCAGACACAATCTTGTGCATTATGATCCCTTTGTTGTATTCTAATCTCAGACTTAATGGGAGAACTTGAACTTTTTATAGTCTGAGTCCAGAAGACTACTGCTTTTTAGGAGGACTAATTTGAGTGCTCGCTTGTGTAGGCTTAACAATAGTTTGAGGGTATTAGCGCTAGCACAGTCCCATAGAGTAGATCCATAGTCTATGTATGATTGAATATGAGACTGGAAAAAGAGCTTGCGTGAATGCAGGTCGAGGAAGCGTTTGATTTTGGAGAGTTGATAAACTTTCTGTGAAACTTTTTTGCATAGTGAGGTTATGTAAGCTTGCCAACTCATATTGTTATCAATTGTTGTTCCTAGCACTTTGAGGTATGTAACCTGTTCAACGGGTTCATTTTTAAGATGTACAGGAGGAAACTTAATAGTGAGATTTTGTCTTTTTTGCCTGGTTGTGATAAGCATGGATTTGGGTTTTTTAGGGTGAATCGGCATGTGTTTTAGTTCAGTCCATTTCACGAGGTCATTCGCACTTTCTTGTAAAGTGTGTGCAAGAACAGTAACATCAGAATGATTTATATGTATTGTTGTATCATCAGCAAAGAGTTCACAGGTGGATGTGATATGGAGAGGTAAATCATTGATGTAAATTGTGAACAGTAAGGGACCCAGGATAGAGCCTTGTGGGATGCCATAGGAAAGTGTTTGAAATGAAGAGAAAGTTGTATTAATTTTTACACATTGTTGCCTATTTGTGAGATATGAGTGAAAAAGCGTAAGAGTTTTTGTGGATAAGCCATACAATTTTAATTTTCTAAGTAGAAGGTTATGGTCTATCACATCAAATGCTTTTTTGAAATCAATAAATAGGACACCACAATATCTGTTGTTGTTAATGCTATTTAGCCAGTCATCAACCAGGTTGATTAGGGCTGAGTGGCATGAATGGTTGTGTCGAAACCCGGACTGTCTTGGATGAAGCAAGTGGTATGTATTAAGGTGATGTATTGTGTGCTTGTTTATGTGTTTTTCCAAAGGTTTGGAAATAGTAGAAATGATTGAGATTGGTCTGTAGTTTGCAGGATCTGAGCTATCACCTGCTTTGTAGATAGGTATGACTTTCGCTTTTTTGAAACTATCGGGAAAATGATTTTTTGTCGATGCATAAATTGAAGACGTACGTAAACGTATCTGTAATTGCTGGAGCTGATAGTTTGAGGATTTTGCCGTCTAGGTCATCCACCCCGCAGGTACCTGACAGTTTTAGGTGCGTTAGGTAGTGATAAACTTCAAAACTGTTATTGGTGGAATATCAA